>OY744541.1:40715362-40800362 GCA_963556195.1 Sepiola atlantica | reverse complement strand
TAACTCCCAAATATCGTGTCCGGTATTTTTTCTGAGTCACCTGCCCTGAACAATGGAAACTTACCACTCCCGTATTTCTTTTGTCTCTGTCAATGAGTCACTTCATATCCTTGTGGCCTTCATTACTGACCACTTACGTATTTTCTTTTGTCTCTGTTGATGAGTCACTTCCTATCCTCTCGGCATCCATTGTATCACAGGGGTAGGTTTATTACAAGTATTTGTTGATATTGGGTTCGAAGACGAATATGTTGTAGTTTGCAGGATGCAGTTTCATGGCAAGGTTTTTCGCAGATTAGAAGTGAATCAAATGTTAGTTTCCCTAAAGCCTTATTCTATATATTTCAACTACACACAATGTGTGCTAAATTATACTTTAAAATGTAAATATGTAAAAGAAACTTTCATTTTAATTGTTATTATTAGCCATGATTTGCAATGAACTAAGAAGGTGCACTCAACTCTTACTGCTTTTAATGTTTGATAGCCATCCGCTCTTATTTTATGCTGGGTCTATCATTCACGTGTTTCACTTTCTTTTTTTTCAAGTTAAATTGAATAACAGTTGGCATGAAGCAGTACATTAAAATAATACATTGTTAACAAAATGACGATACAACCATAGTAGCAATGCTATTTAAGTCGTAGCTTGAAAAGGGTAATAGAGAACATGATAACGAGAAACACATACCAAGCATGTAGAGTATTTCTTGGATTTTGTTTTGTACTTTAAAACATTCAACTTGCTTTACAATTACACTTCATTTCTATTCAAACCCGAGCGTACTAGTTATGCCAACGTGTAACATTTATTTCTGTTTATCCTGAAAGCTAAAATCAAATGTAGCAAATGGCACATGTTTTTTGAAAAGCGTGACAGTCATTTAAAATGTAAAGTTTTATTTATTATCAATATAAAGATCATCTTAATCCTTTTCACTAAATAATTAACTATCGAGATCGTTCTATAAGGATGCACACTATCCAGCAAAACACGAAACATACGACTACTTCAAAACGTTTTCATATGTAAAGTGTGTATATCTATTAGGAGCCATGTTTGGTTCCGTGTCTTATACATAGATATTATAAGAAATATATTTAAACATCGATATTTTTTTCTTAAATTAGGGGAAGTCAATAATAGTGTATTACATCATTATCAATACGCGAATATTTAAGTAATGAAGTAAATAAGTTCCCCACTACAAAATTAAATGAAATCTAAAGCAAATATATCCGCTTTCCACAGCAAAAAGCGTTAGTTATTCAGTAGAAGTTAATACCTTTTAAATCGATGTCAATGTAAGATTATATTGAATATGAATACCTTCTAAGCCAGGTACTTTGAATTATTAAGGTCTTGGATTTTATATAATCTTTCTTTTGCCTCTATATAAATACACGTATGTTGATGGTTATAGATTTAATGGGGCCAAATGTTAAAAGAATAGAAAATATTATTCGAAACAACTAAGCAAGTTAATTCTTAAATTGGAAATAATATATACTATCAAATAAGATAATTTCCTCGATGTAACAGTTAATTTAAAAAAAGAACTTCACGAACCGTACATAAAAGTTGACGCCAATCCAATTTATATTCTCCCACCATCAAACCACTCACACAACATTATCAAGTATATGCCAAACTTCATTGAAAGAAGAATTACTAATAACTCCTTAAATAAAGAATTGGTTGATAAAAATAAGTGTCTATACGCCACTACATTTAAGTATATTGGTTATAAAAGAAATTCATAAAATACAGTAAACCTGAATCATCTATAAAAAGATCCAGAAAAATACAAGAAAATAATTTGGTTTACATCCCCATTGAATAAAACTGCATTAGACCATAAATTTCAAAACTTAATTAACTTACATATTGAAGAAAATTATATAATTCATGTGATATTTAACACAAATACATTTAAACTAAGTTACAGTTTTTGTTACAACTTTAAAAAATATTATCCCAAAACATGATAGGTAAATACTTAAAAATCATACTAACAATGATAATTAACCAATAACAAGCCGTTACTTAAAAAGAACAAAGAGTATTGAAAAATATATCTTTTTATTCACTATCATTCTCTCACAACAAGTCAGATTGCTACTGAAACGTAAAATGGCTACTGAGAATAAGAGGCCAGTGTTATAAGGAACATTCTACTTGAGAAGTTGTGTAGGGAAATCTTTGTTCATATTACACTGAAATGTCTGCATGTTGGCACAGTCAAAGAAATGAGGAGCAGATAAGGAATTATAAAAGTAAACAATTCCTAGAAGGAGCTATTAGGGTAGAAATCCCTGCGGCGTCTTGAGACCTCCACAGTGAAGAGATGAAATGTGCATCTTTAAAAAAGGCAAATGAATGCTATCTACAATAAAATAACTATATCATGTGTAGTATACGCTACAAGTATTGCAACTAAATGAACCCTAACAGATAATAAAGTATGTATACATTGACAGACAATGCATTTAAATAAGGATACTTATATTATAAATGTTTTTTTTTTAAATCGAATAATAAAAGTAACCATGACTTGCTCAATATTATCTTCCCTAAATTGATAATAACAACAATAAAAAATTAAGTAGAAATAAGTATAAAAGCTCGAAGAAACAATTCCCTAAACACACCTTGTAATCGTTGCTTTAATGAGAAAATAAAAATCATTAGATTTAGTAACAGCGGAAAGCTTCTTAAGAACTAATTGTTTATCTCTATTACTTGTAAACACAGCAAAATACACATATTTAACAACTTCAACACCAATCCATGAATTGTATTAATTCTAAACCTTTGTATTATTTGAACAAATATCTTGAACTCACTAAAATACAGATGTGTGTATGGATGTATATATGCTTGTTTGCATCTGCGTACATCAGCATTCTGCCTGGTGTGCATATATAAGTGCATTAGTATATATATATATATATATCTCCTCTGACGCCTGCCTGCATCATCGAATGTACCTCTTATTGGACATTTTACCCTTTTTGGATTTTCTATTTTCGCCGTACCTGAAGTTGTGGCTTCTTGGAATTTAACTTTGAAAAGTCTCTCATTACTTCTCGTGCCTCTAACGACCTACCTATCTACATCTTATTCTCTCCGCTGGACTCTTCGACACCGGACTTTTTGGCAATCGGACATTTGCTTGCACCTTGGCACAGTTTTGCCCTGCGTTTCTTTCCCTACAACTTTTTATTTTATTTTTTCAAATTTTGAATCTTGGCCATTGCCAACTTATCTATCCCAGCGACTTCCTCTGATGATAAGATTTTGATCTTTGAAAAGCCTGGCTTAAGGAAAATTTAACTTGAATAAATTGCCTTTTTGCGGAATATACCTTGCTTTGAACTTTTGAATTGAATTCTGATTTGGCTTTTGCTTTCTCTAATTCCTTTCCATTCTCCTTCATTTCTACCTGCTCTATCCTGGATATTGAGCTGTATACTCTTCACAATAGGGTTTTACCTTTCCTAAAAGTTCGCTTTTAGTACACCTCTTTATATATATATATATATATATATATATATATATATAAATTAGGAAAGTTCATTTTATATATATATATATATATATATATAAATATATATATATATATATATATATATATGTATATAAACACATTAATTATTTATTACCTACAGACATCGATGTTTCATGCTAACGCAATCGTCAGTGCGGGAAGTTAATTTCCGACGGTCGGCGGGCTCGAACTCCGATCACAAATCGCCACATACATGTGCATATTTGCTTTAATGTAGATTTATAGGTTGATTTCTACACAGGTATGCATGTAGTTCTACATATATTTGTTTAAATACACATGCTTACATGTCTAGCACAAGCTGTTATTTGTTTGTGATTAACTACCCATATGATGCTTTGTTTATGGAGACGTGTATATGTTTGTATGTAGCAGGTGTGACGTGCATGTGCTTGTGTGTATGTATGCTTATATATGTGTATATATGAGTATGTATATATACATGTGTATGTATGTGTGTATGTATATCCATGTATGTGCGTATTTAGTTATGTACTAGTATATTCTTGGGCATCTGCGTGCACATGCACATGCAGGCATATCGGCTTTTGTATTTGTATCTATCTTAACTAGACTTGAATGTTTCATTAGAAAGTCTATGCCTACGTAAGAATGTGTACGGACGATTACTGATATACCCAAACTTATTAAGGAATATGTATGGAAGTGTGTGTGTGTGCATACATTTTTATGCATGTGCGTTACGCGTCCAGACCTATATATATGTTTTTAAATTCCCGAAACAGTTTTTCATGGTAAACAACTGATGATCCCTTAAAATAGTGTTAGAAATAAGCTAGTATAATAGCTGTAAAAGATGAATTGGCTTACATGAGTGATTTTCCACTGGAAGACTATGGACTATAAGTTGTAGTTTTTTTTTAAAATATAGTTTTAATGGTTGAGAAACTTCCGAGACTATATATGTATATATATATATATATATATATATATATATATATATATATATATATATATATATATATATATATATGTATATGTATATATATATATATATATATATATATATATATATGTATATATATATATATATATATAATTTTATTATTGCATGTATACACGAATCATAATATTATGTGATATATTATTTGCTGTACAGTATTTACTTAAACAATGTTCAAAACGGGAGTAGAACATCGGGATTCCTTTTCTGTGCTCTCAGGGCGACGTTGTCGTCCTAGGATACCGACAATGTGAAAGAGGGGAAAAGGCAAATCAATGTAACCGTTGAGAAAAACATGCGCATATAGAAATATCTGATGAAAAAAATAATTAAAGTCATATATGTTTCATTTATTATAAATTATTGTATCGCTTTATCTGTTTGCCTTTTGAATATAATTGCTTTTTCAACTAGTCGATGGTTTATAAAGTAGTCCCTCAACAGATTTCCTTCAAAAAATAGTGAACCAGCGCATAACTACCAAAAATGTAGTTAACTAAAATCGGCCTACACAACAGTTGGCTGAAAAGTTGAGTCTTAGGTTCATCGCCTTTTAAAAAAAATGATATCTATCTATATATATATATATTTATATTTATATATATATATGTATATATATATATATATATATATATATATATATATATATATATATATATATATGCATTAGTATTATTAAGAGAGCTGAAGGATATTATAGGAAATGAGAGTAATAACTAAGGTAATGTATTTTTATTAAGTACTGCTTGGATCTCTCTCTCACACACACTATATATATATATATATATATATAGTTATATTAAACGTCATATATGGTTGTACCGTTAAACAATTCCCCAGAAAACCGCATTATGCAAACAGACACCAACATACAAATTCTCCCCTTAGCCTATAGTTCTCCACATCCTCAACTCCCTGTACTTAACGACACCCTAAATAACACATCTCACACTAACCAACAAGCCCCGCTAACTAACGATAATCTTGATCTCACACCTCAAATTATCTTATCTTCTCCACCTAAAAATTCCAACTTAACTTTGGCTCAGAACTTGAACATACAAACCCAAAACATTCCCGACACTATAAATAACACAAATACTATAATAACAACCCCATACAAAATACACACTTAAATTGTGGCAAGTGCCTTCCCCATCAAGACCCGAAGCTCAAACCATATTTACTCTTTCAAACACAATAATAACAATACCACTAGCACCTCTCTATCCAATCATATAAAAACCTTCACAGTAAAAACACTCCCTACTCCCTTACATTGGGAAATATTAAAAGGTATAATTCGTGAACTCCATGATCCGCTTTCTGCCAGCTATGTACATTAGAAACATGTTTGATAGCAAACATATTATTAACTCTAAAAATGAACTTATCTCAAATTGCAGGCACAAGCGAACATTTAAATACATAAATTTTATTATTCTATCAAATCCCTCCTCCAAGCCAACAACCCCTTTCTTACATTAGACTAATTTTGTAATTCTATGATTTGTTATGGTTTAAATTTTTTAATTCCTAACGTTTACAACCATACAAATAACCACCTCAATAACATGATGTATCCTCCCCTATACACCTAATATTAACCCATAACACTTAATGTAAATTGAGAAATAATATTATTCAACATCACTCCACCAATCTTTAACCGCTTTTACTTCAATATTATAATTTCTATTCCCCTTTTTTCAATTATTTGCCAACCGTCGTTCACAGTCATCCATTGCTTTTTTTCTCCCTTGTATTCATACCTTCGACTATGTATACGCTTCGCTCTACCGACAATATTTTTCTCATATATTCCATTTCTCTCACCTTTAACTACGCTCCCTGGTTACTCCTAAAATGTCATTTGCTCCCCCCTTAAACTCTATAATTTCAACACACTTGTGCTTCACTTAAGTTTACAAAATTCAACCCAACCCTACACCAAAATCCTTGTACTAGTAATCAATTGTTGCAAGCTGACTAACGCCGTCCCCAATCCTAATTTTAGTTATACATTAAAGTTTTTTATTTATTTTGTCATGCATTTAATAGGTAACTAACTGGTAATTCGTTTAAAGTCTTTATACCTCTAACTCTGAAACACTAGTTTTTGTCCGAATTATTACATGTTAAACACGTAAATTCCAGATTGCCATTTACTTGAACCCTAATTTCCCAATTAGACCCCTTTTAAACTTTCCAAATCCGTTTTAATTACGGGAACCCCCTTATCAGAAATATTCACTCAATGACCTGAATTTCACTTCTGCTTTTAGCTTATAATATCCCCACCTTAACTCGCACCGGCTTTATTGCTTACTAGCAATAAACAGTAACCAAAAAATCCCTCCCCTTCTCTCTTCCCAGCATCAGCCATAGTTCATTTTACTAACCCTATCACCCACTTTATTTATTTATTTTAATGTTTTATCTTTATCCCTTCCCCCACTACCTGATTTGGCCTCTTGTTCTCGCTCTTCTTAGACTTGATCAAAGCCACTACTTAAATTCCCGACTGCCTCCGTTTAATATACGCAGTTCAACTTCATCTTCTGAAAAACTGATCTCATTCTCGGTCCAAGGAAGTATTTTAAAATGGCTCGTATTCTCAAAATTACTTCCGAATAAGTGCGTTCCACCTACGATTGAACTAAACATCTTTCTATTGGTTTTACTTCATTCTTGAACTTTTTCAATGCTGCCTTTACGAAAACCCTTCTTTTCCATCTTTAAATCTCCTTTCACTGGACATTTTATCAACGGAAATTTACCGACTGGACTGACCTCATATCTTATTACACGCACATTCTCACTCTCCATTACTTAATATTTTTCAAATTTTCAATTTGACTTTTCCAGTGCCAACTTATCTATCTATGTAATTCCTCTGATGATAAGATTTTAATATTTGAAAAGCCTTGAAAGAATAATAAACGTGTTTTACCGAGAACACCTTGCATATGACAATCGAAGTTGAAATAAATTTGTAATTCGTACATGTTTATCCCTTTCTTTCAGCTATCTTTATAATTGTTCTATCTCGGATATTGAGCTTAAACAATTTCACTATAAGCTCTATCTACTAAAAGTATATTTTCAGTTTCATATTTTATATATATATATATATATATATATATATATATATATATATATATATATATATATATATATATATATATTGTCTGTTGTTTAATTTAACTTCAGTCAAGTTCTCAGAAATCAAGGGTTCCCGTTCCTGGGGCTTACACTTAATCCATATATGAGATACATTGATATATCAATTTTCTATTAAAGTTCTCATTTACATGTCAAACGTTGAGTTAGTACAGAAAGTAAGAACATAAATTTTTCTCTCCCCAATTGACCAGTTAACTATTTTATAGTATATCTTTTTTATGGTGGCTTGGTCTTACCGTTTTTCAGGACAAAAATTCATCTTGTCCGGTGGAGTATCAAGCTAAGTTATTTACTAGGTAACGTTACTTGGATAAAGTACACCATTCCACGTATGAGCAAGTGTATAGCCGTGTTAAGGTGATCTTATTTTTGTCTTCGAATACTATGTTATTTTGAATATTTAATCAAGGTTTACTTGTAGGGGTAGTATCCTCATGTCTGGTTGTCCTGAAAAACACTGTTGTACAGAAAGATTGAAGACACTCTAGGATGGTGGCTAGTAGGTAATTCAAACTCTCTCCTACTCCCTGTCAATATATATATAATAAATATTTGTTATTGTGTATCATCTATGTACTATACGGTTCGCTCTTTTATAATCGGGACTCATCAGCATAGAGATATGACTATTCACTACTTGTCATGTGATTCGAAAACCCGGATTACGAGTATTTTGCAACTCAAATCCGACGCCGTAACCATTCGGCCAATTTTGTACAGCGAATAAACTGTGATAATTTTAACACTTTATATGGCAGCTTAACACCCCTTTTAATGAAAGGGACGATGCATTTAAAGCTAGTGACGTCACGCTCTGTTAATACTACACTTACATTGCTCTACTTTTTCTAGGAGCGACATATATATATATATATATATATATATATATATATATATATATATATATATATATATATATATATATATATATATAATGCGTGTATTTGTGTAGGTATGGATGACATGTGTGTGGCGAGTACGTGTGGGTGGGTGTGTATTTGTGTGTGTGTGTGTGTATGTGTGTGTGCAAAAAAACAAGCGACAGGAAACAACAGTGTTTTGACCTATGTCATACTATGCGAACCGTACTAGAAATAATATTCCAGGAACATGTTTCTTTGCTTTGGCATAATTGGTTGAAACAAAAATATGAGCATGGAAATAAGACAGTTATTTTTTCATGTCACGCCTGCACATAAAATTGCAAAGAAACAGATCACACAGAAGAACGCGCTGTGTCTTAGTCCATGAAAGATATTATCCAGAATCGTGCTGTCAATTTCCGGCATCATTGGTAGCGGCGATGTCGTGGGCATAACTTCTTTTTGTTTCATGGCGGACATTCCTTACGGTTGTTTAAACTGTTTCTATACGATATCAACCAATGTATATTGACAAATGAATAACATGTATGCATTCAACTTGCGCGCTTTGCGATAGAACACGCGATACCAAAATTAAGCGGGAGATTTTTTGTCGTAGAGTGTGTTATCATTATGTATAGGCAGTTACAAGCGTATGCGTGATATAGCAAATCAAATCATATTTCAAACATCAGCCTTACAGACGTGGTGAGTGACATAGTTTTTTTTTTATAAAAGTTGATGGACAGATTTAAATTGTATATGAATAAAATAAAAATTATGAATATAGATAGTCATCCACAGACAGACTGTTTCGCTGTATCCTAGCTCTTCTCTGTGGCTAGATAAGCAAGAGTCTCAAGCCGGGTTTGAAACTCGACTGTCTAGTGCATCCTCGGCACTCCTGACTATTCGACTGTTCGTAACCTGGCAGGATAAAGCGAAATCTCTGCCACTTTTCAAAGAATGGTTCATTTGTTGACACGCATAGATTTCCCTTTACGCTCATGGCAGTGCACGATTTCACTCACCGACTGCTCGACCCAATACACAAATTATACATATCTATACTAAATATCAGTTAACATATTTATACTAAATATTAGTTAACATATTTATACTAAATATCAGTTAACAACTGTTTTCTCCATATGATGTTTTACTATTTACATTAATACATAAATTGTTTCATAATTTGTTTTATTATCTTTGACTGGTTATAAAGGTATTTAGAGATACATACAGCTTGATATATATATATATATATATATATATATATATATATATATAGAGAGAGAGAGAGAGAGAGAGAGATGGAGATAGAGAGAGAGAGAGAGAGAGAGAGAGAAAGAGCGATATACAGATAAGTGCAAGAGTGGGTAGAAACGGTATGGAACAAGAACGGAGGATGACACAACAGAGAGTGGACGAAAAAACTTTATTAGATATGGTGACTTAGTGAGTAAACGCTAATGTACGTCTAATTATACAATTAAAACGGAGTTATTTTTAAAGAACTGATATCTAAAATCTAGGAATATCTTCACATGTAGTTTGTGCGATGCAAACATATAACGTTAAAGCCTTATAGAGACAATACATTAATGAACTCAGCTTAAGTATAATAATTGTTGTGATAAGATAAATCCACATCAGGTTTTGTTGTAATTGACAGCGTTCTTCTACGATAAAATACATGTATTTCTTCACTTTTGACAAAGAAAAATAGTTTTATTTAAAGAATAAAAGCATGTCAAATTATATGAGATACTATGATGTAAATTTTAATATTTTGAGCAAATGTCATCGAAAATTTTCAACGCCGCTTAAATAGAACTAATGATCATATGTGTTTCTGAATGTCCGACGAAAAGTCGGTACGAGACAATTAAACAATAGAGTAAGTCACAAATCAGTGTATTCTATTATTATTTTTTATTTAATTGTAGGCAGATGCTACATAAAGATGAATGTATACACACACACACACACCCACACACACATATATATATATATATATATATATATATATATATATATATATATATATATATATATATATATATATCTAGTCAGCATCTTCTCTTGCAGGCGAGTATTGTTGAATATAAGAGGCAACTCATGTCTAGATATCATTTGGTAGATCCTGTCAATAGTCCGAATTAGGATCTAGAGTTTCGGAGGGTAATTGGCTGAGGAATTTGCTATAGTTTGGATGTGTCTCCCAAGTACTTTCGGACTCATCTGTGTCCATCTTCGGGGGAATGAGGTTAATCATGTATATACCATATGTTAGTATTCATAGAAGGTTTTTGGCGGGAATTATGTACTAAGTACGAAACTATATTTTGAGCTATAACCATTTTAGAATATTATTACTGATATTAAAGTTTATTCTATGAATTAGTTTTTTGGGGGGGTTTTATATATAGGGCTTCTAATATATGGAGTTTTTGTTTGTTAGTACTAAATTCTCAGATTTTGGTATTTTCGACTAATCATACTTGATTAACCTCATTCCCCCGAAGATGGACCCAGATGGGTCCGAAAGTATGGCAAATTCCTCAGCCAATCACCCTCCGAAACTTGGCCTTGGCCTTTTGGCTAAGATCAAAGTGTAGTATCTGTTCCGATGGATACTGCACGCCTGTCCTGTGCAGTTCTAGGAGGTCCACCCTCCCAGGCTTTGCCTCCCCTCTTTGGGGAGGAGTAAGTTTATTGCTTACTGTCTGAGGCGCCCCTACCGGGGAATGCCGACGGGGCTGCCCAGGCAATTTTTAAATGGCCAGAGTGCTCACCTCTCGAGCGCTGGCTTTGCAAACCCCACTTTCTCGAGCCGATCTTGGGTCACATCTTACTTGTGGGAGTAAGATAAAACTGGCCTTGTGCCTAACTCCTGGGGAGGAGTAAATAAAACCCTCCGAAACTAAAATCCTAATTCGGAATATTGAACGGATCTACCAAAGCATATCTAGACATGAGTTGTTTCTTATTTTCCACAACATATATGTATATATCTATGGATATAAAATTATATATAATTATATCTTTTCAAATCAGCCACGCACAAATATTTTAAAATATTATACTTGTAAGTTATTTCTTCGAATCAATCATGTTTAGAAAATATTGAAATCATATAGATTAACAATCATGAATTTCCTCACACTTGACAAATGAAAACCAGTTTTATTGAAAAGCATAATGCAATTATACGTATTACTATAATTTGAATTACAATATTCGGAGCGGTCATCTTCCCTTCATTATTTTTTTTTTTAAATACGCCCGAATAAATATAACGGTATGCATGAGAAACCGTACATTTTAAACATTGTGAAATGTTCATCCTATATCTCAATATTTCAATAGGTTTCACGAACGTTTTCGATTCTTTGTCAAATCCCCGTCAGGTGTCAACAGCATATATCTATCTCTATCTCTCTCTCTCTCTCTCTCTCTCTATATATATATATATATATATATATATATATGTGTGTGTATGTGTGTGTATGTGTGTGTATGGTATGTACGTATATATGTGTAGGTCAACATTAAAATGCGACATAGAATAAGTATGTATATACACCAATTATATATATATATATATATATATATATATATATATATATATATATATTCTAATGTAGATTAAAATAATTCATAAACGTAGAAAAAATAGTAATAACATGTAGTTTAAAACAGTATGATACGAACTAAATCCAGATATTGCAGACCTATATCTTCTATGAGCTGACTTACCGCTGGAAAATTCGCAAAATACAAACAGGGGATATATTTATCTTAAAATCCCTGCATGGGCTCGTAGCACAGTCCCAAATTTATTGAAATGTGAATGTTAAATAAGTATACCGTCTATATTGACATTAATTTTGTGACTCACGAGAGGTTTTTCCATAGTTCAGCTTTTTTTTTCCATTTCAATGCTCATTTATATAATTAGTTCATAAAAGTCCCATTTTTGCGAGTCTAAAAATTATTTCGATTTTGAGTATATTTGTACGAATTGCTATATATATATATATATATATATATATATATATATATATATTCTTCATAGTTCGATTTTACAAAACTTCATTCGCATACGATATTTTCCAATCGATACTCAAAATCGCAACAATGAGAAAACCATACGTTTTGACTATAGATCTATTTATAAACCTCTTGTAATTTTAAATACTAATAGTCTTAATTTGAATTAACTTCCTTAAAGATTAATAAACATACCAGTGTAATTAGTTCTTTTTTGTTTAATATCTTTAATTAATGACTGTTTATATCGACAAAAAACTATTGCATATATAGAGAGATATGAACATGAAATTACAACTACTGAATAACACCAAACATTAATTTAACATATATTGTTTAGAAAATACGTATGCAAATAAGGCATGCAAATAGCTGTGTTAGGCTTTTGATACCCGCAAAATATACAATATTTTAGAAGAATGTGGTGTATTATATTTATCTACCTCCCACAAGGCAAGATGTGACACAAGGTCGGGAAAGTGGGATTAGATAAGCCAACGCTCGGGAGGTGAGCACTCTGGCCATTTAAAAATTGCCTAGGCTGCCCCGTCGGCATTCCCCGGTAGGGGCACCTCAGACAGTAAGCAAAAAACTTACTACTCCCCAAAGAGGGGAGGCGAAGCCTGGAAGGGTGCACCTCCTAGAACTGCACAGGACCAGACAAACCCCAATAGGCCGGTGTAAATCCAGACCCCAAGGCCCGGACAATACCGGTTTATAAGGCGGGGTAAAAATACCCCGCCTAATAAACTAAATTAAGTATGTGGTGTATTATTGATTTACATAATGATACATGTTTTGATTGTAATACAGCTGCGATTGATGAGACACACATTATTCATTTAGATGATGCTAGTGCCTCAGGGTATGTTCATATTATTAGGTAGATGCGTCCTTGCATATATAAAACAGTTTTGTCCATCGATCAATCAGTCGTTCTGTTTTTCTATCTAGAGTTTTAGATAGCATTTACATCGCTAAAATCGCGTATTTTTTTAAACACATCTTATTTTCAATGCGACCCTGCATACTTATAAGAATCTCTGTTACGACGGTTAGTCTGTCTGACTTAAGTTTTAAATAGCAAATTTGTATATCTGTCACTTGCGTTGTAGACTAATGGGAGGTGGACGGAATATTTAGCGTAAATTTCTGACGAAGGACAACCCACTATAGCAATTTTAAAGCAGGAAAATTATTAAAACACAGTTTGGTTAGGAATGAGTTCATGGCATAGATCAACGGGCAATATGCGATTAAAAATGTAATAAATAATTGGTATTCGCAGAAATATTCGAATCTAAATTAGTGCGAAAAATGTGCCAACTTGAATAATGACGCAGACGATATAATTAAATATATTAAGACAGAGAGAAAGGATGAGAGAGTAGACAGAGCTAGATGAAAGCAAACTTTGCGAGTTTATGTTAGGCAAGTTACATACAGTTGTTTGATCGCTGTCTGCATGCAAACATATTTCCCGATAGTTTAATGATCATCAAATCTGGTGTCTATGAATGAATATAAATAAATATAATTTTCTTTACAACAAAAAGCAAAGTGTACGTGTTTCAAATTTTCTTCTGATTTTATAATCTTTTTGTTTTTGCTGGGAATGATACATCTTACCGGATTCGAAACACTCACAGACAGTTCAGCCGTTTGAAGCTTCTAATCTTCTAAGTGCAATTGTGTGTATATCTCTTGCACTTGGTTATCCGCTTCATGGCACCGCGTGTATACTTACAAGGACTAAGTAGAATTTACCAACAATGAGCGAAGCTATTAAGCCAAAAACAACAAAAAGCAAATCAACAAAGTACAGGCAGTCGCTCGGAGCCCAATCATTATTTGTATTAATAAGTGGTTACTATAAATAAGTAGCTACTATTAATAAGTAGCTACTATTAATAAGTGGTTACTATAAATAAGTAGCTGCTATTAATAAGAAGCTACTATTAATAACTAGCTACTATTAATAAGTAGCTACTATTAATAAGTAGCTACTATTAATAATTGGTTGCTATTAATAAGTAGCTACTATTAATAAGTAGTTACTATTAATAAGTAGCTACTATTAATAATTGGTTGCTATTAATAAGTAGATACTACTAATAAGTAGCTACTATTAATATGTAGCTACTATTAATAAGTAGCTACTATTAATAAGTAGCTCTTATTAATAAGTAGCTACTATTAATAAGTAACTACTATTAATAAGTAGTTACTATTAATAAGTAGCTACTATTAATAAGTAGCTACTACTAATAAGTCGTTGCTATTAATAAGTAGCTACTTATTAATAGTAGCTACACTTAATAAGTAGCTACTATTAATAAGTAGCTACACTACTATCTCTGTCTCAGTATTTGTTGCGCTTCAGTTTTACTTTACCTGGCTAAATGATCAGATGAGATGAACACATCTGAAGTAAGATAGCCTTTTTATATGTAAACTAGCAAAGTCATCATACGGTGCCCATGTAGTATTATAAAATATACCACAAAATATATAATTAAATACACCCTATTAATGTAAATAAACATATTGATTACTTATAATATTAAATCAAATCATCAAAACTGTCAATGAGCTATGTACGTGCCAATCAAACATTTCAAAAATTAATATATAGTAAAACATATATGTAACAAGAACCAAATAAAGTCCAGCATCACTAATTATAATGATGTTGATTATTGAGCTTCCTCGCATGTCGTTATAAAGTATATTCTCTCTCTCTCTCTCTCTGTATATGTATATATATATATATATATATATATATATATATATATATATATATATATATATACACATATACATATACAGTGACGATAACAGCCCTTTTTACAATGCGTGACAATTTTTTTTCTTTTTTCTTTTCATCCAATTAATTTCGGAGGAAATATCCATCATCAGAGATATATTTTCTTTTACTCTTTTTTTTTATAAAACAAAAAAAACTTTAACTTTGGCTTATAGGAAAGACGTCATTGGGTTGATGTGCCGTTATCTGCTAACTTGTAATAGGCGGTTTTATATATATATATATATATATATATATATATGTGTGTGTGTGTGTGTGTATTATTTTATACCGCCCCTGTATATACAGGATGAGCCTAAAGTAGGTCGGCAGTAAAAAACCTTTATTTAGAGATCACTTATACGTACAATTACATGTAATAAAACAATTATATTAATGAAAATTAAATGTTATTTATCAATGCAAGTGGTCAAACTGTTTTCCTTCTTGATTTACACAGCTTTGAAGTCTGCCTCTGTCGCTTCGACAAAAAAATGTTTTTTTACTGTCCACCTACTTTTGGCTCATCTTGTATATATATATATATATATATATATATATATCCCCATCACAATCACCATCACACTAAGGGTTTTGATAACTCCTGGAGGAGGAATCCTTCCCTAGTTTCTACCGCTTTATTGGTGATTGTCATTCAAGGGTGTTTACCACAGTCGCCACGAAAGGCACTGTGGGTTGGCGACGCTATTTGCCCATCGCTAGGTCTCCACGTACAGCGCCTGCTATTCTCAATAGTCACCCATCTAATATTTACAAGGCTACACGTGGTTTATTTTCGATGATCTAACAAAACCGGTGTGTCAACGTGATTGTCAGTGTAGGGGGGTGGTTGCAACCGGTTGTATGGGCTCGGACGCAGTTCGTAGATTCAGCCTAGAATTACAAGCTTGACGTGCACACCGACACGGCCGTGAGAAATCACCACATACAGTAAATGAAATTAATATACACTTACCCAGTAGGCCAGGGAAAACGACAGGTTGTTGATAGTGTTCTACGCTCGTGCGGAGCTTTGCGTTATAGCAGGATGAAAACAATCTTGTAATTTCAAACAGGTCTTTACGTTTATGACTGCTAAATTTTACAGTGGCATTAACTATCAATATTTTTAATTAAATATTAAGGTATTACATACCCCCATATATATATATATATATATATATATATATATATATATATATATATATATATATATATGTATGTGTGTGTGGGTGTGTGTGTGTGTTAACTAGTTGGACTTGTATCTGTAATTACGTCTTGTAACTAACCTTTTTAAAATTTTATGAGAAAATCTTGAAAATCAGACAAACATGCCGACCAGTTTCGTCTATCATATATAGACTTTACTGTTGGTAGGCGTTTGCTTTGCTCGCTTGATGTGTACTAACCGAACGATATGCGGCCCACGTCTCCTAGCGAAGATTAAAAGGAATTTGCTCACAACCCCCCGGGGCATTCAATTTCTTCTTCTAAAGTCGCAATTGTGTAATATTTCTAATCTGCGGATAAGTATTTATTTACGTTTCTATTTGTTCTTCAAAATGAAAAAGCAGGAAAAATTAAATGTTTAAAGACGGTAGTAAACGATATATAAACTAGGTGGAAATAATTTCGACGAAATAGAACGGGAATTCTTAAAACACGTCTATTCAAATACGGCTTTTAGCGAAAAGATATGTTATTTCAAACTGAAGCGCCCCAGACCGACAGAGGTACGAAGTCTTCAGAGCGGTGCCAGGACGCATATGCAAATATAATAAGCATAATAAATTAAAAGTACACCGGAAGTAAAACTTGAGTGTCAAGGTTTGCTGACTTACACAAGTCGAACTTGGTAATTAATTGTCCAGGGAACAACAACGATAACAAAGAGAGAAAAATAAGTAAACAAACACAAAAATGAAATATTTCACTATAAAACTGATAATTATTTAGAAAAAGCTACACAAATGGCAGCCATAATTGTTTAAGTTGAAAGAGTATTCCTGGTTGCAATCCATACAAAACAGTGCAACAAAATCCAATTGCAGTAAAGCAAAGCGAAGCAAATGAGAAAAAAAATCAATATATATATATATATATATATATATATATATATATATATATATATATATATATATATATATATATATATATGCAACTAGAGGAATGCTCGTCCCGGATCAGAAAAACAATAATTTGAACAGTACGGTTTTGAACCAATTTTATTTCTCTCTACGAATAGAAAAAAGTAAGGTATTGTGCTACTAAACCTTATGTTAGGAATCCTTATTCGAATTTTGATGAAAATCCATTTGATAATTTTATTCTAAAATTATCTAGAATTTCATCCTTAAGATTAAGGGTTCTCAAAATAGGGTTGAAATATAGGGTATCTGACTTCATTGATGTCTAATGACTATGGATCAAATTCAATGTTAAGTAATTTTTTTAATAAGAGACTGTGCCTATATTATTCTTCCTAAAACTCTTTTAAATACTCGAGAAAAAACCTGACATTTTCGGAACATTTATTGATTGGTGCTAAATACAGTATGTCAAATTTTCACAATACTCCGAGGTATCTGAATGCCTTTCTTTATTTGCACAAAACAAAATTAAACTAAATATAGCCTATATTATCCCCACTGACGAACAGTAGTTGTGCACCCAAATTCATAATGATCAGATAATTAATTAAGAAGTGTATGCTATCCATAGAAATATATAAACATACACGCAGGCATAACGTTTTATATATATATATATATATATATATATATATATATATATATATATATGCGCATGTATCTGAGTATACGTGGGTATGTACATGTGTTAGAGTATGCGTTCATGTGCGTTTGAAGGTGTTTGTTGTCAATTGTAGAATAGTTTAAATGACTATCATGAAATCGAGTGAATTGAACTGGCAGCTATGATGAACGCACCCACGAAGAGAAAGGGAGAAGTTTTGTCAGAGACGCTATCACGGTATTATCAATAGACAGGAGAGATATACATTCAGGTTTTCTTGTCCGGAAGGAAATTTCAAAAAAAGGCAAAACAAAAGAAAATAAATAATTACTAGAAAAAAAAATCAATTTCCCAGTTTATAACACCTCGTCTTCACGTCTATATCATTTGCTTACAGGAAATAGAACAGGAAGCGAAATGCCGCTGTGTAATAGACAAATATACCCTGGCAATTCGGCCAATAAATCAGTGAGGTATTTGACTGGGAGGATGTGTGTGTGCTGACATTGGTCTGGAACTGATAGGCGACACAATTATTATTTTTATACAATCGAATAAATAAAAACTAATCGCCATGATCGTTGAAAGAATGTGACGACAGGAACAGCTGCTATTGTTGTTGGTGGTGTTTTTCTTCATTCTTCTTATTATTATTATTATTATTGTTATTATTATTATTATTATTATTATTATTATTATTATTATTATTTCACTAGGAATTATCACGCAAGTCATCGTCAGTGATTGCTCAACGACAACAACTGGTGGGGTTCTCTTGAGTGAGTGACAACAAGCCTGCCCAGATTGCCAGTAATCTTCTCCTACTAGCGATCATCACCGCAAATGACTATGCGGTATCGCAACAGCCGCCTACCATTGATTGCTCGCTCGCAACAACCATTAGTCTCTCCTGGGATTTTGGCCCCCCAACTCTCAGTACTCTCCACACTCTTCTAGTTGAGGTCTGGATACTGCTGTGCCTCCTCTGTGTTTCCATCCTCCTTGACTCTCTACGACTATTTTGTGTAGTGTCAGCCGTAGCCGGCGCCACTTTCTTTGGGGACGCAGCTTATTATATTTCTTGCAGTTTCGATTATTTGGTTCGTGCGGTGGTGTTTTTCCTGTGGTTTTGTTTTCTTCCTATCGTAACTTCAATGTAACTGGTTACCATGAGTAGCTCATGCGGGTTGGTTTCCACGTTCGAGGATTTTCATTAACATTGCAGCTTTGTTAATCATTGCCGTCTTTTGTATGGTTTCAGTGATCCCTTTGATTCACATTTGTCCCGGTCTTTTCTCCAAGATTAGTGGGACTGTTCCTAGTGCTCCTACGAGTATTGGTATTATATTGACTTTCTTCATGCTCTATATCCCTTTCAGTTCTCTAGCAAATTCTGTTTATTTTCTTCAGTTTTCCGTCTCCTTGACCTTCACTTCGTGATCTGCTGGAATGACAAAATCTACGATTTGGCAGTACTCTTCCTTCTTGTCGATTATTATGACACCCGGTCTATTTGCTTGTATGAGTTTATTTGTGTGTATATCACTATCCACGAGGATTTTGTGTTTTTCGTTTTCCAGTACTGTCTCTTGTTTATGTTTGAATTATTTGTCTGTGTGTTCGAAATCTAATCGTTTGCACAGTTCTCAGTCATGTCTGTTCTTGTATTCCTTTTGTGCTTGCTTGCTGGATTCACTTATATGATTTTCTGTTTCTTCTCTTTGTCCACAGTCTGCATTCATTGTTTTCCTTGGTTTTATCTATTTAACTTCAATGTAGTTTGCTGTGATTGCATTGTTCTGTGCAACCGTCAGTAAAGATTCAGTTTCTTTGTTTAAGTGCCCTTTTCCTAGCCATACACAGCTATTTTCTTTGGTTTCTTCTCTTGTCAGTCTTATGACGCGTCCATGTAGAAGTTTTCTTCCCACTTCTCTTTTCTTGTCTTATTGTTTCTGAGTTCGGTGCTTCCTGAGTTGTTCGTTAGAATGGTGTCTCTCGCTACGGTGATTAACCTTTCCGTGTTCTGGGTTACGTATTTATCTTGCTCTTTTTTTGTCTCCCACAGTCTTCTATACTTACCAGTCTTCTTCCCCGCTTTCTTTTCTTTTCATGTAGTCTGCCCGTATCGTGTTTTGGCTGTAATGCGTTGTGCATGGCCATTAATGCTCCAGTCCTCTGGTCAAGCTGCCTTATATTATCATTATTATTATTATTATTATTATTATTATTATTATTATTATTATTATTATTATTATTATTATTATAAAGCGAATCGTACTTTTACACAGACAACAGGAAAACTGTTTCTCATGGCTGTCAGGTCCGCATGAAGTTATGCTGGTTGACCGTTACTTTTAACCAGGGATGAGCGGTTGAATACGAAGTTGATGAATATTTAAACTTGTACACTGAATATGTCAGTGCATATGAACAAAAAAAAAACGTTGTTATGCCCACTGCGATGTTTATGAAGATATCAATTATGTGTGCAACAAGCTGCATCATAAACCTCTTGAGACCAACGGCGGTAGGGGTGTGGTTACTACATCTAACCATCCAAGCTTGACATTTGGTAACCATGTAACGTGCTGGCTTCGAGAATCACCAAGAAGTGCATATGTAGCACACTCAAGCTAAGGCAAGAGGTGGCTTCGTTAATAGCATCTTATCGGACAATCAAAACACCTGCCGCATCTATGGTATCGTCTATGAATATCTAGAAGACATAAAAGCAATATCCGCACCTCTCACCAGGTGACCGTACACTAGCATCAAACAGATACGCAAAATGTGGGCACACTCGAAAACGAGTAGACAACTGCGATATAAATATGTGTTTTTGATTTGCATATTCGTGTACTTTATGTGCTACGTTAGGATTCCGAATCTCAGGTTTGGTACCTATGCTGTTTCAGTCACACTGATGAGTTGTGAAACGACGAAACGCCTATCTGAGGAAAACTATATATATATATATATATATATATATATATATATATATATATATATATATATATATATATATATATATATGGGTTAAGGTACACGATAAGTCACGAAAATGAATTGCCGTGATAGACAAAACGTTTGAAAGAAGACAAACGAAAAACAGGTTAGAATGCAGGAGAAAAACAAAAAAACAAGAAAGTTGATCGGTTTCGTTCGTATTATCGAACGTCTTCAGAAAAAGAGTGAAGATTTGGAAACAATTTTAGTTTGAAGGCACACACTTGGGACAAGGAAAATATGACCCAATTGGACCATATAAGAGGACTTTTAGCTACATTGAAATATGATTTGTACAAGTAGGTGACATATTCTTCTTTATTGCTTATTCTTTTTTTATATTTTTATATATTTTCTGTTTCTTTTCCATTTTCGCACCTACCAAGCAAGTATAGAGGAGGCAGTAGGCGGAGGGGGTAAAGGCGATAAGAGGAAACTAGCCATGATAAACACACATAAAGTGGAAGATATATATATATATATATATATATATATATATATATATATATATATATATATATATATATATATATGATAGTATGCATGTTTATATATATATCTTCCACTTTGTGTGTGTTTATCCTGGCTAGTTTCTCTGTTTTCTTCCCTCTTATCGCCCTATACTAGATCGGTAGGTGCGAAAATGGAAAAGAAAAAGAAAATGAATAAAAATATAAAAAACAGAATAAGAAAAAAATAAAGAAAGAAGAATATGCCACCTACTTGTCAAATCATATTTCAATGTAGCTAAACGTCTTCTCATATGGCCGAATCGGATAATCTTTTCCTTCTCCCATGTGTGTTCCTTCAAAATAAAATTGTTTCCATATCTTCACATTTTCTCAAGACGTTCTATAATACGAACGAAACCGGTCAAATCTCTTGTTTTTTGTTTTTCTCCCGCATCCTAACCTATTTTTCGTTTGTCTTGTCTTTTTTCAAACACACACACATACACACACGCACGCACACACACACACACACACACACATATATATATATATATATATATATATATATTAAATGTCTGGTGTTCTTAGAAGACTAACATTTTCGAATGGTGTGTATGCTTGTCTAAGGTACCATCTACTAAAATATTGGCGCACACATGTATCTGCAGTTTACTTTCGTAATTGTTTTAACTCGTCTGTTGTTTGTTGAAAAATCAAATAAAGTTTACTCAATTTTAAGATAATCCTATAAGCAAATGGTAAATTCTATTACAAGGCATCGTATTCAAAGTGTCACGACGTCAGATTTAATTCTCGATATTTTAGGCCAGAAACAAGTTAGGACATTCTATATGTATCTATCTTGACAATGTATGTAACCCTTTCATCTCTACTTATATAAGGTTAGATATATGTATATGTTCATTTATGTGTATATATTGGATTTACTCATGATCTTATTAATATATAATTATTAATTTTGAAGCACACCTGCTAGAGGTAAGGCGCCACATGTGGGAATTAATTGTTGAATTGTGTGTTATGCAAAGGAGCTAAAAAGAGGATTGAAGATATTCGTGTAAATCGAATAAAAAAACCGATATTTTTGAAACTCTGACAATGTATATCAAACAAAATAAATTGTCCCCACATTTCAGTTTCTCTGGTGTATTTAGAAAAAGGACGTTAGGGTACACTATATGAGCATAACTTTCAATTGTAAAATTCTTATCTCCAAAATGTGCATTGGATTTTATCTATAGTCACGAGGCAAAAATTAAGCAAGATTCCCTGAAATTCAATTACTTCTTAAGCCTTCTTAAACTTCAGCCTCAAATTTTCAGACATTTTCTAGAATCAAAACAATGTACTGTACTTTGATAAATATTAGAATAAAGATTCTCTACAGAAGAGCTAGTTGTATTAAATTTTAATATTTTTAAGGAGACATACAAATTATGAAAAACACTAATGTTCGCGGAATTTATTTTACCCGTCCTAGAACGCGTAATATTCTAGTTCACAAAAATAGAATAAAACATACTAAATAATGCCGTTGTTTCATTTTACTTCAGTGTAAGTTCTCAGAAACAAAGGTGTCCCTTTCCTGGGCTAACACTTAATCTCTATATGAGATACATAGCTATTCGAATATTCGTTTAAGGTTTTCTTTTCACTCTTAAACATAGAGGTCGTAAAGTACTTAAGAACATTAATTTACCTCTCTTCAATTAAACAGTTAACTATGCCATAGTACATATTTCTCGTTGTCTCTTAGTCTTGCTGGATTTCAGGACAAGAATATATCAAGTCTGCTGGAGTATCCAGCTAAGTGTTCTTAATTGAAGTAAAACTACTCTGTGAAAATGCACAATTTCTCGTATGTGGCGATGTATAGCTTTGTCGATGGAATTTTATTTGGGATTTGAATAGTATATTACTTTGAAAATGTAGTCAGGGTTTACTTGTAGGGTGACGTATCCTCATGTCAAGCTGTCCTAAGAAACCCATGTACAAAGACACCGAAAACACTCGAGGATGGTGTCTAGTAGGTAATTCAAACATTATTCTACAGAACGAAATGTTATTGCTTGATAATACATATTTTAATGTTCCGAATCATTGTAAAGTCGTGTATTACTAGCTGTTAAAAACCTGACATTAAATGTATGGTTGTAACAACACTAAAGTAATACCGGCTGATACCGTTTAAGGATCAAATCGAAAATACTCATAGACAAAAATGAAAGAAATATTTAACAAGAAACCGACGGAACGCACATACACTTATTCGACCAACATTTTAAAAGTAATATTCTATAAATTGAAAAAAAGAATAAGCAAGCAAAACCACTCGGTTTAGTTTAATAATGTTTGACTATATATAAAATGCGCTGCTTAAATACACACACGATATATATATATATATATATATATATATATATATATATATATATATATATATATATATATATATATATATATATATATATATATATATATATATATATATATATATATATATATACCCTCCGTTCAGTCTAGAGAGACTATGGATACCCCTATAAGAGGCTGGCTGCGCGTGTAATTATGAAGCAAGCGTTGCGCAATCCCTAACAACACCTCTCCTTAGTCGGCAAGCAGTTCAAGACGTCTGGAAACTGCCGAGATAAATAGAGAGCACATACAGCACCTGGTAGTTCCAAATGGTCACCCATTTAACACTGGCCAGGCTCGACGTCGCTTAACTTCGGTGATCTAACGGGATTGTACCGTATGTATATATATATATAAAAAATTTAAAAAAATAAAAATAATTACATGAAAAATAATTATATAACAAAAACTATATAAACGAATTATACTAATAGCTCAATATATATATATATATATATATATATATATATATAATCAAATATAAACTAAAAGTAAACTTTTAATAGATAGAAATTGTTTTAACTAAATATACGAGATAGAGAAGTTATAAAGATAGAAGAAATAAGAGTGATAAACATGTACGAATGTCCAGATTTATTTCAAACTTCGATTGTTCAATGCAAGGTATATTTTGTAATAAACTAATGTTCATTATTATTTCCTTAAGCCAAGGCTTTTCAAACATCGAAATCGTATCATCAGAGGAGATATACAGATAGATAAGTTGGCTGTGGAAAAGCCAAAGCTCAAACAGCCAACTTATCTATTTGTATATCTCCTCTGATGATAAGATTACGATCTTTGAAAAGTCTTCGCTTAAGGAAAGAACAATAAACATTAGTGTATTACAGAATATACCTTACATTGAACAATCGAAGTTTGAAATAAATCTGGACATTCGTACATGTTTATCACTCTTATTTCTTCTATCTTTATAACTTCTCTATCTAGTATATTGAGTTTAAACAATTTCACTATAGGTTCTATCTACTAAAAGTTTACTTTTAGTTTTTATTTCATTATATATATATATATATATATATATGTGTATATATATATATATATATATATATATATTGAGCTATTATTATAATTCGTTTATATATTTTTTGTTATATAATTATTTTTCATGTAATTATTATTATTTTTTTTTTTTTATATAAATATATATATAAATAAAAATAATTATATGTATATATATATATATGTATGTGTGTGTGGTTGTGTCACAGGTAATAACACTTACTATAGAACATGAGGTTGGAACACTTCATCGTAATAAATATGTAATATACTGATAGTATTAATGCTATTTATACTATAGCTTGATATGATCAGTTACCATTTAGCAAATCTCTTTGTAAATGTCGGTAATGCTTCCGGTACCATTCCTAAAATTGATATAC
This sequence comes from Sepiola atlantica, assembly GCA_963556195.1. NCBI lineage: Eukaryota > Metazoa > Mollusca > Cephalopoda > Sepiida > Sepiolidae > Sepiola > Sepiola atlantica. Next base: position 40,774,861 of record OY744541.1, on the reverse strand, counting down.
ATGATTCCCTGAAGAAATATGCTTCTCATGAAATCGTTAATAATTTTCTGCTTATATATGTTTCCTATTTAGTTTATTTTTATACCAATAATTGACGACTTACAGAGGGCTAAAGCTACTCGAGTATAAGGGTTAATTAGATTGTCATTCTATGAGATAGTTCGAAAATTTGGACGAAATGACAAAAGTGTATTATTCAAGAGAACTGTTCGGCAATCATTTGTTTCTATTGGGTGTGTATGCGACCATGATGTAATCTACAGGTAAACAGTCCTGCGGAAATGTGATCCGCAGATACGCAGTTATTTTAAAGAGACTCTGTGTATCGACACTCAGCTTGGTGTGAAGTGGCGATAGAAACTCGAGAGTCTTCAGTCTATGCCTTACTTGTCCATAAACTTTCAGAATAATTGAGTTATCATTAAAATAATCCATTTTAATCATTTTAATTAGCCGTAATTTACAACTAAATAATCTAGTAATTCAGCTCTCACGATTGTTCTATCTATTGCCTTTAGACATTCTCACTCTATGTTGTATGATCCCAGCTCTTATTTTATAGTGTCTATCATCTCTCACTTCTGTCTCTGTCTCTCTCTCGCTCGCTCCGGATTTTTTTCCTCGCCCGTCTATCTGTTTCTCACTTTTAATACATAGGAACACACCTAACTGTGGAACAGAATATTGAAATGATCCATTATAAAGAACATAGAGTAAATAGAGAAATCATTACTACTATTTATATCATAGCTTGAGAAAAAATATAAAAAGAGTAAGAGAATTATATATATAGTGAGAAAGATAGAAAGAGAAAAAAGAGAGAGAAGTAATATATCAGACGGGGTACATTGTATTTGATCTTTGTATTAAAACTGGTTTTACGAACTCACGTTTTCTTAATTGAATCAATCTTACCAGAGATCAATTGGTGACCCAACAATTAGGTTTTTCTAGTAAATAAATAAATAAATATATATATATATATATATATCATTCACACACGGCAGTGTGTGAATGATATGTTTGTGGTCAACATTTACCCAATCGTGACCAATTCTTGGGCTTGTCATGAATTCAGTTTTCATCCAAACTTGATGCGGTGTTTTGCACGAGAATGGACTAGCCTCAAACCTTGTTTGAACATACAGAAATTAAACTGTAATCCAGTCAAAAAAAGGTAATTCAAAATATGTGTGGGCATCAGCGTGTAGGATAACGATCCCCATTGACTTTGAATAACAGAAACTTTTTTTTATTTAAAACAAATATTTATTTTTTATATCCAAAATGTATCAAATAGCACAAGGAATGTAAAAATATAGACATCGCGAAAAGAGTTACAGATATAGAAGGATTGAGTAGCTTGAATTGACCAAATTGCCAATTGTGTAACGCTCCTCATGCCCTTAAACATGACATAACGTTTTACATTCTAAATATATATTAAGGATGACAACCTAGAAAGATAGTACTCGATCAGCCGATTCTTAATATGTTAGTATTAAAAAGATTGGTGTCATAAAAATTAAGCTTTGTGATATTTAATAGAATTTTTTTTTAAATGTGATGATTGACTTTTTAAGCTAAATATTTAAGGAAAATAAGGCCAAAAAAGCCAAATTGAAAGCTGAAGCATCACTTTTCAATGAAAGAAAGAAAAACAAAAATGCCAAATTGAAAATTCTCGTTATCAATGAAGAAAATAAAAGAAAAAGTGGCTATAGTGAAGATATAAACTGTAGGGTATGTTTAAATTGTAAACCCCCAAATATATATATATATACGTATTTCTATTTGTTTCGTATAGTTTTCGTAGCGGTGAAAGGAATTACGTTCCCTATTAAATTGAAAATGTGTTTTTTTATATATGTTTTTTTTGAAAATTAAAAAAAAATATTCATATAATTATTGCGCTAAATAACTAATACTTTCTGCAGTATACATATATATTTTATGGATTACTTTAAAAAATATTTGAACATGTTATATTTAAATAATTGTTGATACATTTGTAGATAGATACCACCAACATATATATATGTATATATATATGTATATATATACATGTATATATATGTATATATGTATATATACATATATATATATATATATATATATATATATATATATATATATATGTATATATGTATATATGTAGATATATATCAGGTAGTCTATTAGAATATTCAAATGTACTGACTAATCGCTTATATTCTTTATAGTCAGCCCTGCCTTTTGGTGATTGCGTAAAACCGAATATATCGATGGCATATCAAGGTAGAGCATAGCGCAATAAAAAAAGAATAATACATATGCATTTGCACACGTTATTGAGCACTCTAGTTATTTCTACTATGACAGTAAACTCAACTAACAATGTGTGTATGTGTATATGTGTGCGTGTATTTTTCCATCAATCATACCTTTATGTGTTCTTCTACATGACCTTCATCTTTTTTTAAAATGTGTTCCCTCTTTATCCCGTTCCCCTCCTCCCTCTCGATCCCTCTTTCTCCTATTCTATCATCTTCCTTGCTCGATACCACTGTCGACAACAACAACAACAACAAAAAAAAAACATGCTGTATTCAACCGACAGTTCGAATTTGTCTTCCTTCTACGACACGCAGACAAAAACAAATCACATCTCCTCCTTCTATTACTAAAATGTCTTTATTGCGTCTTTTCGCTTGTAGTTGTCATTGTTATACGCCATTCTCCATGTTTGTCAATCCTCGCCCCCGACCCGGCACCACCGCGCCTCCCCTGTCACAGTGGTACATTTACTAACGTCTCGCAGTCGACTAGCAAGGAAGGCTTATTTCGTTTGCCCCATCCTTTTTTTTGTCAAAAACATCCATGTTTAAAATCGATCAACAAGCATTACTCTCGGTCTCCATTGTTGTTTTTGATTTTCGTTTCAAATTTATGCTTCAACTTGTCAGTTGCAGTTGTTGCATGAAGCGTCAACTTTTGGCATAACACCATCGAAAACTCACCAATATCTACCTACCGATCCCTCTCTTTCTATCTATCTATCTATCTATCTATCTATCTATCTATCTATCTATCTATCTATCAATATATCTATCTATCTATCTATCTATCTATCTATCTATATATATGTATATATATATATATATATATATTTGTGTGTATGTATGTATGTATGTATGTGTCTATATGTCTATCTATCTCTTTCTCCATATGTATGTATACCCATCTATGTCGCTCCCGCTCTTTATCTATCTATCTATCTATCTATCTATCTATCTATCTATCTATCTATCTATCTATCTATCTATCTATCTATCTAATCATTAACCTAGCAATCTACTTATATACTTCGCTCTATATCTAGGTATCTATGTATTTATCTATCTATCTATCTATATATATATATATATATATATATATATATATCGCTCTATATGTATCCTGCTCTATATCTTCTTCTCTCTCTCTCTCTCTCTCTCTATATATATATATATATATATATATATATATATATACATATATATATATATATATATTTCTCACTCTATATCACTCTCTCTCCTCCTCTCTGTCTACATTTATATATATATATATATATATATATATATATGAAGAAAATTTAATATGATTCCCAATCGTCTCTGAAAAGATCGACCACCAAACCATTGTAGATTCTGAATACTTGCAACTGTTATTTATATATTGCATTACTAACAACGACATTGTAATCTACGTTTTACAAAAAAGCAATGCCCAAAGGAATAGCCAATCACTTAACATATGATAGTATTATGCGATAAGGTATAAATACCGCTACATACCTTAAATTTAAATTAAAGAATGTCTTCCCTACCAATCTATGTTATATTAGTAAACTGTGACCCAGTACATCCCCGATTTAACTAGCCTTAGATTTTTCACATAAAACCCAGTCAATTCCTATCTATCTGTCTGTATGTCTGTATGTATGTATGTATGGCTGTATGTCTGTCTATTACAGTTCTAACAATACAATTGCTATCTCAAACACACAACAGAACAACTAACAAAGCGAATATCCAATCACTTAACAGATGCCAGTTTTATTCGATTACGTATAAATACACCTCACGTACCTTAAAATAAAATTAGAAAATGTTTCATCAGCAAAATTATATATATATATATATATATATATATATATATATATATATATATATATATATACATTATATATATGTATGTATACATTTAAATAATCTATATATTGTGCTTGTGTTAGATTGTTCCCAGTGAGTTTCTGAGTTTCATAAACGATTAAAAATTAAAATAAATAAAAGTCAAAATTCAAAAATAAGTATTTTGTCTAATAGATACTTCTTTCTCTCTCTCTCTTTCTCTCTCTCTCTCTCTCTCTCTCTCTCTCTCTCGTTCTCTCATTTTCTCGACATCTCAGCAGCTACGTTTGAGATCTTAGTACTACTTGTCGGGTAGTTTCCGTTTATTGATGTTATTAATGAACTATTGCTATCTTGATTTTATAATGATTTTTATAAAGGGTGCTGCTTATCAATCTCACAGAGAGATAGAGAGATGGAGAGAGACAGAAATGAGCGTGATAGACATCGTATAAAATAAAATACAGGGGTGTCAAACAATGTATGGAAATAGTAAGAGGCAGCAATGTAGTTAGTGTCAGGTGTTTTTATGAATGTACTTTAGTGTAGAACAATTTTAATTGCTTTTATTGTAAAACATATCGCAAATGAGTTTGTTTTTATATTAAAAGAATTCAAAAAAAATATTAATTAATTATTCAATTATAAAAGTTGATTTATGACTAAAATCCCAAAGAACTTATTCCGAGTCTAGTTTTCAAAAATTCCAGTCAAGTACGATATGCATATGATATGAAAGATAAACTCACACCTCAATGTATGTTACTCGAAAATAAAAACCCAAATTTAATTAGTAAACTCCAAATCCAGGATAATTTATAACAACTTTTCTATTTGTGGTTGTGGAACTACCATGCATGAACGGTTAATTACATTATTTATTTACTGGTCGCTATAAAGGATCAAACGAATAAGTACTTCGCGCAATGATTTGCAAAAATTGGCACGTTTTTTTGGTTAGAATTAGAATTTGTTTTCATCTCTCGCACGGCGATTTAACATTTAGAATCTATTGAAAACCAATCATTAAAAAACGATATTAATGTTCCTTTAATTAATAATTTTATTTTCCCAATTATACCGTAATTATATTATACTATTAAGATTGTTGGTATGAAACAGAGGGTCAGTTAACAAACAATTAAAAATAAAAAAAATATATATGACATGACACGAGGGAAAGTTCGGATACAAACAGCTAACACACACACATATATATTTTTTTCAGTTTCAAAAATGTAATCATCTAAATGGGAAGCTTGAAAATACTACAATGTTGAAATAAATTATTGCATCAATGATTATGTAATTTCGTGTTACGACATTTTATTTTATTCTTGCTCTGTTAATTACATTGAGCTTTCATGCCCGGATTTTCTCCTGGAATGATTTCACTATAACACAATATATATATATATATATATATATATATATATATATATATATATATATATATATATATATATATATATATATATATGTGGTGTGTGTCAAATAAGGAATGTCACATTTATTGTGTTGTATTTTCTATGCTTGGGAAATGCATTTCTGTGAGAATCGATACCGTTTTCTCTGTCGCTCTCCCTATACACACACCCACACACACACACACACACGATCATATATATATATATATATATATATATATATATATATATATATATATATATATATATATATATATATATATGTGTGTGTGTATGTGTCTGTAGTGATAGCGAGAGAGAATACTGCATCGAATCTTACAGAAATGTTCTGATATGCATTTCCCATGGCTAGAAAATACAACCCAATAAAGTTGACATTCCTTATTTGACAGTTGAGAACTGTCGGATACACACAGCTATTATAGGTATTGTTTTTGACCGAACACGTTTTGATATGTATTTTTGAAGCATAGAAACTAATAACCGGACATACTTATTTGGTAATAGCCATGCTCACTTAAACACGGGAATGGATTGTTGGCATGACGCATGATCAGTTACTTCATATTTATTTAGATTACAGCATATCTACTTAGCATTTATATATATATATATATATATATATATATATATATATATATATATATATATATATATATATATATATATATATTAGTACTTCATGTATCCACATAAACTATTATAAGGAGATATCATTTTTTATGTGTCAGTTTTCAGTATTTACTTCAACAGTGCTCGATACGTAAGTAGAGCGAGCTAGTAAGCAATGAAAATATATTTATGGCAATCAAGCTACACAGAGGCTCCCGTGTTTCATTCCCGGGGGGATCGTCAGGCTAAATGCATGGAGTTATTTTTGTCAGGTGTTTTTATATACATCGCTTGCTAGTTAACCAATCATATTCTTTGTTGTTCCCTCAGCCAATCGTTGGGCTTCCCTCGAACAAAGGCATTGTTGGTGACGCTCCTATTTTTGTTAACAATGGATTTTCCTATATCCTGTTTCCTTTGTTTTGTCAATACAGTGGGCGAATTTATTTTAACACGTGGTTTCTTGTATTTCTATTTTAGGTTTTGAATTTTAACTAATTAAGTTTTTTATTTATTTATTTATTTATTTATTTTTATTTATTTTATTTATTATATATCATCCTTAGCTAAATTTATTTATGTGTAAACAGCTGTTTGCTATTACACGTCTAGAGTTTAATAGGTTTCGGGGAAGACCAGATGCAGTGTCTTGAATGAGATGGGCAGGAACGTAAAGCCCATTTCCAGGCCTCCCTTGAACAAAACCCATAAGGGAAAACGCATTGCGTGGGCAGAACAATACATGAAAACGGACTTTAAACAGGTTCTATTCACAGATGAAGCTAAAGCCACACTTGATGGTCCAGATGGATGGGATAAAGTTTAGCGTACTACCAGAGCTTTTATCTCACATCGCGTTCGTCGCCAACAAGGTGGCGGGGGGAGTTATGTTTTTGGCGGGTATCATAGGTGATAAATTAATTGGACCTTTCCGAGTGCCAGAGGGTGTGAAACTAACAAGCCAAGCATACATATCGTTCTTAGATGAGCATTTGTCACCTTGGCTGGACTACCTGCCTTTACTTCGTCTACGTCAACTGATTTTTATGCACGGCAATACTCCATCTAATGCAGCAAAGGCTATGACTATCTTCCTCGCATCTCTGGGCATAAAGGGAGAGAGTCTCATGACTTGGCCGCCTTGTCTCCTGACTTACACCCGATTGAGCAGTTCTAGTCAATTTTAAAGAGGAAGGTTTATGAAGGAGGACAACAATTTACATCAAAGAGTGCCCTCTGGAATAACATTGTTGATGTTGCTAGTAGCATAATACCTTCCCAACTCAACAGAATGACTTCATCTGTTGATGGGAAACTGCAGAGGGTAATTTCAAGAAATGGGAGATTTGTTGATAAATGATTCAATTGTGTGGTGCATATCTGGTGATTCCTTTCTTACATTTCTGTCATATTGTTACTTATGATTTAAATGATTAAAATAATTAACCCTGCTAAGTCAATTTTTTAATCACCTATGGACTGTATTTTAACAAACCTGCAATAAAGCGAAAAACAGTAAAAATGGCTAACAAATGCATAACTGTCTAAAACTTTAGAAATATGGTATACATTTGCAAAATATTTTGGTATCTTACCTACTCAGGAGCACTCTTTCCGTGTGCCACATTTCAAACTTGTGCGATTCATATTATTGAAGTTATTAACACTATTATGATCTGCAATAAAGCGAGAAACACAGTTTATATATATATATATATATATATATATATATATATATATATATATATATATATATATATATATATATATATATATATCTACATATATCAGCAATAAGCTAATTTTGTATTCTGTCTTTTAATTTTATATATTTATCAGGCATTGCTAACTCACATTTTCCTTATTCAAACATTTTAATCTCTCAATCATTTTCAAAAGGGGTTTCATTATTTTGTAATATATATATATATATATATATATATATACATACTATAGATATTAGGTAAACAAATTTACAACTTATACATTTACATAGTTCGACCAATTTAACATATATATATATTATTTGTGTAGTATAGTTTTTATAAAACATACTTTGGATAGATATGTTTGATGTTATGTATTTTTATGTATTTGTGTATAGAATTTTATATATTTTCAAAGCGTAATTTTATTGCCTGTAGTAGTATAACTGCGGTAATGGTCCCCTGAAGAGAAGAATTATCTTTGAAAACTCATGAGCTAAGGACTTAAGGATGCTTTGCATGAACTTTGAATTCTAATAAAATTTGATTGACACCTTATTTTATTACTTCATTTTATATTATAATATTAATGCTCTATCCAGTATATTGAGCTTCAGTTTTTTATCCGGATGTTTCACTAATTATAAGATATTAGTTGACGCTTATATCTTTTGTTGGATTGCTTCATATATATATATATATATATATATATATATATATATATGTAACAACTGTTCATACTCAAGACATGCGCATACCGATGTGCGTTGCAGTTGATCTATGTTCACAGATTTAAGTAATGCTTGCTCAATATCGTTCCTTTTTTAAGAATGTAGTTACCGCTTATCAAGGCACAGAGACTACTAGAGGATAAGAATTACAGAGTTTTACTGGTGGACAGCGATACAACATCGCAAACACCGGTACGATTGTTGTAGCGGAGCATAAATTCATAATTTAAGGACACAGTTCAATAAAAACTTGGTCACATTGGAGTTGAAGACAACCACGTGGTAGTCGGCTGGGAAGCATGCTCGCGACACTCTGTTTAACCGACTGACAGTTTTTGGAAAATAACTCGTATCATGGAAGTTTTGTCTTGTTTTTGGAACGCAGAGAGAAAGTCAAATGATTTACAATAGTTGTAGCTAGGCGGGTTCTACTTGTGAATGTTTTACAACTGGGGACCATATAAGGGTGCTCAGTCGAGCGACTGCAATGAAAATCACGGTAGAGCAAATAAAGACTAGCAAATTATTTTCTGTGAGAGAGTTGTTGTAGGGAAAATAATGAATCTTCCACCACATTTAAAAGTCGGTGGTGGACTCTATCAAGGCAGGAAAGCATGTTCTGAGCTGCTCTTTTTCATATGTAGCAACGGTACTTCACCTTAGGACGAATTAGTCTCTTGTAAAGGTAAGGGATTGAGTCAGGCGTGGGATACTTTCTGGAGCGGTAGAATGATCAAACGATTATCCCAGCGGTCTTACCAACATATTTGATGTTAGTATCCTACTTAAAGTCTGAAGAGAACGTCAGTTCCAGCAGCTTATCAAAGAAATGGACTTCTTTAAGGGGAGAGCCGTTAAATTCAACTGGGACAATGTGGGAACTGGAGCGTTAGTGGTGAACGAAGTGTAGCTTGGTATTTTACGCATTAAAGGTAACCAGCGATCTTTTCCCACATTTCATCACTTGCTCCAGGTCGGAAGAGACGGAGCCAGAAAGAATCGGACCATGAAGGCTCTTCGATGTGTTTCCGTATATGATTGTGTCATTAGATAAATGTCGACGAATTATCTTAGAATATGATTTTGGAGATCATTTATGAAGATCAGGAAGAAACGCCGGTCTTGATACTGTGTGCTTCAGACTTCTGTCCATGAATGACTCCTTTTATAAATCTTCAGAGAGAAAGGATTTAATTGTTTAGATTACATATGCAGATATACCATAGTACGCGAGCTTGTGAAGTGGACCTTTATGCAAAACGCTGTCAAAAACCTTTGATATAACAAGAGTAGATATGGCGAGATTTTCAAGTGACTATTCAAAACACGACTGTTGGGTCTGCAGCCGGAACATCATTTTCTAACAGTATTACGCACGATGAAGTCTAAAAATACCATTTACGCCAGTTTGTGCAGCGTGAGTCTAAACTAGTTTTTCAAACGGTCTGTCACGCTTAAGTAGTAATTAGTATTCTGTCCGTCTGTAGCACTCAAACGTTAAATATCATTACTTCCGGTATATGAATTATTCGGAAATAGCCTTTTCGTCTGTTTGTGAGGTTTAAGCTTCAACTCCCATTTTGTTGGTCTATCATACTAAATTCTGAAGTAGCATATACGTCGGTCGTTAATGACATTTTCATCGTTAGACACGCATATGCGATGACTACAGCTTAAATACAACAGTTAATGTATTTTATTGCTCTATAGTTATTATTCGTTTTATATTTTTTAAATATAGATATACACATGCACACATATGTTTTTCGAAAATCATTGTAGATGTCTGGAAACCTTGAAGACTTCAAAACCAATATCACACAACACCTGCGCACACTGCCGTTCAAGATCACAATAGAAAAATGAGACATTTAATAACCGTGTTAAAGATGACCGCTTGATTAAGAATCGTGCGACGAATTTGTTTTTAAAAAAACGATAAAACGTGCCTGAGAAATGGATCAGCTGGTTGTCATGAAACTATTTCGCTATCAAACAAAGTAATTAGAGACTGAACAATACAATATATGTTGGTAGCTCAGTATACGAGTATTAATTTACTCCTCTGCAGGAGTAAGGCGCAAGGCCAGTTTTTATCATACTCCCACAAGTAAGATGTGACCCAAGGTCGGGTCGGGAAGGGGGGTTTAAAAATTACCTGGGCAGCCCCGTCGGCATTCCCCGATAGAGGCGCCTCAGACAGTAAGCAATAAATTTACTCCTCCCCAAAGAGGGGAGGCAAAGCCTGGGAAAGTGGACCGTCCAGAACTGCACAGGACAGACCTATTGACCGGCGTAAATCAAGACCCGAAGGCCAAGACAACACCAGTATGGTGTGCAGTATTCATCGGAACAGATACTACACTTTGATCTTAGCCAAAAGGCCAAAACAAGTATTTCGATAATTAAAAGTTAAGAATAAGAAAGATAGAATACATTTGTTGACAAAAATTCAGACATATAAACAGTATCTTCGTACGGCATAATCACTGGATCACGGAAGTTAAGGGATGTTGAGTCTCGTTAGTTCCAGATGGGTGACTATTTGAGAATAGCAGACGCGGTGTCTGGACGGACGACGACACATCTTTTTCAAAAAAGAAACGTTGTCCAAATGGTATCTGTAGTTAGTGAATTAGCCGAACGATTTGTCATTAGTGGCTGCAAAATAGCAGGAGACAAGTCAGTTATCGTGATCATAGCGTTTGGACAGCCCGAAATGAGCCCTCGAAAAAAACACCTAGTGGAAAAGTTTTGCGGGCCTCAGAACTGTATTTACCAAAGGAAACACATAAGATGGAATGCAAATGTGTTTTCCCAAGCGCAAATTGAACTGATTGAGTTTTATTTGGTTCTATTATCTGACTATATTATTTGTGTTATTTGGATTATTCGAACTACTGTTCACATCTTGGATGTTATTGTCACAACGTCTTGGTCGATGTAACGTCCGACCTTCTTCAAATTCATAGACCCTTTATGTCGAACTCGCGAAATTTTCACAGAATTCTGAACTGAACCTATTATTTAATCCACGAGGTAGCTTGCTCTAGTTCTGTAAGCTATGACTGGGCAATAGTCTTAAATAATTTGCAATTGCATTCTTAGTATCGCTCGTACTGAAGATTGCTGTCCAGGAGACTGAAGATTAGAAGTGCTTATACTAATCATTCATATCCATTACGCCACAGGACAGCACAATAGTTCGAATAGTCTAAATAATAATACTCCAAATAATACAAATTATCAATCCTCATCCAAAACATAAATACTATGTTCTTCTTTTGTCTTTTATAGACTAGAATGATCTTTGTATTTTTACCAATTAATTTTGCCTGCAAATGTTTAACTATTCTTATTTTAAATTCAGACACACAGTTACACCGATATTTATTACAAAAAAAATGAATCAAGAATCATGTCTGGCTTGAACAATTTCCCTTTGAGCAGAGTATATTTCATAGTGTTAGGTAGAGCATTTCTACCTATGAAATAATGAGACATATTAACGGAGGATAACTTCTCAGAGTTACTTCCCTGTGTTCAATTGAAGAGTAACGCCCCCTTGGATTCCAAAAGAGACAGACATTTTTAAAAAGACGTTATCGTATCAGCTCCAAAGATAAATGCTCAAATTAATTAGTAAATACTATTCTTTCAATTGTAAAAAGTAAATAAATAATTAATTCTTGACCATACTAAGCTTTCTCATTCAAATAATTTCTCTTTGTTTATTAACTTACATTAACATATTTAAATTTACACCCGCTCAGAATCACTTCAATAACTGGCATGGCCAATTCGCATAGTTATTAGGTATGTTTGGATCCGATCTCATTTGATAACAAATAAAAGCCATAAGTAATTGGCAGTTAAAAGATGAAGACTATTATAAACGAATTGAAAGGATGAATTGAATGAAAAAATGATTACTTAAGAGGACGATATGACAACTATTCTTGACATCGGATTTGAAGACGACAAGCTTGTAGTCTGCAGGGACACATCTCGTCGTAATATATTGCACAGATGGGAAGTTTTTTTTATACAAACCTTTGTTATAGAAATTTCGTTAGGTGGAAGAAAGCATATATTTTATTCAGTGGAAGAAGAGAAACGCGTATTGCTGTGAATGTCCTAGATTATCGAAGATTAAGGCCCAGTCGAGCACCTTCCATTGAAATGACGATAAGATAGAGGAAGACTAGCTACGCCTCTTCTGCTAGAAAGAGGCAAGAAGAATGTTCTGAGCGGCACATCCTCTTTTTGAAAAACGATTAAAAAGGAGTTAGATAAATGAATCAACGGGTGTTCATGAAACAATGTCGACAGCAAACAAACGAAGTAATTACAGCGTTACCAGTCGAATTCGGTATACGACATGGTTCCTTAAGTATGAGTTGATAACACACATGAATAAGTTATTTGCAACGATTTCTGATCATATAAAAAAACAACATATTTGTATCATGTGTCTTTTTAAAACTCGAAAAATTCGGTCGTTTTTTGCCGATTATCTTTTGCCTGACAATTTGTAACTTTTCAAGCTTTCAGACACAGACACAGAGGTGCAGCAATCTTATTTACAATAGAACGCGCCAGAAATCCTGTCTCCCTCAAACAGATTTCCTTTTAGCATTATATTGTCATATTTCGATTCAATCTCCTACTTGTATCAAGTTATCAAAATATGACATAGTATTATAAAACATTACCAGCAGCAGTGACACGGGAAATAATTAAATAATTAAAATTGATAACTAAATATCCGTTACACGTGAAATGAGTGGCGTATTTTTACCAAGATTATATGGCTCAAACAAATAGGTGAATTATTGATTTAGTATATATATATAATATATATATATTATATATATATATATATATATATATATATATATATATATATATATATATATAAGAGTAGTATTGCTGAATAGTATTCATGACATTAGAACTGAATAAAGCCTTATTTAGAGTTTCGTTACCATTCTGAGAATACCATCTATACGAATGTCGGGTGTTTAATTCTGAAATTAAATGATATCAGTGGGAATTAGTTTTAAAAAAAATTGCTAAATTACATGAGTTTGGATGTTTATGGAGAGATATAAGGGTATGTTATATATAGTAGACACGATATTTTTGAATAAATACAAGACATATATCGTATTATAACATGCACAACATTGGAAAATAGCCCTAATCCCATTGCATGATGGGTAATTATCAATATGGTGGTCGTGAAAATAAAATTCGCTCGGTATATTCTGATGTAAAACGTATCTGTTAATGTAATGAAGTGAAGTAGACAAAGGTTATTTTGAAATAATGGATTAATTGCATTGTTTAACTATCATTTTAACCCTAAAATAAGTTTACAGAATATCAACGTATATGTTAGGATTGGGTTCTCTGATAACTATGCTTTTTCCATAGTGTGAATGATTGCAGTTGCATTTGTATTATGTCTGTCGATATCCCAATTCCAGCAGTTACCGATTACCCTAATATTACAGTACTTTTATTTAACGATTACGTTGGTATAAAAATTCCCAGTACATAGTTAGTCCTCCAACGGAAGTTTAATAACTTTTTTTATCAAATAGAAAATTATCATTCAATATTTCCTCTCGTAGTAAAACAGCAATCCTTTCTCTGCCGATGAAACTATAGGGGCTATAATTTAGTACGAACTTCACGTACGAAGAACTCACAAGTATACATTTTAAAAAGTCAATTTAGTTTAATAATTATAGATATGGAAAATGCTTATGAAGTTTGAAATAAATAAATTGTGTTTGAAACGTCAGTAGAGGCAGAATTGGTAATGTATTTCATTATGCTTTGTTAAAGAAAATGAAATCCCCAAAAGTAAACCGGCAACTTCCGAATTCCGACTAGATATATTTTGGAGCCTGTAAACAAAGGCGTATTTACGTTAATTATTAATTATTAATTAACAATTTTGGGAGGCTGTAAGGAAGGCGTATTTGTGTTAGTAATGTTTGAAGCGACATAGATAATAGATGTAGAGGCAATGAGAAGGGCAGAAAAAAGACAGCGCTAGGAAAATCAAACAATCTAGTTTACGTGAAGCAAGGTGCGGGTCCAGCAATCTACCGCCGTTCACTTGTAGTCACACGCACACACAGATTTGAGTATCAGTCTGTCTTCACAATTTTTGTTATCGCTCAATCAAATCATTAAAACTTTCATTCTTTTGATTATACAGATTACTGTTCTCATCTTTGGTTTTATTCTCAAAACGTTTCGGTCAGTGTAAGCTTCTACTTCATATTGATGAAGTTGGGAATCTTTCTGTCGAACTCAGCAATCTTAACGCAATCCCTGGCTTCTATCCCACGGTTTCTTCACACCGTCACCCTAACCCGAAATTAGACCAGTAATAAGAAATTAAAGTGGTTTTGTATGAATGAGTAAGTAAATTTTATTTCGAGTAAGCCTATCTAGATTGCAATGAACTTTTCTTTTAAAAATATTAAGCAATGTCCACATCCGTAATGCATGTAACATGCGGTGATAACAGAATCGTCAAAACCTATCTTTTTAATGTATTGTATAACTAAAATCCAAACGACACCATACAACATGTAACAGTCTCTTCGATCGTGGATCCCGTTAAGAAAAGTAAGGGACTAAGATACAACTTTCTTAGTAACAGTGTGCTAATTTAGAGCCTTATTGTTAGTACCGTGTTATGTTACGTTGGGATAAAATGAGACAATTAATAAAAGTTAAAATAACATTTAGCTCCAAGTAAGCTTTATTCAATTGAAATAAATGTCTCACTTTAAAATGTATCGCAATGTATACGCTGCCTTTTCTCATATTCCTTGCCGTCATGTGCGACTAGAAAAGAATCGTCAATGTATATAGTAAACTAATATAATACATTTCATTATGTGTTTCTGACTTGCTATAACTACTTATCAAATATTTATTCATCATGCTTAAAGAAAACGAAGAAGTAAACATTATATAAAGTAATTTCCATTGCGAAATAATATTTGAAAAGCAACTTTAGAATTCAACAAATCCCGGCATGAATTTAAAGAAATCTATAGAACTGTACGCGAACAGAAGTTTACGCAAACCTCTTTTGTATTATTTACTCCTCTCCAGGAGTTAGGCACAAGGCCAGTTTTATCCTACTCCCACAAGTAAGATGTGACCCAAGGTCGGGTCGGAAAGTGGGGGTTGAAAAGCCAGCGCTCGAGAGGTGAGCACTCTGACCATCAAAAATTGCCTGGGCAACCCCGTCGGCATTCCCCGGTAGGGGCGCCTCAAGCAGTAAGCAATTAACTTACTCCTCCCCAAAGAGGGGAGGCAAAGCCTGGGAGGGTGGACCTCCTAGAACCGCACAGGACAATCCCATAGACCGGCGTAAATCAAGGCCCGAAGGCCAAGGGAATACCGGTCTATAGGGTGCAGTATCCATCGGAACAGATGCTACACTTTGATCTTAGCCAAAAGGCCAAGAAAAGTTCTTTTTTTTTTTTTCGGAAATATGAATTGTGTTCGATGTCATATACTGGTTTCGCGTTTAACGGAGATTTAGATGAGAACAGTATAAGCCCATATGCACGCAAATAGGTTTATGTTAATGGTACATTGAAAAGGAAATAACGAGGTAATGATAGAGCAAGAAATAAATGGACGAGTTTACGTTAAGACAGATACTGATGCATCAGTCGCCACCTTTCGCTTGTAGCGATACAAGCACATATTCGAGTATCAGCCAATACATAGGTATGTTGTTGTAGTGTACTTTAATTCGTACAATTTTGTTAAAACCCAAAGCATATACATCGTACGGGTATTCTTTATTATGTTTTATCTGAACTGGCAACCAAACGGCTAATGATAGAAAGGTACCTTTTTTCGGATGTTGATTCTTCTTAAAAAAATAATGGGCAAAGCAACACTCTTCTTACTCGCTCGTTACTAATTTGTAGCCATACTGCTAATACAGTGTTATGTTACATGGAGACGAAATGAGATAAGTAATACGTCTTTAAATTACACTGTTTTCTACCAATGACGGAGAAAGTGTAGTTGCCAGTCAGTTTTACTTGGATTGGAATAGATGTCTCATTTAAAAATGTCTAGAAATGTATAAGCTGTATTTTATCATCTCTCGGCCGCTACATACGACTAGAAAAGAATTGTCAACGTGTCAATAGTTCATATTATGTATTGTATTGCTATTAAAACTTATCAAATACTTATTTCTGATGCTAAAAAGGTACGAAGATGTTCCCCTTATAGGGTGGGTTGTTCAATTCAGTAGGAATATTTAAGATTACGTTCAGAATAAAACAAAAAATTATATAAATTCAGAGATCTATAAAAATGTGATATACATATATTTTTATATATATATAACATTTTATAAAGTAACATTTTATAAAATAACTCATATATATATATATATATATATATATATATATATATGTTATTTTTTAACAGGTGGAGAAAGTCCATTACTTACGATATATATCAGCTTATTTGGTTGATTGTCGTCTTTTCCGGACCAAACCATCAACATTTTTGGCAACAATGGGGGTTTATCGATTTAATTTCAATTTCTATCGTATTGGCCGCAGAGTGCCAATTCTTCCAACGGATGCAGGAGATTTGGTCGAAAGAAAAAATACTAGAAAAATAAAGTAAAAAAGAACACACACCCTACAAGCTCTCTATTTATGAAAGCAGTATGGGTTCATATGCGTCCAAGCCTCTATATAAAAGTACTGTCCGTGTGGTGGTTATTATGATACACTTCAGTGTTAAATATTATGTCCCTTGGTGTTTCACACATGAGTTTGAAATTGTTTGAGGAATGGTTAGACGTTAAAGGGTGCTGTTGTTATTGAGCTACTCGGACATTTTGGCTAAGATCAAAGTGTATTATCTGTTCCGATGGATACTGCACCTCATAGACTTGTATTGTCTTGGCCTTCGGGGCTTGATTTACGCCGGTCTATGGGTCTGTCCTGTGTAGTTCTAGGAGGTCCACCCTCCCAGGCTTCGCCTCCCCTTTTTGTGGAGGAGTAAGTATATTGTTTACTGCCTGAGGCGCCTCTACCGGGGAATGCCGACGGGGCTGCTCAGGCAATTTTTAATAGCCACAGTTCTCACCTCTCGGGCGCTGGCTGTTCAAACCCCACTTTCCTGACCCGACCTTAAGTAACATTTTACTTGTGGGAGTATGATAAAACTGGCCTTGTGCCTAACTCCTCGAGAGGAGTAAATAAATACTCGGACATATGCCTAAAGCACTTAACGATCGTGTTTTGGGGTGTCTGGTCTGAACGAATTCTATCGAGTGAGCCGTTGCTATTTGTTATGCCAGCAACATTTAAGTATTGGATAAGAATACACAAAATAATTACAGTTGCATATGCGCAAAAACAACGTAGCCATCCTCCCTCAATGTGTTTGCGATTCTGCGACTGACACGTACTTTTTTGCTGCAATCAAATGCAGAAACCACCAGAGGACAACAAATTATTACAATGCACCCTCTTGGATTTTGACAGAGTACTGCTAGGCTTGTACCTCTGGTACTACCATATTGACACCGTCCTTATCACAGTGAGTAACGCGCGGACTTTAAAGAGAAACTGTTACGTATACTACCACTTCGAGACCACCTTAATGGTCGTCGGAAAGGGAAGATACGCGCAGAATAGAAGGCGTACACGTATCTGTCACACTCGCAGAAGCTGTCGAAATATAAACATCCGGTTTTATTAAAAGTGCCGAGTCGCAAGCATGGAACGACATACTAAAAAAAACAGTGACAGATATGTATACGTAGATTATTTATATTGCATCTTTATTTACTCATTTTTTTCCTCTGTTTATCTGTCTGCATTTCAATTCTTAAACAACATGTATTTTGTTTACTTGTTTGTGTGAATATTAATTCTCAGGGCGAGCAATAAACCTCTCTCTTCGATATAAATTACATGTCTTTTTTTTTGTAAGCCAGAGAATAGAGTGGGCCCAGCTTTTCCCCTGTGACGACCTCCACATATGAAGAGAAACAATAGATCGTATGATTGTAGTTTGACGTCTCTTACACAATTTTCCCTCTACTGTAGGTGCTCCACAGGGCCTATCTGTTTGCTATATGAGACAGGTCGGGGCTTTATAAGACGAGTGCGTACACCTATATGTGTCTAACCCTGTAATTCTCGATCTTCTGAAGGGGAATTTACTTGACCTTCTGGATCTTTATGTCGAACTCGAAAGAAAAAATATATATATATATATATATATATATATATGGCATCAAAGGTTCAGTTCGAAAATCTGTATTGTTTTCACGTTCGACATAAAGAACCACAAGTTCGAAAATACGCACCTGAAGAAGGACGAAGGTTACATTGGCCGAGACGTTATGTCAATAACACACAAGATAATAATTATAGTTCGAAAAGTAGAAACCTGTATACTACTGAAATGTAATATTGTTTTGGGTGTTTGACTATGCGTATGAAAATAGAAACATTTGATTCGCTTACAAGACAAAAGAAGAGGCAGATCACCCATTACAAAGGCAGTAGTTTTTACGGTGTTAATCCACGAGATCGAATCTCACGTAAGTTTACATTATTTTAACTGAATATGTGTTTTATAAACTTAAAGAAATTGGCATAACATCAAAACATAAAATATTACATTTAAAAAAAAAATGGAAATCGCTCTAAACAAGACATTAAACCACTCGATGAAATGG
This sequence comes from Sepiola atlantica, assembly GCA_963556195.1. Lineage (NCBI taxonomy): Eukaryota > Metazoa > Mollusca > Cephalopoda > Sepiida > Sepiolidae > Sepiola > Sepiola atlantica. The sequence continues at coordinate 40,755,460 of OY744541.1, read as the reverse complement.
TCTATTCAAAATCAAATAGTGTTAGATGGATGGAGTCACACCCAGAAAACAGCAATTATTCTCCCTTTGACAGAAACATCGTACATGGAATGTAAGGACTAAATGACAACATAAGGGAAGTGAGTTACGTGGCTGTCGAAAGTAAATCCAAATTCAAGTTTCTACTCTCCTAATTATTTTTTTTTAGACAGTTAACTTTTTTGGTGCGTTCTGCTGTAGAAGGAGAAGGTCAAGGGTGGCCAATACGTCAGAAAATAAGCCTATAATTAAGGAAGTAGCAATGCAGGCATTTGAGTTAAGCATTGGAGCAATATAGTGCTGCTTTATTATGTTAATGAATCGCATTATCAATGGAATGGGTTTATTCACATAGAAATAGTATCAATAATCCAATGGATACATCTTTCTGGTCCACACTTTATTTTAGGGTAAAACAAATGCTCTCTGCGGACGTAATAAGCCACACTGAATCGAGTGGTTAATATTATAATGATTTCATTTATCACCTCAAACAAACAGCTTTTCCCCGCCTGGCATGCATTACCTAGATATGAGAAATAAAACAAGTAAACGCTGGACCATGAGTATTTATGCGTATCGACCACGTGTGACCGGCGGGCTTTTCAATCCATAAGAGATACTCTTAATAGAAAATTGTTAGTTGCGTTTTGGAACTCAAAGGGCTATGGTCATTTAACTATAGATAGTAGTAGTAAAACGGTGTTGTAAGAAGAAAGTATACTACATAACGAAGTTCCGACGGCGAGCATCGGTCTTGTAAAGGGTGTTGTTTGAAAAATATCAACGAAGTGATAAAGATCGAGTGACAAATTGTTACATTAAATACGGTGTAATCTGAGAAAGGTACACCACTTAACGAAGTTCCAGTGGCAAGCACGTTGTTTCCATAAACACATTTTTCCCTCGTTTTTCTTTTCTTTTCTTTTCCTTTCAAAGTCATAATTTCTTCTCAAATTTAATAAAAACTTCTTATTAACAGCCAAATCTATATGAATTTAAAAAAAATAAATCTTTTTGTGAAGTTGTGACAGACAAGGAAACCAACATTGAGTGACACAATGATTACTAAGACAACAGCGAAAGGTGTGTAAATACGTCGGAAATTTCCCCAAACACTGGTAATCGTAAGAGCCGAGCAAAACAAACACTGTCGACACCATTAATGAATAATCAAAATGAAGTCTGTAGGTTATGTCTGCGGATATATATCACATACAGACAAAACAAACAGACATATCGATTAAGCCCTTCCACTCCCTTTACATATAAAAACATAGAAGTAAAAAAATAGAAAAAAAAACATAACATTAACACATGTGTACTGTCGACAAGATTGCGAGGCGTCAGCTATGTGTGCATACGTGTGTGTATGTGTATTTGTATATAGGTGTCTTGTTTTATGGCTAACTGTAACTGTTTGTGTATATGTATGATTTCGTTATGTTTAGACGCCTTTTAAATTAAGATGAAATAATTAGCTTTTATCGATTTTTGACGCGTGAGAAGATAGAATATAAATACACATACATATATGTATGTATATATATATATATATATATATATATATATATGTGTGTATATATATATATATATATATATATGTATATATATATATATATATATATATATATATATATATATATATATATATATCAAGAGGGGTGTAGATAGATAACAGTTATATTTATGTTAATAATTCTTTGAACATATACACATATGAATGCAGATTATTTGAGCAGTTTGTATTTTGTTTACAATTTTTTCTCATAAAAGACAAACACACACATATCAAAATCTTTCTGCCTTACGTCTGAACTTGGTGTTCTTCAAATATATTTCGCCCATGTCACAGGAGCCTTACGCTTCAGTTTGACATCTATATATAGTTACACTTATAAACAACAAATACTATTGATATATGAATAGAAGTAAGCTTTGTTCAAAAATACAGTAAAGCGTGTCAGATTCACTTATTTCGGGCAATAAGTGAATCTGATACACTCTTTATTGGATCTCTGAAATAAACAGAGTTGTTTTCGTATATGAATAGTATTTGTTGTTATATATGTTTAACTATTACTATGCACTATTTGAAATCGTGTTAGGATTTGCACCTGTATGAGAAATTAAATTCTTTTAATGACGAGAGATTAGAATTCTATTCCCATTATATATACTAGCCAAAATAGCCTCCCTACGGTTGTTTATCTTTGCTAGGTTGCTGCGCCAGAAATGAACGCTCACCCAATAACCGATGGAGCCCCAGTCATATTTCTTGGGTGGTTAGACATTGATTTTCTTTGTTTCTGACCAAGAATATTTTTAGTTAGAAAAAAAGAAAGAAAACATTTCGACCCCACCATAAGTATTTTTACCTTCCCCCATAAATAGAAATATTGTTAGTCAAAAAAAAAACCCCAAAAATGTTTTGCCCTCCCCCCAACATTTTTAGTTAAGAAAAAAAAAAGAAAAGTGTTTTTACCCCCCCCCCCCCGACAATTTTTTTATCCTCCCCATACATATAAACATTTTTAATTAAAAGAAAAAAAAAGATGTTTTGACCCCCCATTGTTTTTGTACCCTCTCCCATACATGAAAATATTTTTAGTTAAAAAAAAAATAAAGAATTTGACCACCACCCTCTCCCATACATAGTTAAAGAAAGAAAAGAAAAAAAATAGGAGGCGCCTCGGTCATATAAAAAACTCATGTTTAAATATGCTATTGAAGGCGCCGACGTCATATAAAAAAAACCAGTGTTGTTATTCTTCCAAAATGGTTACCCATTTAGTAATGGCCGAGATATGTGTTGCTTAACTTCAATTTACAACAAAACACCTTGTCTTAAAAACGTAATGAAAATAAAGTATGATAATGTGAAAAAATCCTCTCACAATGACGTCACTTCCAGAAGGATGAGTCAGCAATTAATACTTCCAAAATGGTCACCCATTCAGTAATGGCCGGGATATATATTGCTTATCTTTAATTTACAACAAAACACCTTGTCTTAACAACGTAATGAAAATAAAGAATGATGATGTGAAAAAAATCCTCTTACAATGACGCCACTTCCAGAAGGACCGGAATGGATGAGTCAGCAATTTATTTTTCCAAAATCGTCACCTATTTACTAATGGCTGGGATATGCCTTGCTTAACTTCATTTTACAACAAAACACCTTGTCGTAACAACATAATGAAAATAAAAAATTATAATGTGAAAAAAAATCCTCTCAAAATGACGTCACTTCCGAAAGGATGACTTTGCAATTTTAACAGTACTTGCCATTCAACGTATGGTTTAAACAGACGCTGATTTCTTAATGAAATGTGTTTAATTAATTGTATGAATAATTTTTATTAATATCACCTTATCGGAAAATATTGTAAATCCATATGTAAATTTTATAATAGCAGTTATAAGTGTATATTTGTAAATATGAATATAATACAAGTTTAAAAGAATTAATTCTGTAAATTGTAAACCCCGTCTGGTGTCTCAGCGTGCTTTTGTGACAGTATATAAAGAAGTTGAAAGAGTATTTGTTTCAGTAAGATTCTTAACACGTTTTCGGTTCGAATCGCAGGCTCGTCTTGAAATTTGTTTCTACTTTATTCATATTATTCTGATGGAATTTCGGCTCCAGACAGACACACGGACAGACAGATGCATAATCACCATTATTAATATATATATATATATATATATATATATATATATATATATATATATATATGCATATATATATATATGCATATATACATATATGCATATATATTTACAAACACACATATATACACAGACATATATATACATATATATATATATATACATACATATATATATGCATATATACATATATGCATATATATTTACAAACACACATATATACACACACATATATATATATATACCTCCCTTTCTCTGTCGCCCTTTATCACTATCTCTCAGGTAATGTCTCTTAAATATATTTACACAGACACGTTTATAAATATACACTCTGTCACTCTATGAAACATACGGCCTTTTATACAGAGATAAACACTCTATCGTGGCACTACGTATGTCTCTGTAACACATACACACGAGTACAAACATGTGTATTTTACCTCACTTTCTCATTCACATTAACACCCCAAGCATACATATATAAAGACGTAGATACCCATATATGCACGTATACACGTTCTTTCTCTCTGAATTTGTTAAATAGCTACACCCACTAATGGAACATTTTTGTTATCGTTGCCTCTTTTTTCATGTTTAATTAAGTTTCGTTTCTGTTCGACCAAGAATTAATTAACTCCAACCGACACTGATTACAATATATGAATCAAAATAAAGGCTCTAGTAAATAGATGTTCTTATCTTCATGATATCATGAACGTTTATATATATATATATATATATATATATATATATATATATATATATATATATATATATATATATATATATTGTATTGTATTTCTATTTAATTATTTTTATAGCTGATTTTCAGTTCGTTGTTATTGAGCTTAATGTTATTTCAGTTGTTTCACTTCCTAAGTTATAAAGATGCAGAAAACTGCATTATTCGTCGGCCTAAACTTCAGAGGAGGTATTTTTGTTAATATATATGAATTAATTTTATACGTACATAAAAGTAATCCATGGACAACTTACACCGAGATCGAACTCTCGATGTTGATGTCTATAGTCCAGTGTTCTACCACTGGGCCAAGACACTCAGAGTTGAAATATGTACGATTTTTATCACCCAAGTATTTAATTTATTTCAATATAATTATTTTTATAGGTGATTTTCAGCTCATTGTTATTGAGCTTACTATTATTTCAATTGTTTCACTTCCTAAGTGATTAAGATGCAGCAAACTGCATTATTAGTCGCTTTAAACTTCAAAGAACGTATTTTTCGTTAATATATATATATATATATATATATATATATATATATATATATTAATTTTATATGTACATAAATGTAATCCATGGACACGAGTTTACGGCTCACAGCCGTCATATATATATATATATATATATATATATATATATATATATATATATATATATATATATATATATATATATATATATATATATGAATATTAATAACAAGAGAGTGCAAAAGACACTCAATAATCCCTAAAATTCTATACTAAGGTTTAATTCCAACGAACTCCTACATCAAAGAGATCTGCTGCCTATATATATATATATATATATATATATATATATATATATAAATATATATATATATATATACATATATATATATATATATATATATATACACATATATATATATATATATATATATATATATATATACACATATATATATATATATAATATTTACAAATAAAAATAAATTATTTATTACCTACAGACATCGATGTTTCATGATTACGCAATCTTCAGTGCCGGAAGCTGGTTCCCAACGGTTTACGGGCACGAACTCCGATCACAAATTGCCACTGATTCGCAGTCAATAGAGTTACCAGTTGGCCACCAAAAATTTACTTGGAATTTTTAGGAGGAATTTAACTTTGTAAATACCAAGTCGGTGAGTATTCACAGCAAGCGGCGCAGAGTGATCAACAACAACAATGTATATCAAATATTATATATATATATATACATATATATATATATATATATATATATATATATATATATATATATATAATACCAATTTAGTAAAACACATATTTGTAAATAAATCGTTTTTAAATGTATATCTATAGTAGATCATCTCGAATCTTGGCGTTATAACCAATTAAGTTTTTGATAATTTAAAATCTAAACCTAATCTTCGTCCTGTATTTTCGTCTTTTAACTTTTAATCGTAAGTAATTAAACGGAACTTTTAATCGTGAACGCTAGAATTTTTCATTCTATATTTTTACCTATAAAAATGACATTCGAAATGTTAACCGAGATAATTTATTTCTCTCAATAGCAAAAACGAATTCTCTTATATATATGTTTATATTTTTGTATATGTACAAAAAAAAGAGGGGCATTAATCTTTTACTTCTGTCACCCCTCCTTTTACCATTTACCGCCTCTCTTACATCGACCAATCAACAAAGTGAATGTATCATTTCATGACGATGGTCAGTTTCTCTTATTATTTGGTTTTTAAACGTGGTTGTTTATACTTCTGAGAAGACCTAATTAAAAGGTCGAAATAATTTATAATGTATACAACCTTAATGTGTGTATAGTTGTTTCCTTTTAATAATTCTCTCTCTCTCTCTCTCTCTCTCTCTCTCTCTCTCTCTCTATATATATATATATATATATATATATATATATATATATATATATACGATTTTATGAAGGCTTACCAAAGCATTCTTTAAACGACACAAATGATCACCATATCATAAGATAGTTTTTCTTACAAATATTATTTATTCAAATTTAATGTCTTTCCTACACGTGTTTCACTACCAAACAGGTACTTGCTTGGCAGATCATTAGGGAAATTAAATGTTTGGAATAAGAAAGAACACCGGGTGGGGGAGATTTTTTCATCATTGTGCCGTCCGACGTGAAAGTGTATTATTGCAGATTGTCGCGTTTTTTTTTTTGATTTTTGAATGCATTTTGGACCGATTAATTTCTTGTTGGCTTGTTGGCAGAAATAATGCACGAGCTACTTTTCTAAGACATTTTCTGGGACTTTTTTTTTATCGTTGTTCTTTCTTGTTTTTTAATTTTAACTTTTATTTTTATTTTTTTTCTCTTCTCTTCTTAAGTGACCTCAACTATTGCGTCGAGAAATTAACAAGAAAGATAGCGAAGAGAGAAAACTCCGTGGTCTTCAACAACGCGTGTATAATAGATGACTTGCTGTCGAAATATATATATATATATATATATATATATATATATATATATATATATTTATGTATATATATATATATATTATATATTACATATATATGTATATATATATATGTATATATATATATATATGTATATATATATATATATATATATATATATATATATATGTATATATATATATATATATATATGTATATATATATATATATATATATATATGTATATATATATATATATATATATATATATATATATATATATATAATTAACATATGTTTATAGTTATGCGCGTCTTTCCCTCTAATCCCAACCATTATGACATGACAGGTTAAAACAGGTTATAATAAAGTGCAAACGAAACTAGCTTGCAAGAGTAGGGAAAGAAGAGAAGGCGGAATATATCTTATAATAAGAAGAAATACCTTATAATTGAAGGCTGTGGATAAATCCTTGTACAGTGCAGTGTATGTTACTTTCCCATCACGCCACATAATACATTAAACAAACAATGTTCGAGAAGTCAATGTAAATAATATTGTTGGGTTGCTTCCATAATTCATGATGATCAGGTCATTAGTTTATGAGTGGATCCTATACATTGAAATAGACGTGTATATACACACATTATGTATATATCTACATATATATATATATATATATATATATATATATTTATATATGTACATATATATATTTGTGTATGTACATATATATATGTACATACACAAATATAAATATATATATATATGTACATATATGAATATATATATATATATATATATATATATTTATATATACTGTATCTAAATAAATTATATTAGCTCTCTTATATGATCTAGCACTTTATTTGATTTCTTTTCATATACAACCTGACATTCATATATATATATATATATATATATATATATATATATATATATATATATATATATTAATATATATATATATATATATGTATATATATATATATATATATATATATATATATATATATATATAAACATGCGCAACATTATATATAGCCTGATAATGAATTGTTAACCAATCTTTATTTTTGATTCGCTTGTTTGACTTCCCACATATTTAGTACGATTGTATTATGATTGTTAAATATATGGAATTCATCTGCAATTGAAAGGCTTCAAATATCTTATTTTAATTTGAGTTTGAGTTTCACACCAAAGGTTGATAGAAAATATTGCTGAAAATATTGATACTTTCTCTTACTTGCTTTGTTACTGTTTACTTCGAAAAGAGTCAATATACATAAACATATGTATTCCTGATGTTCTCGAAGCAATCTTGAAAGAGAATAGAATAGGATTATTGTGTAGTTTTTGACTTTTACGTGAAAACGCTCACTATCCCGCACAAACAGAAAGCTGCCTTTTATATAACAGATAATGCATTATTATGGTATCTTCAGCTCGATCTTTTTACATGACTTATTTTAATTCCCGCGCACTTTTAATTGCGATTGGATTATGATTATTAAATTCAGTCAAACCATCCCTAATTTGAAGGCTCACAATATCCTATTATTATATAACTCTTGCAACACGCGAATGTTTCTTTAATTCTATAAAATGATCATAAATGCAATAAATTAATACTTGATTTGAGTGTATTAAATATTCATTCTTTAATGAACAGCTACTGAATTATTCATCGAATCGTCTTTTAGGCATTTCTGAGAAGCGATGACAAAGCGAGATCCATCTCTGCTTTAATAGTGAAGGAGAATGATGGAATTAAAGTGCCTGGCGCGTTAGCGTTGTCGCTAATAGATTCCCATCACAGCTGGTGCGACAGGCTTCGATTATATCAGACGCATTAAGCTGGTATGAATGCGTTTTGCCTGAGCGTATCAATATGTGGATCACGCTTCATGTCGAATAATGGCAAGATTCCTTTTAAACGGCGCCTAATAATGGAGCCGATAGACAGAGGAGTGGAGACGAAAACAAAGATCTTCTTTAGGGAGGGGAGCACTAGTAAACATGTTTATTTTTCGCGTGTCTGGAAATTACTTATTTACAGCAGAAAAAAGAACGTATCTTTTTTCTCCTACGAGACACACTCACAACATAGCCCCATTAAAATCGCCGTTATGAAACAGATCCTCAGGTGATAAATATATTATGATAGTACATACTAGCAGAACCCGTGTCCCGACGTTGCCCTGGAAAATAGAAAATAATAACTTTAATTGAAAAAAAAAATTGTCATTTTCATGGATACATTAACTTCCTTTTTTCTTCTCGGTAAGAGAAGAGAACTTCTTCTAGATTGCGACAATTAAACATATGGTGTATGATCAGCAATTACTAAGCACAAGGTTGTTTTAAATGTGTGTAGAATAAATCCCCCCTAAAAAGAGACATTCTAGATGTTGACAAAATTGAAAATTTCCGCAGTCTAGAAGGTTTAATTCTAACAGATACTACATTTTAACGTTAATTATAATTTGCCAAATAAAATTAAAATACACCTGAATGAAAACATATTGTAAATTAAGTCAATATCCAGTGGGAGTGTCCCGAGGACAAAAAAATAATGATTTTTTTACTAAAGAAAATAACTTTAAGCTTAAATATTCTGAAAAAATAAAAGTAAAAAAAGTGACTGAAATAAAATTTCGTTATGCTTTTGCAAATTAAAATGTTTTCCCATATCCGGAGTTGCCCTTTTTGGGGGAGATGGGTACTTCCTACAATAAAAAAATCGAAATTGTGTCTAAATCTGGCCTAGTAGGGAGGCAACTAAATAGAAATAAAATAAACCGGAACAATATTGTAAAGTCGGCCAATATTCGTAGGGGTTGCCGAAATGGGAAAATAATTATGTATTTAAAAAGCTAATAGTTTTTCAATAGACATTCAAGAACAACAATAGTAAAATAGGTGCCGCAATTTACAAAAATATTGAAAATGGAATCTGATGAGTGTATTTTAAAATTGCGTTTGTGTTTATAATCAATGTTATCGTGTTTGTTAAAAAGACAATTTAGGTGGTCTTTATTGAAAATACAGTATTAATGACATCTTAAATTCTGAAGTTTTGCGAGGAAATTATGTTTATTTCGTCTCACGGAAATCTTTTTAGACTGATGTAATTTTCTGGAAATATTAAATTAAGTACCACAACAGGGTAAATGAGTTCGCAGGATTTAACCGTTCCTTCAAAAATTCCAATACATTTAGTTTATAGGAATATTTATTTTAAGATTATGAGATAAAGAACGTTTTGGAGTTAGAATCAATAAGGTAATACGAGTTAATACACTTCTCTTCTTGAGAGATACAAATATAAACATGGCGGCACCCTGTAAGTCTCTATTTTATGAAAATCACTCTTCTTGTAGTATAGTTACACATTTCAAACGCAGTTTTCGTTAGATTAAAAGCATTGTACTAAATAGATTTTAAGTCGAATAGATCCTCATTGAATATTATTGATGAGAACAACATCAAATCATTCTATCGCCTACAAAAACTTTTCAATCGCAATATGTTTATCAGATATATATATATATATATATATATATATATATATATATGCATTTATATATATATATATGAATATATATATATATATGTATATATATATTAAAATGTTAAAATTTTTATATATACATTTTTATAACAAAAAGTTTATAATAGCTCGATAGTCAAGGACTAGATCTGTAATAGAAATAGTTTTGAATATAAACATAACATCAAATATACGTGAACATATTCTCACAAATTCAGTAAAAAATCAGTTTCTATCTACATACAATTGTCTCGGCTTTACAGCAAGATATATATATATATATATAAATATATATATATATATATATATATATATATATATATATATATATATATATATATATATATATATATGTATATATAATATTTTTTCCAAATGTATAAGTCATTTATTTTTTCTTGAAGAGTAGTTATCAGTTCTCGTAAAAATATGATAACACCACAGACAGGAAAACCTGTATTGAATTCCTCATTCATTTATTTTTTTTAAGCCTTATTCTTCTCTTTTTGAGTCGCTTTTTTTCTTAAAAGAAAAAAAAAGGATTACACCAATACTAAACATTTAGTCAAAGCATTCATCTTATATCAGATTGTGGTTTAAGTTTGAATATATATATATCGATGGCAAAACATTTAAGGATAGCGCACATGGTACATAGATACGACAATTCGTATGTACGAATTTAAACTAGCAATCGATGAATAAATGAAAAAGAAAATACTTCATCAAAAAGTATATAGTAAAACAAAATATCAAAAATGAATGCGAAATGCAATAAATGTGTTTCCTGTCTGGAGGGCTACCGTCTTCTTTACAAGCACTGATGATACCGTCTTCAATAAATATAAATGTCTTATATGTTTCGAACTTTATATATATATATATATATCTTGGTAGAAGTTCGAAAAATTGTATGTTTATAGAAACTGATGTTTTGGTGAATTTGGGAGAATTTGTTCCATACATTTGATGATGTTTTAACAATATATATATATATATATATATATATATATATATATATATATATATATATATATATATGTATTGATACTAGACTAAATCTACGAACTGCGTTCGATCTCACGTGGCCGCATGCAACCACCACTCTTGCACTGATGAGGAAGGAAAACGAAACGATATCGTATGTAGGTTCAAAAACACTTTAATACTTAACATTTGTTTAAAGTTAATATCCCTTTCAAGATATATATACTTAATAGTAGACCATTGTCTGGAATTACAACGTTTGTTGTCATCAGCGATTATGAAAAGTTCCGCCCGAGCGTTGAACACTCTCGACAACAATAACGCCTGCCTCCGCCATTCGCGTTAATGTACGTTAATTTCAGCGACTGTGGCGATTTTTCGCCGCCGCGTGGGCAGAGACGTTAGGATCGTTATTCTAGATTGAATCTACGAACTGCGTTCCGTCCTATGTGACCGAGTGCAACCACAACTTCTGCACTGATGAGTATAACACACTCTAAACGATATCGTCTAAAACACTTTAACACATACAAATATTTAAATTATATATATATATATATATATATATATATATAAGAAGGAATAGGTAAAATAAATACCTTTTGAAGCATTAAGATGCGATATCAATTTTTTTTTATAAAAAAGAAAAATAATAAATCGAAACCGATTTTTTTATTTTTTTTTATTAAAACTAGCATTTTTTTTTTGTTAGTTTAAACTAACAAAAAAAAATGCTAGTTTTAATAAAAAAAAAAAAAAAAGAATCGGTTTCGATTTATTATTTTTCTATTTTATAAAAAAAAATTGATATCGCATCTTAATGCTTCAAAAGGTATTTATTTTACCTATTCCTTCTTAAATTTAACAATAGATGCTTTTAATAAAAAAATGAACCTTAAACACTTATATATATATATATATATGTTTATATATATATATATGTATATATATATATATATATATATATATATATATATATATATATATATATATATATAAATATAAATATATATGAGAAAGGAAGGATAAGAGTAATCCGACGTAATGGGAAATGAAAAAGGAAACAAACAAGAGATATTTTTTTATATTCATCAACGTTTCGTCTTTATTGAAAAACTTCTATATGTGTATATATATATATATATGTATATATATATGTATATATATATATATATAAATATATATATATATATATATATATATATATATATATATATATATATATTAATCCAGGTAAAGTAAACCACCACAAGATAGAAATCCAAAGAATGGTAACCAGGCTTATAAAAAGTGCTCAATATCAATAAGAGCTTACGTATATCTGTGATTATTTTTACTGGCATGTCGATGTTATCGATATAATGCTATCAAAACTGAGATCCTATCAGACACAATTAGATAGTTGGAAAGAATTCTTCTCAAATATTATCCGAGGTATGTATCAGATTCTAATTCTTCCTGATGAGATCACAGATTTTAACAGCTGTAGATCGATAACATCGACATGACAGTGTCGCAGATTTTTTGCATGTCTGTATGAATAATACGAATCATATACAGGGTGGGCAAAAATAAATTATTTTTTTTAGAATAAGTAAAGGGGTCCTTTACTTCCGAAGCAAGCATGAGCCGTATTAGCCCTAAGGACCGTACCCTCATTTAGAAAACATTATTTTTGCTTAAAAAACTCAAAACAGTGTAAAAAACAATACTTTAGTTTTTGTAAGTTTTAAGAAGTGTTTTTCGGCTATAATTTGTTTTGTTAATTTCAAAAAATCTCGGAAGGGTCAGTCTACACACACATAAAGTTTGGTGAATTTAACTTTTATTTTGTGGAAGTTATTCAAATTCAAGTTATTCAAATTTAAAGATAGGACCCTTATTTTGGCCCACCCTGTATATATATATATATATATATATATATATATATATATATATATATATATATATATATATAGTGCGTGTAAATTTCAATTTTGTGTTGAGAATCTGAATAACAGAGCTCAATGTAATTTAAACAGAGCGAAACAGAATTATAAAAAAGAAAAAAAACTATACACACATTAAGGTTGTATACAACCTTAATGTGTGTATAGTTTTTTCTTTTTTATAATTATATATATATATATATATATATATATATATATATATATATATATATATATATCCAGAGACTTGGGCCACTCGAGGATAAGGGTTAAAGAGACTGTCAGTTGGATAATGATCGCCACAATAAGAGGGTTGGAAACAATTGATAAAATTGGCAGAATATTACTTAATAATTATTGATTATTAAGAGGACAATTAAAAAAGTAATTGTTTACATTAGACTTGAAGACAACCATGTTTTAGTTGGTTGGAAAGCTGCCTCATGTATTTTCTTCTGCAGATGGGATGTGTTCCGTTTTCGGTTTTTGTTGAGGGAGAGAGAAAGTAAAGTGTTTTACTGTGGTGCTAGCTATCTATAATAAGACGCTTTTTACACGAGTATGTCGACGTATCAAAGAAAGTAGCCAGCCTGTCACGCTTTCAGTATAATCGCAATATACATTACAAAGCGCGCAAGTTGAATAGGCGTATCTTTAAACAAAATTCGCTCTTCTTTTCTTGTTCTCGTCGTTTGGTACTTATTCTTTTCTCAATTCTCATGTGCAAAACCGATGGAGAAAAACAATTTTGTTCTTGTTTAATAGAATAACACAACAACTTCCCATTTTCTTGATCCTGGACAGCAACTGTTATTTCCCAATTAATTATTCGTAAATGAAATAGGCATTACATGCTTTTCACGTTAAACATTATTTTTGTCAATTAAAAAAAAAGTGTTTTTGCTTTAAATGTTTTGATTTTTGTTTTTCTCTCTCTGAATGAAAAACCTAACGGTACTTGCATGGACAAAGAATTGTTTTTGTTTTTTTTTTTGTTTTCGATACAAATCGAATTGAGTTCAGGCTGAGACTTAAATTGGGAAATACATAATCAATAACTAATTCGAACCTTTTCCTGTAGATTAGTTCCGCCTCCAAAATAATTTCGCCACCAAAAATAAACAACAAATAGACGAAATACGGCTTGTAGTAAAAAACATAATTGTATTATTTATTCAAGAATATTGCATACCTTTATGTGATTGAATATTTGTATTAAAAAAGTGTTTCCCTTATAGGTTTTACGTCCACATAAACACACACGGATAAAAGTAAACAATTCCCAAATTCGTTCCGCAACAAAATTAATTTTGCATTTTATAAAGCCTAACCAAAACACTTAGCTCACCGTTCACTAACCCTAACCTATAGCCTTACCATAACACTAACCCGATGCATATCGAGACAGGACACGATAGTAGGTCTAGGACGTGTGGCGCACTGCGCATGACTGGTAGGGCTATTTTGTGCACAACTCATTTTTACATTAGTGGCGGGTCTCATATACAGAAACTTACTAGTATGTGTATAACGTTGGTTCTAATTCATGTATATCAGCGATTGGGGTGTTTTTGTCGATTTTATGAACCAAATACGTAGGTTAGTATTTTTTATTCAATAGCAGTGTTTTTCTGTTAAGCAATTATTTCCCATTGGTTCACTATTAATACATTTGGTATACGTTGTTCCGTGTTGAAAGTCTGAAAAACGTGGGTGTATGCGTTATCGAAGGATATTACATTTTAATAGCTTGTTATTGTACTTATATTCATAACGCCTCGAAGATGCCACCAGCTCTAATAGACATGTGACTTTGTGCGGGAAAATATTTTAGAATCAGTCCTAAAGTTTATTGACGAAAAAAGACATGAACTCATCGCATGTTTTTAAGGTATTAGTGAAAAGCAATGCGGTCAGGATTATTTTATGGCGTCAGGCATAATACTAGGATTGGGTAAAAGAAATTCTGAATAACAATACCCGTAGTCTGAAAAGAATTATGATTCGGTACAAAATAATAGTTTAGGAGAAAGATACATAAAAGACAAAGATAGAGAAAATGAAAAAGATCGGACAGAGAAACGAATTTACGGTAAAGCAGGCACACGCATGTGTAAGCACACCTACACGAATCTTATCCTATATGCAATAATTCACATTGCTATCTAAGTACCAAAGCAAAAGAAAACTGATCACTGTATTGTTTTATCTCATTTATCACGCATTGATAAACTAAGAAACATAATCAAAACCAAAGTATAACAATTGTACGTGTTTTCTTTACTGTCTTACATAAACAACAACTAACAATAACAAAACATAACTGTTTTTTATACGTCGAATGTATTAGATAATACTAAATAAAAACAGCTGCATATGCAGCAAGGAGTGCTGGGTGTACGAGGCAAATTTACTAATAATGCTATAACATTCTTTTTTACTTCGCTCTCCATTCATAGAATCAAATGGAAATGTTAAAATATTCTACGTATGGAACAGATATATATATATATATATATATATATATATATATATATATATATATATACTATGTTATTTGGCCTTTTTCTAGGAATAAAATGTAGTGTTTATTTTGATGTTACACTTCATCTATTCTGTCGTCGATCACTGAAGAAGATTTCGGCTTGCTCTTTTGACTGGAAGCAGAGTGAAGTACCTGTTCTGCAACTATGTTTCAACTTTTATCTTCTTGGTAAGTTAAGGGGATACCTTGTAGACTGAGGACATTGTTGTTTACTCACAATCAAGAGTGCCCTTTTTTGAAGAGCTGTTTTTTCTCACTTTTAAAACTGAGTGTGTGGCTTATTCTGCCCTAGTTGTGAGGCAAGTAAATAGGGGCTGAACACTTTTTATTTTTTCTAATCCAAAGTCCCTGTTTTTGGGGAGCTGGAGTTTCCCCACATGAAATACCGACCTTATATAAAAATAGTCTTGTGGGGAGATAAGTAAATAGGACATTGAGATACATTGTTTACTCAAATGCGACGTGATTGGTATGATGTGAAATTTATATTTTAGGCAAATTCATATGTCTTGTTTATATGGTAATCCGTTGACGACTCAGACACGATTTTCCTAATAGGAAATATTAATGGCATCTCATTGCAAACCGACAATTGAAATATATATAACCTTCCTTTTGCCTTTGGTGTTTACGGGTAATGAAGCGGTTTCAATATTCGGGCGCCATCCAACACCGACTGAAATCGAAATTACTCTCTGCAGGTGTTGTTAACAAAATCACTCCCCCATCGTTATTTTGTTTACCCCGAGCGGCCTGAAAGGTGAAAGGCGCCCGTGCGCTTCTGATTTGTCAAGTGTTCGACACGGCGCGCTTGTTTACCGTGGACAAAGGTGGAAGCAAGCGTCCGCCTCTGGACATCGACTGACCACCACTTAATTTCAGCTTAACATTCATTGGCTGCTTAATACAGCGTTAGAAGGCTCGCCTACTTGTCAACTACCGATGCAGTCAGCGCGCGTGTATGTGTAGGGTGGGTTTTATCTGCACATGACAAAACAGTCTGATTGCAATTATCGCACCAATCTTAGGTCTCTGCTTCGATGTGGTCTTATTTCACGCAACTATGACCAGCTCCGTTCAGCGTTCGACAGTAATTCTCCATTTCCACTTTTTCGAACTCCTTGGAGACTTTTTCTTTTTGTATTTCTTCTTCTTCTTCTTCTTCTTCTTCTTCTTCTTCTTCTTCTTCTTCTTATTATTATTATTATTATTATTATTATTATTATTAATTTCTATATACTAATACGGGCACCCGATGTCAGCATTCTAACATATATATGTATATATATATATATATATATATATATATATATATATATATTATTAGTATTTCATGTATCCACATGAAATTTTATAAGGAGATATAATTTTTTAAGTATCAATTTTCAGTATTTACTTCAACAGTGCTCGATACACTTAAAAACAGAGAACGTCGAATTAAAATAGCACTTGCAAACCACTATCGGGAGCTCAAAGAAAATGGGCGCTCACCAATAATTGAAGGGTAAATAATACGACAGGCCAGTACATGTAGAAATTGAGACGAACTGTATAGATTATGCCTGAATACAACATTTGAAATCCTAAATTGTAAAGATCCCCGAAATCTATTAAACTGTAGAAGTGAGATAGCAAACAGCTGCTACACAGAAATACATTTCCCTTATGCTAACGATAAATAAATAAATAGTAAATAAACAAATAAGTAAAAACACAAAACTAAACAAAAAGTTAACAATTTAAAAATTAAAACCTAAAATAGAAATACAAGGAACCACGTGTTAAAATAAATTCACCCATTATATTGACACAACAAAAGAAAACAGGATATAGGCACATCTATAGAAAACAGAGCAATAGAACAGGATATAGGAAGTAACATAAACAAGACCTTTGTTCACGGGAAGCCCAACGATTGACTTAAAGAACAACAAATGATTTCATTGGTTAACTAGCTAGCCGTGTATATAAAAAAAAACACCCGGCAAAATAACTCCATGCATTTAAGCCTGATAATTCCCCCCGGGGATGAAACGCGGGAGCCTCTGTATAGCTTAATTGCCATAAATATATTTTCTTAGCTTATTATATACATATATATATATATATGCATTTAAATATATATATATATACATGTATTTAAATATATATATATATGTATTTAAATGTATATATATATATATATATATATATGCATTTAAATGTGTGTATATATATATATATATATATATATATATATAGCAATAGATAAAGTAAAATAATAAAATAAGGTGCAGATCAATTTTTATTGCAGTTCAATGTTAAGGCAAAGTAATTTAACGTCCTTAACTCATGAGTTTTCCAAGAAAATCTTCTCCTCAGAGGACTTTAAATACTTTGCCTGAACATTGAACTGTAATAAACTTTGAGTCGCACATTATTTTATTCTTTAATTTCATCTATTGCTGTTCATGCTCTATCTAGTATATTGAGCGTCATTTTCATCCGTATTTTCACTAATTAAATATATTAGTTGCCTTTTATATCTTTTTTTGTATTAACTTTTAGTAGATCCTTTCAATCGTCCGAATCAGGAACTTAGTTTCGGAGGGAAATTGGTTGATGAATTTTCCATAGTTTGGATCTGTCTTCACAGTACTTTCAGACCATCTCGGGTCCATCCTCAGGGGAATGAGTATTATAGATGTCCCGTGTAGCTCTTAATATTTCCTTCTTCTTTTTCTTCTTTTTTTTTCTTTTTCTTTTTACTTGTACTTCTATTTTTGCTTTTTGCTTTTGTTTTTGTTTTTGTTTCTATTCATATTCAATTTTTATGTTAAATTACGTTCACCTTCATTAAACTGTGTGGTATTCCGAACTTATCTTAAAGGGCATAATGTTATTTCAAGACCTGATGATCGTGAGCTTTTCAAATTGCTCTCGTGAAACAAAATCGATTTTGTAGTCAAAATGAAATAAATTATCATTGTTATTCATATTTCTGCTCTATATTTTGTTTGAGCACTCTCATAAACCCAGTTCAACTCTCCTGGAGTTATACTCTGTTGATCTATGCCATATTCGGATTATATATATATATATATATATATATATATATATATATATATATATATATATATATATATAAACGAATAAACGGAAAGTGTTGCACCTAGCATAACTATATTGACATCAAAACAGTTGATATTTATTTAATTGTATGATACAACATAACATTTGTAAATACCCTATATAAAGTAGTCGAAAACTACCCACGAACAGTTATAGTATTCTTGCTTATTTATTTTATAAAATAGTTTCTCAAAGCTTAATGTCCTGTAATATAGGTTCATAATGTTTACGTTCACATTTGCTAATATATACTCAATAGTTGTATCCGTAGTAATATTATTATAATAACTAGTTATAGTAATTCAAGCAATTTAATAAAGTCAAGATCATTTTCTAACAAATTCTTTTAATTTCATTTCCTATAAATTTCAAGGGAGGTAATTTATGTGAAACTTCCGATTTAAATTTTACGACATTAGGAAAATGTCTTATGTGTTGGGATGCTGAGAACAGATACTTCACTTTTAATTTTTTCACGAAAAATATATTCAACACTAATTAGGCACAAGGTTATATATAACAAATGTGAAGAAATGAGTGGCGGTGGTCATCCTTGGTCTAAAATTTAACTGATGACAAATGACAACCTCACACTTTTTATAGCCTCCTGCGTAATTTGTTTTAAATATAATTGTTTTTTTTTGTAAATAAATAAATGAAAGTGTAGTATGTGTTTTCAGCCCTCCAGAAAATCAGACGTTATACTCATGCCGAAAATGATATTTTTTCCGATATTTTTATATTATCCGTGTGACAGGGTGAAGGAATCAGACATGTACACTTTATGATACTGTGGAGTATATTGGCGTATAGTGACTTAAGTTGGAAGTCGAGTCGTTAATGAAATTTTAGCCGCCATGTTTAAAAATGAAATACTGACAAGGAACTATGTTTGTTCATTGCATTTCGTAACAACTAGAATGACTATAAATGTATACGCAATAAGTACAAATAACGTAATCTGATATTCACAAAATTCAGAGGAATTTGCGTGGGCGCCCATTAAAGGTTTGCTTAATATTTTGTATGATGTAGTACATAATTAGCAGACCATTAGGAAATAATAACGGGCAATTGTTTGATAAGTAGACGTTTTTTATTACTTCCCAGTGTCAGTACTGAAGGGAGAGGAGGGGTAAGTTTTTGCTACCACCTATATGAACTATGTGTTGAGGAGAGTCGAAGATGGTAGGCATGAAGTAATATTTAGTGTTTTCTGGTGAAAGATAACAAATTTACATAAAAACACTCGCGTGAATAAGCGTAAGAGAGTAGTAAGTTTAGTAAACTGTTATGCATGTGGCTATTTATATATATATATATATATATATATATATATATATTATTAAAAATAACCGACAATTTTTGTCTGGTTATTTTAGTGTTGATCCCTTCAATTTTCCGGATTAAAATCTTAATCTCGGAAGGAAATTGGCTGATGAAACTGTCATAGTGTACATGTTGGTCCAGAGTACTTTCTGACCCGTCTGGGTCCATCGTCAGTGGAATAATGACAAACAGGTAAAGACCTGGAGTGAGATTTATAATTAGTTATGGCGGGAAAATTTAACTATGTTTATTAGGTATTATAAGCATTTAAGTATATTAGTACTAGTGTTAAAATTAATCTTGTTAACCTGCTATTAAAGAAAAAATGCTGCCTCGATACACACATATATATATATATATATATATATATATATATATACATGATTTTTAATGAACACTAAATGTTAGTGTGATTTTCTATCAAAACCTACGGTTGCATGAAGACGCTGGAAAGTCGATCCACAAGGTAAGAGATACTAAATGTGACCGATTCTATAAAAACGTCGGTAGATTAAAGGGTAGCATTTGATATATTTAAATTAGCCTGTAGAGTTTTCTAGTGTTTCCATGGAACAGAAGCTACCGATAGAAAGGCGTAGTTTTCATTGAATAATATATATATATATATATATATATATATATATATATATATATATATATATATATATATATATAGTATAAATGTTTATTTATACAAACATTATTGGTTACCTATGTGTATACATATGTTGGTTGTACTCGTCAGAGAGTCCTCCTCTTCAGACCAGGTCTGAACAGGGGAACTCTCAGTAAAGAGTATGACTGAAACATGTATGCACATATGTAACCATGATGTTTGAATAAATAAAAAGTTATACTAAAGAACGGCTCTACTTGTTATTGACCACTTTTTTATAAACACTTAAAGTTCAACGGATTTTCATCTATAAAACTAATATAATGAATCTGCCATATATATATATATATATATATATATATATATATATATATATATATATATATATATATATATGCGTGTATGTGTGTATGTGTGTGTAGTGTGTGTGTGTGTGATTTAAAAACCACTCATGAGCACTTAATAAATGTACTGAACAGTGAGACAGCGAAGTTTTGCTGTAAACCTATCATAAGCAAATGTTCTCTTTAGTGTTTACGAGTCTGAAATCGATTTGGGCTAGCATAAAGTGAAGGGTTTTTAAAATATTGTTCTCGACAACCTATTTGATGGGATGGAAATATAATTAACATTTTATCGCGATCTTATTCCCATGTTTCTCGAAAATGCCCAAGGGAAGCAATATGTTTTGCCAAAAATTATTTTTAAGGTTGTGCGTAGAGCCCAAAATAACGACCGACAGTATTGACAAGTGAACATATCTTGAAACCGCATTATCTCTATGATAATAATTATAATAATACAGATACTAATACTTCTACTACTACTACTAATAATAATAATTATAATAATAATACTAACATAATAATACTAATACTAATACTAGTACAACTATTACAATTAGCAGTAGTAGTAATACTTATAATAATAATAATAATAATAATAATAATAATAATAATAATAATAATAATAATAATAATAATAATAATAATAATAATAATAATAATAATAATAATAATAATACGCCTTGACATACGCTATTATTTACGTTTTCACGTGCTCACCTAAAGTCATCCTTAATCTGAGTAGGCACTCGACATTTATTTAGATACATTACTAAAATATTACATATAAAAACAGAGTTAGATCAGTAAATTAATTATTCATCTACAAATTAGTATTATTATTTCTAGTGACTTAATGAAAACCAAAACACACACCGCAACCTTTTAATTATACGGTTGATTTTTGCCTGAATTAATTTCAGGCGTCTGACAAATTCTGAGGTGGTTGTCTTACTTGCTATTTTCTTTCTCGCTTCCAATCACAACCTGAATTTTTTCGAACATGGGCTAGAAATTTCATGTGTTTTACCTTTGAGTGATGGAATAAAACTATATATATATATGTCTCTGGGAAGCCATGAGATAAAATACTGTTTTGCTTTAAGATTCCCGAAACAGTTTTTCATGGTAAACAACAGATGACCCCTTAAATAATGTTACCACTAGCGTAAATTCTTGGAAGCAAACAAATATAGTGACTGTAAAAATCAAATTGACTTACAAGAAAAATGATTTTCCACCGAACGACTTGGGACTATTTTTTTTTTTTTGCATATAGTTTCAATGGTTGAAAAACTTCCGAGACTATATATATATATATATATATATATATATATATATATATATATATATATATATACTTCGGTTTTCCCTACTTTTGTGATTCTCCATTCTTTCTTAAATATATAACAAAAATTAAGAACACTATCCATGATAAGGGCAATAAGTTCAATATTGTTCGAGCATATCTATGTATATATAATTTAAAATGAAATACTATTTTTTTTCAAGAAGCAAACATATGCGTAAATTGAACTTGGCAACATGAATTGAAATAAATACATAGAAGATTTTGGTAAGTTTGTAACAAAGAAAGTGGTCCCTCTCAACTGGGCTTGAAACGTTTCACTTGCCAGTATCCCATACCTCTAAAAATCACCATTAAACCATGGATTGGGTATTTTTGCCACATTTGACTTGGTGTCTCGAACAGTAGCCTATCTCTATCTCTAGGACAGTGTGGCAAAGCGGGTCTCTGATCTAATTGGTCGCACGCTGTTTTACAAGCCACATCCTCTGTAGCATCACCGCAATATTATGTCCGCATGCTTGTTTTCCAAGTACTTCCACAGAGTGTGTTCTTACGAAATTACTGAACTTGTAACTCTCAACGTAAATACCCCCGACTAAAACCACCACCAGTAAAATTCCACCCTTCACTCTAGAGGTCGAACTAAACCGGTAATATTGTTATTCAAACAGCTTCTTACCTCAGACCGCTTACCATTTCAAACCCCCCACTGTCTCCACGTCTGTACCAACACGCAGCTATTTTAATTGATTGTAATAAAATATCTCACTTAAAATCTACCTATTTAGGATCCATAAATATGACTCTTAATTACAATAACAACTTACACTTCAATGACAGTATGTCTTCTTTGGGATTAAATACATTTAGACAACTATAGTATTGAAATACTAAACAATAATAATTAAAAGATGTCTTTTAGAAAAGCAATATTCTAATTAGTTTGCATAATACGTCGATCGTACATGCTCAGTGTATAATCAAATCTTCTATTGCACATATAAATGCTGGTGTCTGATGTCACTGTCAGTGTGGCAAACGACCCAACATTATAAATAGATATTAATCAAAGGTTAATTGAAATGAAGTACATATGCTGTAAAATAAAACGATACTTCCCGAATTCTACCTAAAAAAAACATGATTAATAAATAAAATCCACTATAATCAATTGCGTTTTATTCGTAAATTAACTAATCATTTGAATATTGTTTTTGATACTTGGAAATTGAATGGATTACTTCGTAATCTTTAGACAGTTCAAAAGTATATGAATCATTTAGAATGTCGAATAGAAAACATTTAAACTTGCTGCAACAAATCATCATGTATTAAAAGATCGACAACTTTGGAGCTATTTACATCCAATAACTTTATAAATAGAGAATAAAGGAACATTACGTCAACAACAATAAGTTATGGCTTCATCGTTATTTGACTCTATTACTAATGTAACTGCTATATGACACCGAGATATATAAATTAAACTTAAAAAAAAAACATATTACAAGTTTAAGATAATTAAGAGTAACAAAAATGTATCGTGGACGAGTGAAAGAAAGAAGACGACTTGATAACTGTTAAAAAGGAGAAGGTTCTGAAGTGCAAGCGAGACTTGAAAAGCAGCGGTTTCAAAAACGCGAAGAGCCGGATCGCTTCGTGATTGGAGTATCGAAGTACCGGAAGAATCGGAGTTTACCGATGTTTATGGTACCGATGAAGCTTATTTGGCTATTGTACCCAAGCCCGTCTTGCTGTTTGGCTTTCGTGTCCGCTGACTAAAAATTCGACTGATAAGCAAGTTGATACGGTGATTGAATCCCCTGACTTGTATTTCATCAAACAGACAATTGGAAGTGATTGCGGAACAATCGCTTCAGTTCACGCTCGGATAGACAATGCAGAGTAAATTGCTTTCCAATAGGATGTATGTATGAACGAGTTTCTAGCGGAAACCAAGTCTGTGACCTTAGCAAGAAAAAGACTTTCATGAGACAAATGTGTGTTAAAAGATTTTGTTCCATATGTGTGTGCGTAGCCGGCGTAAACCATCCGATGATGGGAACCAAAGAAAACCAAAGTTTTTCCATATACGTTCTGTTCATTGTCATTCTTGTCGGATATTACCGGTTACCTTGAAAGAACGGGTAATGCAACACAAGTAATTTAGTACAAAAAAGTAAACATCGCAATGTCGAAACCATAATAAGAGCTAGTTATTAATGAGTAGATGCAAGCTAAGTACATGGTGGCTAATATGTTACTGATGGATCACTGAGGGAGTTTTAATTTGTATATATTCTTTATGTTTGTTGGTAGCTTAATGTAATGTTAACATAATATTACGAAGACAATAGAGATGTGTTGGCAAAAAAGAACAAAAGGGAAAGAAGTTTGCAATGTCAACTGGCCTTTAAGTTATCACGACTTGACCAAGCCATTACTTTGTTTGTTGGGTTATCTCAAACAAAAGGTTAACATGAAAAAAACCCGAAACTCTACCGGAATTGAAATGAGACATCATTTATGAAGACGGAGACTTACATCGTAATAGTGTGGTCCTGTAATCCGTCATGGATAATGTTTCGTAAGGGCACGCATTTATGAAGTTGAAAATGGAAGCCATTTAAAAGATGTTATATATATATATATATATATATATATATATATATATATATATATATATATATATATATATATGGAATTTCTTTAAATGGGATTTAATATACAGTATAATCACTTTGACATAGCGGTTTCCGTCAGATCATTAAAGTCTGGCCAGTAGAAGATGGATACCCAATTGAAGATACTAGGCGCTGTATGCCATCTCCCGTAATCATGATATACATGCTGACTTGGAACCGCATGTGCATTTGTATTCCGCATTAAATTCAATGTTCAGTAGAAGGAGGAATGCCCGACACTAGACGAATAGCACTAAAAGTGTAATTACCGGTTATTCATTCATTAGGTTTCTTTTAGCTGTTCGACTCCTGATAATAGAAACTTTCCAGAATACTAATTTTCAAGATAGTTTAATATGAATTATACGACAGAAAACACACACACTCACTCACACACACACGCCCACACACACACACACACATATATATATATATATATATATATATATATATATATATATATATATATATATATATATATATATATATATATATCATGATTGTTTGGGGAGTACAAAATGTTATTATCGCAAGCATGAAGGGACGGAAGACGTATTTTATCGTTCATGATTAAAAGTTAATTAAGAATAAACAAGCCAGCCGACCGGTTTCGCTCTCTCTTAACAAAAGCTGTATCGAGGGGTTTAAAAAACGAGGGATTTAAAAAAAGTAGTGAAAAGAGAGAGTACAGAAAATAAAATAGCGTCATGGAATATGTACAATGGAGGATGAATCTTAGAGACTGATCACATCTAGTCCCAATAGACACTCCGTTTGTTTACAAATGAAGGGATGTTTTAGACGAACGCGGGTCATTTTCCATGGAACATATATATATATATATATATATATATATATATATATATATATATATATATATATATATATATATAGATATAAATAAATTAGTAATACAAGTGTAAATTCGTGTGTGCCTACGTCAGCATTTTCCACCTTCCTATTAAACTATCAGATCGCAAAGAAAAGAAATTTTAAAATTGTAATATAGTAGTATATGATGTTGATTTGGGTAAACATTTAGATTTCAATGATTTCAGAAAGACAATAAATGTTCTCTCATATATGGACAGATTAAGAGAGCATTTGTTTCCAAATAACTAACTGTACGTACTAATGTTGTCCGGGAGTCTTTTCATTCATTTTTGTGTTTATTTTTATATATGCTGTTGCTTTGTTTTACCAATTTATTTTTTAAGTAGGATTTTAAAATTTTATTACATCTTCACGGTATGCTTTTTATCATTACATAATTAATTGATCAGCATTTTTCAAAACCTATGACTAATTTTAATAATTTTAATTATTTAGTGTACTATTCTTATCTTATTTTTACTTCCTACGATGTTTCGAAAAGTCGCGTTTAGAGGACACACCATCACATACACAGAATGCTGAGAAACAGTAACATCAATTTACTCATATTAAAATTAAATTAAAGATGATTCACTCCAATAATTATGCGCGATAAAAGATTGATTGAGAAATTATTACACTTACGTGTATAATTAGAGACAAAATGTACTATTATTATTATTATGTCATTCCTTAAATGATATTAATTCAAGCTGCAGAAAAAGGTTTGCAATGTTATCAATTGATTACAAATTCATTCGGAATGCCATACTGCTAATTCATATTTTATAAGTGTCAATTATATACTCGAGGTTCGGTCGGTAACCAAATGGTCCGCTGAGACACAGTGCTGATCGCGAAACTGGAATAATGCAATTCATGTATAATAGATAACAGTTTAAGATCGAATAAATAAACGCTATTTACCGATATAATGATACTATATAAAATAAGCTCAACAGAGCGCAAGAGCAGACATTTAGAACTACCAACAATAGTTATGTTTATAAAATTATATTAAGAATTAAACTAGTGGATGGCGAAAGCAGGTGTTTCCTCTATACAAGATGACACCACTTCTTAAACGACGCCCATGCGATGATTTAAACACATCACAATTCAATTCTCCAATATAACCATATTTGTTACAAATATACCTTCTTATTGACAAGACTTGGCCAACAATTTCATTCAGTAATATCCAACAGTATTTGTATTATTGCTATTCAAATATATGGACACTTTGGCGATCGTCTTATCATTAAGAAGATTAGCTCAACACTGACCGGACCTTAACCCCAGGTTATAATTTGTTAAATTATTTCAAATATAATGTTTGTTATCACAATTATTAACGCAAATTATTCTTCAACTGTAGAATGTCATCACAGCTGATATCAGAGTATTTCCAAGAGGGGAGTGTGAAAACGCTACTGTCAATTTTTCATGTCGTATGCAGGTAAAGCGTATTAATGATATCATGTCGTACTGATGACACGATCGGCAAAGTGCTCCGCATATCACTGAACGGCGATAAAAAAGTGGGTTGATATGCATGACTTGAACTTGTTGCGAGGTCAGGCATCAGCTAAAGTTTATTTGCACCAAATATGCTGATATTGCAAATAGGGTACTAGAACAGACTTCTTTTCAACGGAAATTTACCACCCGGACAATCTGCATATATTTTTCACGGAATTTTCCTTTCTTTCACTGCGTTTTTTTAACAAAAATTCCTTTAATAATAATTTTCATATTTTTCAAATATTTGAACTTTGTTTTTTTCGAAAGCCAACTTATCCATCTGTATTTCTCCTCTGATGATAAGATTTCGATCTTTGAAAAGCCTTGGCTTAAGGAAAGAATAATAAACACTAGTTTATTACTGAATACACTTTGCATTGAACAATTGAAATTTGAAATAAATTTGGACAATCGTCGCATTTTTATCAATCTTTTTTCTTCTATCTCTACACACATATATATATATATATATACATATATATATATATATATATATATATATATATATTACAACCGTTTCGTAGTGTTAAAATGAGAAACAATTACGAGCTGCTTATTAAAAACCTTAAACAAAATTATTATATGAATGTTAGATCATGCAAAATGTTCAAGGATAAAATGGAAAACAGTCGCCACTCACGCGACTCAACCCCTTCCTTAATATGATTACATAATTAAGATTAAGCCGTCATTATGGTTTTACCGTCAATAAATATGCTTATAGATAATCATGCAAAACAATAAAAAGTAGCATTAACATAAAATAAAAGGATAATATAATATGTCGAATAATCTCTTTTCGATTCGGAATCACGCGGTTCCATATCTAAATACCCAAACACTAATGTCTTAAAAGTCGAAAAGATATACTCTTTAACACAAATTGGTCGATGCGATAAACTGCAGATAGCTAATCCTAACGGTTTCATTTAATAGATATAAAAGTCGAGCAAATCAACTTGTTGCGTAGATATATCTATATATTTTTCTAATTTTTTCTGAGCAAAGCTAAAACAACAAGAATTATGGCCCTCAAAGTTAAAACCTACTTAGCTAGCATATTAATTAGGTTTGACCACATCTTTCAATATCGGCACATTTTAATTTTAAACAGACTGCATTGCAACTAAATTGATAGTACATTTGTAAAATTCAAAATGACAAGCTAATTTGAGCAAAAAAGGGATTAACGCAGAACAATTATTTAATGAAATATTTCGCTTGAAGCAGGTTAGGGTTCATAGAGAATCATATTGTGAAATATTGAATAAAATGACTGAATTAATAATTGTTATGATCAGATTAGTGTGTCAATTTTGCTTATTTAGTTTGTTACCTATATATTATGTCAGATGAATAGTCTCTTGATATACCTTGCACATGTATTAAACTACAATAAAATAGGATGTTATAGTAAACTGCCCGGTGAAAGATAACAATATTTGATCAGTCAGAACAAGATGGGATTTGTAACATAGTGAGTCAGTGTGCAAATGAGCTAACCGAATGGGTCAAAGCAGGCATTGACGCGAGAATTCTTCAGCAACCCCCATTCTCCTCAATGGTTCACTTCAGAATGTGCAGCTGCTATTTATGAGATACAGAAAGCATTCCGAAAATTAGGCCGCGATAAGTCAACTACGAATAGACAAAAATGTATAGATGTAAGACATGATTGCAAAGTAGTTATAGATAAAGCAAAGAGAAGGTATACAGAGATAACCAAAAAACGCATTCAGTCACAGAAACTAGGTACTCGTGATTTCCGGAAAGTCTACAATAGTGCGATACACAATGGGCAATCGACAATTCCGCCGCTATTAAATCACAACGATGTTGTTTGCACGGCAACTAATAACGCTGAACAACTTGCCCAGCGTTTCGCCTTAAACTCAACTCGGGCCTCAGCATACGACACTCTTCCTAACTTCTCATTGCGGACTGAAGCCACACTTGAAAACCTGGTCTCACCTCATCTCAGATCAGAGACATCCTAAAAAACCTTGACATCTCCAAAACCTGTGGGCTTGATCCTTTTCCAGTAATAGTAATAAATGAATGCTCTGTTGAGCTGACCCTGCACTCTCCATACTATACAACAAATTGCTTGCTGAATCTTGTTTACCTGATAGTTGAAAAATTTCCTCTGTGGTACCAGTCATAAAGAGTTCTGAGGATAGAACTGATCCTCTAAACTATCGCTCAATCAGTCTATTCTTGATCTTTGCTAACATCTTTGAATCATTAATCAATCTAGCGATAGTCCAACACCTAGTTAATGCTAAACTCGTTTCTGATCATCAATACGGATTTAGACAAGCACGATCTGCCGCAGATATCCTAACGGTCATCTATAAACGCAGGTGAAGCTAAGGCGGTCGCGCTTTATATATCCAAGGCTTTTGACAAGGTATGGAATGAATGGCTTCTCCTAAAACTGCAGGCATATGGTATTACTGGACAAATATTTGATGTAATTAACTCCTTCTTAATAAAAATAAAGACCCTGGTTTTCCCCGATGGATGTTTATCTAAGCAACATGACATAATGCTGGTGTACCCCAGGAAACCATCCTTGGACCTCTACTGTTCCTGATTTTTATAAATGACCTCCTATTGAAATTGAGACTGAGATAGGAATATTTGCTGACAACACCACATTCTACTCTCGTCATGTGGGCAAAACCTAGGCGCACATATCTGAGGCAATGGCTGAATCCTTAGAAAATGACATCCAGTCTGTAGTGGATTGGGGTAAAAATGGATGGTAACTCTTAATACCGCAAAGACTAGGCTACTTTCCTTCAAAAACTAAAAGAAACCTCTTCAACCACCGATTGTCATGGCAAATAAAACTCTACCTGAGAGTTCATAATTCAATCTCCTCGGCCTAACTTTCACAGATAACATGAATTGGAATAAATACATTCAAGACATTGCCAGGACTGCTGAAAACAAGGTGGGACCCTTCTACTGTTCTAGTAAATATCTCATACTTGAGACCATCCTATATCTCTAAAAAGCCACCATCCGCCCACGAATGGAGTATTGTTGCCACATCTGGGGCATCATCCACTAGTCTCTCTATTTAAGACAAGGTAAAAAACAATCGCCAACTTAATAGGTCCCTCACTATCCACCAAGCTCCAGCCCTTGTATCATCGCCGCAATGTTGCTTCCTTGTGCTTTTTTTACAAGTACTTCAATGGATTGTGCTCTGATGAACTTGCTGCTGTCCCGACGATGTACAATTCACTAGACCAACCCGACAATCTGCAAAATCCCATCCATTCACTGTGGAGATCCCCAGATGTCGAAGAGCTTTCTATACCAAAAGCTTCTTTCCTCGTGCTGCTGGACTCTGGAACTCCCTCCCTGCCCCTATCTCACTTGGCGGTACTGACATACAGAAATGTAAAACTAATATAAACAGACATCTCGCTGCACAGCTCCCAATTTAGGTTAACCACATCAAAAAAACTTTTACCCTTGTTCTCAGTAGCCCCTTACGTCTACAGTGGCGTCCTGCCTTGTTTGGGGTATACTATGTCAAAAGAAAAAAATCCTCTTCTCATTTTAAAAGCAACCACATTTCCTTACAAGCATGCAAATAGAAATATCGTTTACAAGTTGTTCTATACGATGAAAGATTAAAGAAATAAACTCGTTTCCGATTGGCATATGATTCGCACGAATCCAACGAATTTAATGGAGATTCTTAGATGAAAGAGAAAGCATTATTACCGAAAGATTGGAATTAGCGAGAAACCATTCTTTTTCTTTTTTAGAAAATATAAAAAATAACTTTGTATTTGCACACGCTAAACAGCAAAACGCAATCAGCTACATATACGTAAGCACACGCAAGTAACAACAAGAAATACAGATGTATGTGCGCGTGTGCGCGTGTGTGCGATAAAACGAACTGGAAGAATACCTGTCCCGGGATGGGTAAAATTAATTCGCCGTTTTGCACCATTTTTATATACATCGGGAAGAGAAAATTCACGATATACTGATAGTAATACTTTTGTCAGGATTATCTCTTTCTAATGTTGATAAAATGCCATTACACGATTTTGAGTAGTGATGGGACGATTAATAATTGTACTCGATTCCGATACAATTACCGATTCTGTTCTAAATTTCAGATTCCAGATTCCGATACATTTTTTTATTCCAATTCTAAAATTGCCTTAAAAGTAGAATTTAATTGGAGGGAATTTTGCGGAGAGTCTACATCTACTTTTCAATCAAAATATAATTTTCTTTGTAATTTCTTCCCTTTATGTATTATACCAAAACTTTTGATAAACTCATTGTCAATTTCTTATCTATATGTTTCACTTGTGCCAGCAATAGAAAATTAAGTTTTAAACAGAAAATAATAATAAGTAAAAGAATCATTTTTGGAATGTAAAATTATGCTCAATTCTTTCCGATTTCGATACCTATTCCGATAATGAAAACAATCCCCGATTTTTCTGATTCCCGATTTCAATTAAGATTAATCGTCCCAAAACTAATTTTGAATCAAGAAAATGTCTAAAATTACCAAAAAGAAATTGATATTCAGAGAATGTTGCTTAATTAGTGTTTAATGACTATCGATCAAATTCAATGACACATTTTAGATATTTAATTTTAAAATGGGGGATTGCACCCAAGTTAGGCACCGTACACCTATTTGAAAAGACTCACTAAATATTCACCAAATTTTAGTTTTTTTGACAAACTGCAATTTTGGAAATATCAATTAATCGATGGTTAATTCATATTGTTAACATTTTACAAATATCAGAGATATCCTAATTTTCAAGAAAGGCTTCAACCCGCCTTTTTCCTCTCGTTTTATAAAAAAACTTAATTTAAATATAGCCCATATTACGACCTATTACGCCTAACATCTGTGTTTCAAATTTGTATTAATTGGTTAAATAGTTTAGTAGTGAATCCTTTTTATAGAATATATGAACATATACACGTGCCTAACTGTGTATTATTAAATGTAATAGTGAGTCTGCTTTATTTATTTATATATCTATATATATAATACTAAAACTCTGGGGATCATGTTTGCTATCGTATTTGTTTGTCCCCGTGCACCCTGGAAATCATCACACACAGATAACATCTGAAAGGATCGAATTATTAACTAAAATAGAGATAGATGAAAGCTGGATATTCGTTTATGTAGTCTGAAATTGATGAAGTAATCGTTTTGTCATATAATCTATTAAAAAAGGACGCGGAAGATATTGGTAATCATCAAGTGACAAAGTATCACGTCATTTATAAAAACAAACAACATAAACTACCCGTGACCTGTCGAGAGTAACTATATATACATCTCTTTCTCTCTCTAAAATTTCATAAGGAGATATAATTTTTTATGTATCAATGTTCAGTATTTAGCCTGAAGATTCGCGGGTGCCTCTGTGTAGCTTAATTGACATAAATATATTTTTATAACTTACTATATATATATATATATATATATATATATATATATATATATATATATATATATATATATATATATATATATAGATATATATACATATATATATAGATATATATATATATATATATATATATATATATATATATATATATATATATATATATATATATATATATATATATATATATATATATTTACAAACCATCTAGACCCGGAAGTTCTAGTTTTTTGTTTAAATTTGTATGGCTGTTCAGTAAGATGCATACTTTTTTCAGATATGCAGTAATCTAGATAAAAGTATTGACTCCTCAATAATTTGGAATGAAAGAGGAATTCTGAGAAATTAAACAAATAAATTCTCGGACGGTTTTTGGTCATTAGTGTTTGTGTGCTGAATACTTTTTTGGGGCGCAACATTCAATTTGGTGAAAAACG
Source organism: Sepiola atlantica (assembly GCA_963556195.1). Taxonomy (NCBI): domain Eukaryota; kingdom Metazoa; phylum Mollusca; class Cephalopoda; order Sepiida; family Sepiolidae; genus Sepiola; species Sepiola atlantica. The sequence continues at coordinate 40,721,892 of OY744541.1, read as the reverse complement.
ATGACTGAACGGAACGCTGGGATAAGGACTGGTATCATTTCTGAGTTTATACATATTCCATGAAACATTCATATACACTAAATGTACAAAAGCAAAAAAAATTCCCAAATTTTTACACTTTTATTGTCATTAAGGGTATGCGAGCACAACAGGGATATGTATTTTACAGGTAGGAATTTTTCTTCAGCGCACCTCACACACTTCATCCATTCATGCATAGAGATTTATGCTGTTGTGATGTGATAATGAAATGGTTTGGTTGATATGTATTCATACCTTTAATGACAATACAAGTGTAAAAATTTGGGAATTTCCTTGATGTTGTACATTTAGTGTATATGAATTTTCATCTTAACCCTATTAAGGGCATATGATTTCAGTATACTGGCATTTTTAATGGAATGTCACTACTTTTGTAAAGGCTATGTCTCAATACAATGCCTTCTCTTCTCATGACTGATATAGTTGGTAGTTTGACTAATCAAGGTATATGGTAAACTGAAATTAAAATGCCATCAACTAGACACTATAACCTATATCTTTGCTAAAAATCAGCTGAATCCATCAAATGGTCGATAAGATATAGAATAAAGTGTATGAATACTGGCCATTTTAAAGTTGTTTTTAATTTTCTGGAGAAAAATGTATATGGTGAACTGAAATTAAAATGCCATCAACTAGACCCTAGAACCTATATCTCTGCCAAAAATCAGCTGAATCCATCAAATAGTTGATGAGATACAGGGTGGCACATACGTACGTACGTACGTACGTACACACGGATAACATGATTTCATGATTGAACTTTCTGGATCTCTGGGTTGCCTTGACTAATGATGCTGAACTTCTATACACTTATAGAACCTATCAAATAAAAATGTTGTGCAAAGTTGTAACTAATTTGGTTCATTGATTTTTGATCAAAGAAATGAGATTTCCAGCATAGGTCATTCGTGAAGTCTATTAAGCGATAGAGCGCTCTCGCGCCTCCCTTGATTAATATAAAGTTAGGTATGTATATATGTATATATGTTTATATATTTTTAGTAAAGGATTCACTCCTAAACTGATTCACATACCATTATGAATTTTGAAAAAAAGGTGTTAAGTGCAAGTGTGTGTAAACGAAGAGGTGCAAGCCCTCATTTGAAAATCCAAATACCTTCAATTATCGTTTTTTTTTTACAATACTTAATAGACACGAATGAATAAATATTCCACACATTTCAGCTTCTACCTGGTATTTGAAGGTGGTTTACATCCTTTAATATCGCCTCAACACCTTTTCAAATATTCAAATAGTTCATAGTTGCATTGAAAGTGACGCATAGTCATTCGACACAAAATCACGGAAGATTCTTAATTTTTTTTCAATCCTTATAGTTTCGATATTTTCCATAATCAAATTCTATCGTTAACACAATGCAGATGTTCAATTACTAAAGATATTAAATATCCCGGTAAGATGTTCCTCGGCTTCTTGTATAACAATCTGGTAGATACTCCAGTGATGGCTAATATTATCGAAACGTCCTTCAGCAACCTAATATATTAGGGTTTAATTTTCATCTAAATAGACACGATTTCCTGGAAAACAGTCAAGGGTTCTTCTCCGATTGGACATCAGTCAAGTCTCGAACGCTATTTTTAAATGACATCTACACTTTAATGCCAAAAACATAAGTAAAAATAAAACATACAGATACGGCGGTAAGATAAACCCGTCATTTTTCTAAACAACGACGGTTAAAAAAATGTTTTGTGCAGATCGTTAGACAAACATTTCGAGTTCGAGTTGACTCGAAAGCAGTAGATCGTTCTTGAGCTGAAATTATTGCAAAGTTATATATAAATTAAAAGAATTGGTTGTGTTTCTACTTTTCAATTAGGTAAACTATTTGCATTAAAATACGTTAGCACCTTCGTGTGTAAGTATCATCTTGAACTATTCTATTTAAGAAATGAGATTGCCCGATCACTAGATATGAAATAGAAAATAGTAAAAGAACAATCAGGAAGCGTGAGTATAACAAATATCGAGTTGACACGTTTTAAAATTAATTCTTCTCAAGTTGAATATAACGTTTTAAATGGAATACTTTTCTGTACTATATAACCGTCAGGCTACGGTCAAAGTGTAGTATATATACTGTCTCGAATTAGGAGACGACCAATAAATATATGCAACTTCAGCAAGAACAATGTAATAACGAATATGTGGCAACATCGTTTACTTTGGACGGCCGGGGACCGGCACGAATGTGGCAACATCACTTGCTTTCTTTGGCCGACTGGGCGATCTTTGCCGGACTTTATGTGACGACGGGACGATGTGCGATAATATGTGCACGTACGTGCAATGTCTTGTCTTGTTATGGCCAGTGAGAAATCATCGTCTGGCGATAATAACTGTCGTCTCCTCCTGGGACTGTCTGTCTGGCTTGCTGGCTGGCTAGCTGGCTGTTTGGTCGGACCATCGTGCTGCAAATCAAACATTATGTAATAATGGAACAAACAATTTTACTTTTAATGTGAAAATATAAATGTATTGTCTTCCGAAGCACATTTTCATAACTTTGCAGAGAACGCGACAAAACGCGTGCGTCTCTTTCAAAGTTCAAAACCAGTCTCTCATTTTCAATCTCTTTACTAGAGAGAGAGAGATAGAGAGAGAGAGAGGGAGAGAGGGAGAGAGAGAAGGAGAGATAAAGAGGGAATACTGGTGTCATCAGTGTACGCCTTGTCAAGTGTTTATTTTTGAGTTTCATAACTGCTTTTCTCGAACGACGACAGTCTGATCTCTAAACTCATCACATGCACCTGTCATTGAATTAGTTTGACACCGACCTTCAGTCCTCCAAATATGATTGAGGCACAGGTGCACTTAGTGATCTTAAAACGCAGAGAGTTACTGTTTTTGAAATTAGTCTGACATAACGATTACGAATATAACGGGGATGACTTAACTCCCCAAAAGCTCACGCATTGTGCCATAAATAGTGTCCATATTAAATGCTTGCACACGAGGGCATAGTTTGACGCAAGGTTTAATCTGAGGCGAAAAATACTTAATCTTAAAAGGAAAAAAAAACTCAGTCTGGTCGATGTTGTCTCACAAATGAGGGCGCCAGAGACGACGGGCAATCAATCCACTCTAAATAAAATATAAAAGTACTTACAAAAACAATATAAACATCTATTTTATTTTAATTAGGCATGAAACATGCATATATCTCGCTCGTTAACATATATTTGTGTCATTGTTTTTGTTTTACTTATGGATCACCGATTATCAAGGCCCGAAGGCCTTTCGAGTATTAGGGCTAAATAGACATTGTGTGCAACAGCGCGAGGATTTGAAAAAAAACTGTGGAATAGGTAGAATATTTCTAAGAGAAATTGATTATCCAAGGGAACGGTTTAATACGTATTTTTCTTTACATTAGACTTTAGTCTGATGTAAAAAAAATACTTGCTGTAGTTTAATGAAAAAGAATACCATGATGTAGTCGGCTGGGAAGTAGCTTCGTAATATTTGGTACCGCAGACGGGACGCTCTAGGAAAGAAAGTTTGTCCATTGAAGTGGCGCTTGGTCTTCAGTACGGAGAGTAAGTTAAACATCATTTGATGTTTTTTGTAGCCATGCAGGCTCTTGCTGTGAATGTTTAACAGAGAGAGTTTGATGGATAAAAATATCGATATAGTAGAAAGAGGCTAACATCATCTCTTCTGATTGAAAGAGGCTGAAAAGAAGAGAATAGGCTATTGTTTTGTTGGCATCAAGGTTTCTGATAGGTTTGACAACACACTGAACAGATATTCGGATGTCGCTTCGGAGTTTTGCGGTCCAGGGTGGAATTCTGGAGGTAAGTTGCCCTGATGAAAAAAAATTGTAATTGGCCGCAAAGATCTTTGCGACAATTTTAGCTGCTAAGGAAATAACCTCAGGTCAAGTTATTATATTTGGGATAGAGGTCTTACATCTGTTAAGGGCCAGGTATGTTATTTTCCAAAACTCAGGGAAGCCAAGTCTCTGAGTGATGACTCTAGATTTCGCAGATTGCGCGTAGGACCCTTTAGCGTTTCCTATGATTGGTTTGCAGTGATTTATGGCTTTGGTTTAAGGATACCATTCTCGTTGAAAACAATTGAAATAATTGTTCCTGTGAGCAATAACCGCAGCGCATTTTTGGGCATGCCATGGCTGGCTGTTTGGTCTCTGTTAGAAATAGTTTAGATTGTATAAAGCCCTCTATACCAACGATTATTCAATCAAATATATCGGATAAGACACATCTTTTTTGAAAAATAGTTTTAGAGGTATTTCAGATATGAAATATTGTATGCTGTCCTAATAAGCTATTGAGTGTTGAAAAACCGTGCGGTTGTAACCAACATACGGAGAACGTTGAGCTTCGTTTTAATCTTAGCTTGATTGGAGGATCCCAGTAGAGACAATGCAGTAGTTGTGCACTGTTTAAGGCAAGGTGTCGGAAAAAAGTTTAAGAACGCTTGTAAAATACTCATTAGCATCGGGAAAGCGTGTGGGCTTTTCAACAATGTGAGTAAGCTCATATGAAAGGGGAGAACCCATCTTCATAATCAGTCTTTTAGGATGTACCAGCCACTCGACATTGTGAACATGCGTGTCGCCACAGACATGAATGCTAGCAAGAGGATCATGAGTCAAGATCTTGTCTATTTTGTTCGAAATTTGCTCAATAACAGTAAATTCTGCAATGAGAGGACAATAAATGGTAAACATCAAAACGGATCTGTGAACAAGTGCAATACAAAAACACGTATGAACCAAATCAGGGTCTTCCCAGGAAGTGTTTTAACCACACTGAAAGCCTACCCTGATATAGGCACAGATTCAGTGATCATGTCGGTGTTAAAAGTCTGTTTTTTAGGTCATGTTTGAATAAGGTGTGATCATGAAGTAATTCATACACACTGACAAAACAATGCTAGCGTCGCATATAAATAACAGGTCCGGTTAGGTCTCCTGTAAATAGATATTACGCTCGAGAATGTTGAAATGGGGGTCCCTAATTTGGAAATTAAAAACGTGGTAGAAGGTAGTTACGTTATCAGTTCGGTTCTGGGTGTATGCATATGTTTTCTTGTTGACTTTTCATGGTGGATGGGAAGTGTTTAGAGCAGAAGCTAAAAAATAAGTAAGAGAAAGATAATCTTGAAAAATAAAAAAGGTAGCAAATCCCACTAATATGCCATCGAATGTCTCCATAAGTAAGTACTGCATGAACCTGACTAAATTCGCCAAATAGCAATAAAGCAGTTCCAGTGTTTTACATCTGCTAATACGACGGCCTACCTGGAACTTACTATCAGGCGAATAATGTCAGCCCAGGAAACACGTTTACCCCCAGCATCCTTATTGATGACATTGCTAGAAAAAAGAACGTGAAATATTTCTCCAATAATCTCAACATTCCGACCCCACTGAACAACTACTGACCCACGAAAAATCAAATTTTCTGTCCCCTTTGTCAGAAATATCGCTCATGGAGAGTGATGACTGATGGACATAGTTAATTGCATGAAGAGAAACATCTGGTATACGAGGCCTGTCTAAATAGTATCCGACCTTAGGCTACAAAAAATATTTCGAATACGTGAGGTTAGAACTCAGTTACCGCGAAATATAGCAACAAAACAGACGGATTGATAAATAAACAAGCTGAACTAGTCGGCATCTTACAGTTCGTTTAGATATTGCTCCCGTGCTTTAAAATATTTATTTTCTAGTCCCCACGACATGATTGTACCACTTTTGTTCAAACTAAAGCATGCTTATAAAAGTATACTGGTTAATGTTTTTTCAAAATATATTCGGTAAACTGGATCAATCTTAAAAAAAAACATTTTAATGTTTTGTACCATATTTCTATTCTATAACCATCCGGCACGAACAAAGACCCCTATCATATTATTGTGCAATATTGAATAGAACAGATACTCTACGTTAGTACTATTTCAAAGAGCAAGAAAGTGTTTTTAGATATTATTGTATAATCTTTTGACATAACATATTCGACACTTATATCAAGCCTAAAGGCCAAAAATATGCTATTTAGTTCGTGTTTTAAGTTCGGCACAACAGCGATATCAGATAAAATTTAAAATAAATGACTTATTTTGCATTGCAATGACGATCGGACGATTTACTCTTAAAAGAAAAATAGATGGTTATAATATACGTACCATAATAAAAAGGTATTCAGCGTATTAGCATTAACTAATTAGGAATAGCATTTTACGAAAAACGATAATTAAAAAAGACAAAAGCATGAGAGTAAATGAGAAGGACATTTTTAAACTGAATTAAAAAGATGACTCAAAATCAATGTACATAATTCTACCAAAGCATACGTAAATACATCAGACACACACACGCATATATATATATATATATATATATATATATATATATATATATATATATATATCAACACGTATTTGTGGATAACTATATAGTTATCCACAAACACGTGTTTGGTTGTGT
>OY744541.1:40705362-40712862 GCA_963556195.1 Sepiola atlantica | reverse complement strand
GCTTAAGAATCTTTGTAAGTTGTGGATTAATAAAAACATCATTTAAGATCTCAGATACATGATTTAGGAGAGCTAAAACATTAATTTTGTCCTTAGGAGAGTTTAGTATCGATAATTCTAATTTTCTTATTCGATTATCGGAAACGGTCTATGATGAATAACATTTGTCCTTTTCTGTGTTTGTTCTGTCTTTCATTTTTTTCAGTTTTTAATTTTTTTTATCTCTCTGTTTTTGCTGTAGATGGGGTATCCTACCGGATGCCAGACATTCATCGGCTATTTTAGACACTCCAGTCTAGAGATCTTTTTAAGATTCTAACCGTCCCTTTAAGTGCAATTGTTTGTATTTCTCTTGCACTCGGTTCACCAAGTATACTCGCCAGATAGCTCTTGAAATTCTTTTTCATTATGCCTGTTGCTCTTATAATTACTGGTACGATGGAGATTTTCCTAAGATTTCAGTTTTTTTTCATGTCGTAAATAAGACCTTGGTATTTCGTAATCTTTTCCCTTTCTGCTTTGTTCAATCCTGCATAATTAGGGACACTGACTTCAACTAGGGTTGCTACTTTCTCTCTTTAGTCCCATATTACGATGTCAGGTTTAACAGCTCCGTTTTCTAGATATGTAGCTGCAGGAATTGCATAGTCATAGTGGATGGTGTATACATTATTTCATATTAGTCTAAGCCTTAGACTCTAAGGACTTATATACATTCTTAAATAGCTACAGATATGTTATACCAAATTTTTTCAGGTATTTGTATAATTGCTAGCATCTACCGATAACGTTATTGCCTTTTTTCCAGAAAAGACGTTGACAATTTAAATTCAGCGACACAGGAGTGGCATCACAGTTTAACATCGCATTACGTTAAGCATTTTAAAATGTTACTACTCGTTTCATACATGATGTTATTAATTGTAGGTTCTTGTACTTTTACGTAGATTTCTGTCAGTATTTTTAACTTTTTTAATTGGTTTCTGAATTTATTATTTTAGTGTTATTAAGTAGAATTTGTCTGAAAGCGGAGAAATAGCAGTTATGTTATTGTAGATGTTGGTAAATTCACCTAAGGTTTACAAGTTTGTATATATATATAAATATATATATATATATATATATATATATATATATATATATATATATATATATATATATATATATATATATATATATATATATATATATATAGGTAAGATTTGTATCCACATTGAAAAGATCAGGAAAATCTTTATTGTGTTCATATACATATTAAAACTACGACTGAACATTTCCGGGATGTGTAGCGAAACAATTTTTGTATAAATAAAACTTTTGTATTAGTAGTAGTCTCTCTCTCTCTCTCTCTGTCTCTCTCTCTCTCTAAATATATATATATATATATATATATATATATATATATGTATATATATATATCACATTCCAAAGAATCTAACTAAAATAAAATAACAACAAAATACATTTCTTTATAGACCCTCCATGTAATTTGAATTTACACGTCTATAACTGTTTATAAAAAAGATAAACATCAGTCAACTTGAGAAAATATTTTAATACAGACGAAACGTTGATGAACGGTTTTATTTTTTTCAAATAAAAAGACAGATAGCTTGCTAGCTAGATAGATAGCTAGCTCGATATATTATGATCCACAAGCAAGATTTTTAGTTGTAGGGGCTGCATTGTACAGAGCCAAAACAGCGTTCTAAGTCAGAATGGAAACTTGACAGTTTCTCGACAGTTTTCCTTTATAATAACCTGGATATCGACAGCAGTACAGTCGCCATCACTCTAAACAGTCAGAAATCAATCTACATATATATTTAGTATGGCTATATATTTATGGCAAGTAAGCTACATAGAAGCGTTGGATTTATTGTTACATATATATATATATATATATATATATATATATATATTTATCATAATTTCATATATATGTGTATGTATAACTGCAGGCAGCAAATTTTCATACAAAACGCAAATGTAATGAAACGAAACGTAATCTTGATTGGGTTTTCTTTAAATCTTCTAAGATCAAACAATTTCCTCAATTACTTTCACAGAACTATATAGCCGTCAACACCTTCGACAGACATAAGTCATCAAGTTCATCATGTTCGATAACCTGCACGATTTCCATGTTTACAGCGTGTATTTATTATTCTTATTCTCAAGTATTGACGCCAATTACAAAATGTTAGGACATACCATTTTTAACAATTTTTTTCATGTTAGTGTTGGATTTCCCGGAATATCAACCTGTCGTTGTGTCATTTCATGTTGAAACCGTTCATATGTATTGTATACGATTTGTTTGTTGATCAATTTAATTTGCATGTGTCAATTCTCTTTAAAAATTAGTCTGTTGTCGACAGTTTATATTGAACTAATGTTTTGGGGTTTTGACAGGGACCATATTCCCAAGTTTTGACAGGTCTGAATTGGCATAGGTGTAGTTATAAAACAAATTAGTTACTACACAATGTTTATGCCTACAAAATTAGAACCACATCATGTTTTGCAATTGTGTTGGTTTGAGGTAGAGCTTTAGAAGTTTATATATGCTGAGAAATAGGGAAGGCAGAATGAAGTTAAAAAGACTGGGACGTCTAGAATTGTTTTTCGTAGTAGCGATTGGTGTAAAATTGAACACTCTGCCCAAAGACGTTTGAGATAGTTTAGTTTCCTGCCAAGGCCACATTCTATTTAACCCTGAGATCAGACTGAAACACACGTAGATCCTCGAGTAGGCTGCAATATATTACTCCCAACAAAACCCCGTCCAGCTACAACCATTGTACATACTTTTCTTTTCTCCATCTATGTACCTAAAACTAAACGGAACTTCCATGAGCAAAGTTTATTTCCAAGAACTACCCGTCTGCGGAAGTAAATACATCGAGGCTGATCCCAGCTGACTACAACATAGTAATTTTCAACTTCTATTTTAACAATCGTTGTTGAGCCGTCCTCTTAAATAATCAGATTCTCTCGTTACTACTTCTTACGGTGTTGTCTCGCTGTCAAGCTGACAAACTCATTAAACCTGATCTTCAAGTGGTTTTTCAGCCTCGATAAGTGGTGTCTCGTTAGTACATAAAAAACTGTTAGCACAGTCAGAGTGAACGTTCAAGTTCTGCTAACGAAAATATAAATTCACACTTCATAAAACTACCAAATTGATGATTCTCCGCTGAATGCATTTTAATTCAATAATCAGAACTAGTATATATGTTTGTATACGTATATGAATATTTCTGTTTATTTGCAAAATAAAACACATAAGCAATAAGCAAACGTTTTACACGCCGTGAAAATAAAAAAAAGAGTTAGAAACAAAAGCGATAATGAAGAAAAGGAAAAGACTCTGCATAAAGAATCAAACAGCATCTCTTAAACAGTGTGCGTCTTTTTTGCCTCGTTATTGTTCAAACAACGTAAATTGTTTTCCATTCCAATCTTAAGCAAAACAAACAGCGACAAATGGAAATTGGAATCGGGCGCAATGGATATAGACAAAAAGAGGCGTAAAACGTCAAAGAACATTTTTAAAATATAAGAAACAATTCCCGATTTCGGGAAAATAAGTAATTCAATCAATTTTAAAGAAAGACACGGGAAATAAAACAACAAAAAAACAAGATGGACGCCAACAGATATTAACAAAGCGAGCTTTCCATTACGACTCTATTCATATACTGCATGTTTTCCTTAAACATACAAAGTGTACCCAAAATACAAGTCAGCTTTTATAAATAGAAATTCTTTAAGTGTTAACCTAATCGCACTATTTTAATCCTGAAAAAGATTACACACTCTCACGAACAGCCTTGGACAAGGCGCTTACTCCAACTACGACAACAAACTGATGGATGAAATGCATTCCAAAATGAAACTTTGGAATGCATTTCATCCATCATTTTCTACTGTTTAGATCAAAAGTGCATGCAGTCGTGGGATCTCAGTTTCGGAAATGTGAAGAGTGTTGTGGCATCCCTTCGTTTCCAGTACTTCTGAATGTACACTCTTTTGGGGCGTAGTACCTCTTAGGGTAACATTTATTGTTTTGGATACAAACTTTAGTTTAAAGTCTATTCTTACAAAATGTATCTCTACGAAACAAATAAATTAATAAACCAATCGTAGATGGAATATATACATACGGTTTCAGTATAAATTAAACTATCGATGCTAAATCCAACGCCCCAACAATTTTGCTAATACTTATAGATTTTAGAATCTATATCACTATGAGACGACAATCATGTACAGATTATACACATCAAAATAAAACTGAACAGCATATATCATTATATAAAATCGTATATATTAAATTGGATGATCTGGGTTTATTTTGTAAAGCAAGTAAACACGGCACTACATTAATAATAACGTTCAACAGATGGTGTTCAAACAATTATATATGTCGGTCTTAGAACGTAAGCGTGACACCCGTATATTTGTGGAAATACAGGTGCCCGGTTACATATATAATAAATGTAAAAATTAAGTGTATGTGTGTATTCTTGTGATAAGTTCTTATTTATTTGCCTCCCCACGAGGGCAGAGTTAGGCACAAGGGCGGTGTTTTATGTGGAGATGATCCTGCTCCCAAAACAGGAGTACTCTTGATTGTAAATACACATTGTTTCAGTCTAGATCGATTCCTCTTTAACTAATCGAGGACAAAAAAAAATATAGTATCAGTAAAGATACTTTTTTCATGATTTTTATATATATATATATATATATATATATATTAATAATGGAGTGTATGTATCTGTCTGTCTGTCTGTCTGAAGCCGAAACTCCATCAGAGTAGGATGGTTATTTACTAAGTCCGCCAGCTTCCTTATATACTGCTAGAAAAACCGCCGGTAACACTATACGCGTTTTTCAATTTACATAATCAATTGCTTATCAACTTCTAATAAATTACTAGTCGCAAAAATACACGCATGGTTTTGTTCTTCAGATGTTAACAGGTATTTACGCTATTTTACACGCTGATACTCTTACTTATAAAGTATAATTTAGACATACAGATACATAAACTCCATTATTAATCGATTTCTTTTATTTACATACACGTAATGCGTTACGTAGTTAACAATGCTGGCTGTTTAATAAGTCGTTTCCTCCCTCCCTCCGGTAATTAAATATGGCGCAACTGAATAAACAGCCATCGTTAACGCTAGCATTCACCGTGCTTTTTTTTAAACCGTTCTAAGTTAGTTTATTTTCTTAATGTTATAAACCATTATGTTTTAAAACACAAATTCACTGAATCAAATTGTTTAATTAAAATAATAATTGATTAAAAAATTACTATTAAAACACACACACATTATACAGGACCCGCGCCGCAATACAAGCGCGTAATTTGTAAAGAAACGCTGGTATTACCGTGTTACTTCAACTAACGCTGTTAAGCTTTAATTCACAATTATTCCATGTTTTATTTATTAAAATAAAAGATGTGATTGGTTTCTTTTCTGTCAACAACAAAAATAATATAACTGCTTTTTAGAAACATAATGTTTAATTAAAAAAGGTCATTCAAAACACACACGCGCGCACACACACACACATAAACGAGTACGGATTTTTACATTGTTTCATTTTATAAACACTTTTCTTCCGATTCAAAAAATACTGTTCGCTGTATTTAGTTTTTTTTTTAAATTTTTTATTTTAACAATTTTATTGAATCAAATTGTTTAATTTAAATAAAAATCGATTTAAAAATTACTACTAAAAAAAGACCACACACACAAACGCACACACATTCTAACAAATGTAATTAGGTCAACTTTCTTTCCGAGACCATTTACATAAGTAACCATGTTCACTACATTTGATTTTTTTGGTGCTTTTACACTTTAGGACCCGCGCTAACTTTGACTCCATCGTTAGTGTTAGGCTCAGAGTCAGAGTGGGTGTTAGGGTTAGTGTTTGGGTCATCGTCAAATTCAGCACAGATCCTACAGTAAAAAAAATACAGATTTGTTTATTGTTTTATTTTATGTACACCTTTCTTCCAATTCAAAAAATACTGTTTGCTGTAATCAGTTTTTTAAATTGTTGATTTTAACAATTTTACTGAATCAAATTCTTTAATTAAAATAAATATTTATTTAAAAATTATTAAAAATGTTTCTACTTATGGAGAAAGGTAACACAAAAATCGGTGTGTGTTCGAAATTTCTTTTTTCTTTACTTACATTTACAAATATACTTGATCACAAATAAAGAATATCAACGTCTAACCACCCAGGAAATATGACTGAGGCTACATCAGTTTACACGTCAGCGTTCATTTCTGACGCGGCAGCTTAGCAAAAATATGCGACCGGAGGTAGCATATATTTGCTAGTATATATAATGTACGTATGTGTGTGTGCATTTTGTATGTATATAGAGAAAGACATATGGCGTGCACCTTGCACATGTATCGATGTTTGCGTATTTAATTGCATGTATAAAGGTGTTCGTATGAAGGAGAGTGCCTCGGTGGAAATTTTAGTGTGTATGTAATTTAATGCTAAAATATAGTATTTTGCATAGCTTGAGTAGGTGTTGTTCGTAGCAGCCAGACATGCGTCAATGAACATCAATCCGACATTGGTGTTGCAACTGTCAGGCTGTTGTAAAGTTCTGTTCCCTTTTAGTAGGTCGACACTAAGAGTTTTAGAAAGGAATTAGCTTATTACATATCGTGTTGGCGCCCCTATCGAGAAATGCCGATGAGACTACTCAGGAATTATTTAGGCAAGAGTACACTTTATCTTGTGCTCTGGCTTTTATACACTCTACTTGACCTTGTGTCTAACCGCCTACAGAGGGCGTAACTTAGTATGCGTGTATGTGTGCTTAGTTTCGAGTCGTTTATTATGTGTGATCGTGCGTGTGTGCGTATATTTATGTTTTACATGCATATGATATAACGTACATGAGTGGTGAGTTTATGCGTGCTTCTCTGTGGCCTTTCCTATGTGTACGGCTATATATCTATGCATGTATGTATAATAATTAGTCTAGGTATATCCATAAGCTTAAAGATATGCATCCATAGGCATGAATGTTATGTGTACGATTTGTAGATTTACAGGTAGGTGTGTGTATGTGCATGTGGTTGTATATGTTAGCAGGCGTGTGTATGCATTAATGGCTGCCAGTATATATATATATATATATATATATATATATATATATATATATATAGATATACATATATATATATAGATATACATATATACATATACATATATATACATATCTATATAAATATATATATATATAATATATATATATATATAGATGTAGACATATATTTACCAGTTATTATCTCCTTTTCATATCATTCAAATGTACATATGTTCCTTAATTTACTTAGCTAGTAATCTATATGTATGTACGTGTGCTTGTATTTTTCATATTTTTAATATACCTGTGGGTGGTAACTATTGGGCAAGTACCCCCACTAGTATACAC
>OY744541.1:40692862-40700362 GCA_963556195.1 Sepiola atlantica | reverse complement strand
TATATATATTATATATGTATATATTATATTATATATATATCATATATATATTATACATATATATCATATATATATATATATTATACATATATATCATATATATATATATATATATATTATACATATATATCATATATATATATATTATACATATATATCATATATATATATATATATATATATATATATACATATATACAAAGTGAAGAACTAAAAGCGAACTTTTAGGAAAGGTGATCTTTGAAAGGTCTGGCTTAAGGAACAAATTAATTTAATACATTGCCTTTTTGCGGAATATACCTTGCATTAAGCAACTGAATTGAAAAAGGATCTTCTTCCGTCGCTTTTCTTATTCCTTTTATCCTTCTACCTACACACATATATATATATATATATATATATATATATATATATATATATATATATATATGTATATATATATATATATGTATATATATATATTATACATATATTATGTATGTATATATATATATATATATATTATACATATATTATATATGTATATATATATATTATACATATATTATATATGTATATATATATATATTATACATATATTATATATGTATATATATATATATTATACATATATTATATATGTATATATATATATATTATACATATATTATATATGTATATATATATATTATACATATATTATATATGTATATATATATATATATATTATACATATATTATATATGTATATATATATATATTATACATATATTATATATGTATATATATATATTATACATATATTATATATGTACATATATATATATATATTATACATATATTATATATGTACATATATATATATATTATACATATATTATATATGTATATATATATATATATATTATACATATATTATATATGTATATATATATATATATATAGTAGATGCTATTTCAGTAGGAAGAGGGCACTCTCATGCCGTCTGGTCAACAGCTGTAGTCTGGTCTTTTCCTGATATGCTGTTATAGGTTCGACATGGCTGAGGAAGTCGTTAGATCGTTGCTTCACATCTATGAAGGAGATGACCTTTATCACTGACAGACTTTGTGATCTCTACTCGGCTTGAAATTACCTCTTTCACATTAAAAGTGGCAATGCTAATGAGGAGATGCAGGTTGTTCAAGTTGGTAGACTTCAGTCAGCCAGTGATCAAGCGGCAGGTGTAATTCAATGCTGAGCCTAGATTTTGCCATGCGTTGATCTCTCCCAAACAACACAAGCGTACTCCACAGAGCAACAGCATAGGGCTAAGACAGTACTTCTTAGGGTATGTGCTGTGGCGCCCTACTTGATGTTAATCAGATTTGTAAGATATTGTTCCGGGAACTTACCTTAATTTTTGTCTTCTTTACATGTTTCATGAATAAGAGGGTTCGGTCCAGGCTTACGCCAAGGTAGACATAGTTAGTGCGATTCTGAAGTTGTATCCCAGACCACGTGATATTTAGGGGTCGGTTGGCCTCTCGGTCTCAGAGATGAATCGAACAGACTTCAGTGTTTGCATGCATGTGATAACTCTCGAAGTATAGGAGTAGCTCCTCTAAGGCTGAGTTGAGTTTCTTTTCTATTGACACAAACGTGCACTCTTGGGATGTTACGCAAATGTCATCAGCATAGATGAACCGCTCAGTGTTCTGGTTCATTAATTGGTCATTAGTGTAGATGTTGTATAGTAATAGAGCCAGCACACTGCCTTGAGGTTAGCTATTCTTTTGTCGGCGCCAGCGACTTTGTTGTTTAGGGTTACATAAAAGTAGCTTAGTCTTCGAAAAGCTCGAATGAGCTCAAATCTCTGGTACCTCCTGTAAAACATTTACAGAAACCACTATACATAATTGCCCTTTCTTCTTCTGTGTACCAAACAGTAATGAAAACTTCCATGAATAATGTTTCTTTCCAAGAACTTCTTATCTGTGGAATACAATATTATGCAACTATTTCACAGATTACTATAAAATGGCGTTTGGAAGTTCAATTTGAACAAATTCTTGTCGATGCATCGATTTAGATAATCGAATTCCAACCATTTAACCCATCGTGTCCAATCCTCTTAAGATGTTGTTTATCGTCAACTGACAATCTCATGAACCATAATCTCCGACTTTCTTATGTACTTTGATAAACGGTGAGTAATAATAAAATATTTTTCAGAGATGTTTTTTGTTATATACCCGGGCAACACCAGGCCCATCAACTAGAAAATCGATGAATCCTTATCAACGTAGAAGATTACGAAAATCAAGAAAAATATGGCAGTTTCTGAGAAGAACACTTATATTTTCCTATTAAAGATCATTAATACAATTTGATTGTGAGCCGAAAATGCTTTCCTTAATTAGTGCCTACATTTGATGATAACAATTATACTTGAAATATATTTATTTTAATTATTTTTTCCTACTGAGAATACAATAAAAATAAGCTAGCGTTTAATTACGGAGGTGTTTAAAACTGTTGTGCAATTATTTATATTTATTCTCATTGGCTATAAAGTTGTTTTTTGTTCAGCTCAAATGTTGATGACGCGGACCACACCCGCATGGAATTATCTAACGTCATCCGTTTGTTGTCTATCGGTCGTAATTCGATGAATCACAAAAACATAGCCAAACCAAGTTGGCTGTCGGAGAATTGAATATATGAACGTAGACCCATGTGAAAGTTGAGAAAAGAAAGGAAGAAACACATGATTCACGTGACGTCATCAACACATTTGGGTCGTTTTAATGGGATATCACGTTAGTACAACGACGAGAAAAAAATATATTTAAAAACTTTTTCTCGTCGCAGACAAGACCTATCTCCATAGAACCATAAAGGGCTTCTGTGATAGAGGCCAGAATTTTTTTTTGAGGAGGGGGCGCACCGTTTTGGCAACTGGGCTTTTGTTCGGATTACGTTTACGTTTGTGCATGTTAATATGCTCGGAAAAAAAACAAAGCGCAGGTAGGGAATTCAAAGAGCAAGTCGTCCAAAGAACGACGCTATTAGAATAAAAATAAACTTCCGGTATCTACGAATATTTAAAGTGAAGGGGTGGGATTTTACTGCCCAGATGTGGGAACGTAGTCGTATAAGATGTATCAATCGATCAGGTACAATGATTGTTTTCGATTTACCCTGACTTGTCCCTTTCAGGAATTGTAATTTAAATATTTCGACATCGGATGACATCTATCTGCTATATACTATGGATGTATATGTTTTTCCGCTGATTGGAACAATGCACCTTCCCTTTGTTATGCAGGCTAGTCTTTCCTGAAGAAGATGAATGTCAAAAGGCAGTAAGATTCATGCAGGTAGCAAGTGTGCCCTGAAAGAACCGTATTTGACCCGTGGGCGACATGTTGAACACCCTTGCTCTATGTCATGCTTGGGACTTAAAATGGATACTAAGCGCCGTGCCTGTTTCGTTCTTGAGGTCAATAATCAAAAAGGGAGATTCGGAGGAGCCAACAACAAACCAAGCCGCCGATTTGTAACAACCTAGGCTATCTTTATCATTTGGATTTGTCAGACTATCTACTAATATTGGCTGTTAGTCTTACAATGTTTCGGCCCAGGTAGCCTCCACCTTCCTTAGTTGTATCTTGTGAACTCGGGAATCTTTATGTCAAATTCAATATACTGTACGAAATTTTTAACGCAACCATTTATTTAACCAACAGATGTAGCTTGTTCTAATTCCGTCAGCTATGACCGCGTATATGTGTTAAGTAATTCGCTATTGTATTATTCGAATCGCCCATAATGTGAAATGTTAAACCTTCAGACCGTCACTAATATTGGTTAATACTTAGCACGAGTCCTTTCGCACTTGAAGAAAGTTGGTGGTTACATCGGCAGAAACGTTGGGAGAATAACACCCAGGATGAAAACAGTAGTCCGAATAATACAAATGTTACAAATTAGCAATCGTCATTAAAACAAATTCCAAAACATAACCGGTACTATGTGTTTTTGTTTTAACGGTATATAACACTTCGGTGGTATTTACCACAAAGCCCACAACACCTATTGTAATCGATCGTATACTCTTAATCGAACACACTCCGCTATTTTACTAATAACTTTCAGTCACGTGTAGGTTTATACGTTTCCGAAAATATTAGCATAATACGTTGTAACCTTGTTTACACACCGCTCTCGTAAGATCACCGATTAAGATATGCTGAGCTTGTTCCATACGACGATGGGTGAGCATTAAAGATACTAGATAATGTATATAAACCCCGTTTTAGTTGTAAGCCAGAGCCGGGTATTAATTAGACGTACTTACTGCACCTGCACCTGCACCTCCTCAAGGTGCATTCCCTCTTACCCGACTCGCAACAATATCTTACCTCTTCACTGTAGCAGTCTCCAGATGCAGGATCAAGTTAACCTCTAATAGCCTCCCTCTCTCGGACGGTTTGCCTGTGGAATTCTCTCTTTGCTCCATGTGTTTTTCGACTTACATTAGGGGTGGGAGGTAATGGGTGAAAATTTCAGATTCATGCGAGTAGTATTTTTTTGTGTTCATTTATACATTAATAAAACTAAACAATCAAACATTTTGAAAATTTTGCAAAATTCAGAAGGTGCAGGCCAAAACTAGCCGTTAGGGCTCCACGGACTCAAACTCCATCATTTTTCGGTGGAAAAGTGATTTCATGCGACATTGCAGGTCATAACACATCCTTAGAAGCTATGAATGGATATAGATGGTTAAATCTGATATAGTACTTTAATTTAGGACCATTTTCAGGCTGTGGAATGGTTTTCATGAATGTAAAATAGCCAAAAACTAGTGGCCTGCATCTTCTGAATTTTGCAAACTTTTCAAAATGTTTGATTGTTTAGTGTTATTTATGTATGAACGAACGCAAAGAAATACTCGCATGGATCTGAAATGTTCACCCATTACGTCCCACCCCTATTTACATCATCTTTCTAGGAAATTCAAATCATATGTATACACTTTTCTTAAGAAGACAATGGAAATCGTCCTGACTCTCTAAGCGCCCTCTTAAGCTAAAGGAGCTATTAGGGCCGAACCTACTATTTTACCTTCATATGTATCCTATATTTGATGACATTTATATCATATGAATAAGGTTCTCTGGGAAATACAATGTATGTGGTCCTGAATCTTTACGTTACCCTCTATGCTCCGAATATGTACGTGCTCACACCTTCAAATGACCTAAGGGAACAGGACCCCTTTAAACAGTCAATTAAGCATATTTGATTTAAATGAAAATAACTCATATACATACGACACTAATTCAGATATTTTTAAACAGTACGAATTCTTCCGACTATATTAGGCGGCGAAGGGGAAGTGGACACTAAAACAAAGAAAGTAATATGGTGTTATGATCATAGTGCACAAGTACATAGTAGTGATCTCCGTTCAAAACCGAGCAACGTCAGGTCTTCCTGCTAGAAAATTATAGAAATATAAATGTAATGTAAACAAACATAGTGCTGCACAACTCCCCATCTAAAATGCTCCCGATAAATATGACATCTAATAACCGTAACCCTTTACGTCTCAAAAGCAATATGCATGGTTTGTCGTAAATAGAAGTGTAAAATAAAACTACAACGAAGAGTCATAGGCCGTTCATTGTGATCTGCTCGGATGAGACACTCGACGGCGAAAGCAAGTCGATTCTAGATTCCAGAACAGCGCGTAAATCACCACAATAGATCCTGATCAATAGTACACGACAATACTTTTTAGGAAATTACTTCATGCCCCCCAATCAGTGAAAGCCAGCAACTAAAACAATATAGAGAATAAGAGATGTTTGAGGTCTCTTAAATGTTAGTCCTTAACGTTGAAAAAGCTAATTCAAATGATATTCTCGAACCCACGTATATTTCGTTTATAATTTCAAAATCTTTGCGTCTACCTTACTCACCCGAAGAAGATATACTATCGTAACTTTTGTCTCAGCCGAAAGTAGGCAGCATTATCTGTCCTGTCTGTGCTCCCTGGAACAGCCTGCAAAAGCAAGTTGGAGTCGTTCCTACCATATCCTTGTTTAAATTCTCTCCCTGAGCAAACATTCAGACGGTATGTAGATGCAATATCTTTTAACTACCTTTTTGCATGGCTTGCGGCACTTTTATATTTTTTGCCGCCGCCTAAATAATTGCTTGGTTAAAGTATAAAGCACACAGTCGAAACAGCAATATTTATAAAAAAAAACATTATGATATATCTATTATTATACTGAATTAAATTTAACTACCGTGTTTTCATTAGGTGTAATTACAACATAGTTTATTCATACAGAATACATGATAAAATATACCTTACTTATGGGGTTGAGTAATGTTTGAGAACATATTGTGTTTTAGTTGTTCTAATTAGCTATATATCACACATCTCTTTCTCTCTTTGATATATCTTTTTCTTGTCTCCTCACATTCTATATTAATTTAACGACACAGTTTGTATGTCTCTTTCAGTATTTAGTGATATAGTGAATGTATTTGTTTCAGAGTTGTCATCTGATTTACATGCGGTCGTCTTTAAACACTACACACACGTGCGTAAATTGATGGCAACTTCATAAGTCTCCTTACTTTTTTCTAAGTATAATAATGTATAATAGAAATAATGTTAACTACTATTACTGCTACTACTACTGCTACTACTACTCTTACTACTACTATTACTATTACTACTACCACTGAAAATAAATATAATAATTATAAAGTGCAGAAGTAGACGGACTTATTTTTAGTTATGCAAGAAGAATATGTTTTAAAGGATATGTGACATGATTCCGGATATTTTAGTGAGGATTGATAAGTTGTATTTTATGAATATTCTGCCTATTATTCGTAGTAGTTTAACAAAATGCACTTGAAGGCAGTCGGAGATTACATCGGTCGATACACTGTAAATACATCAACCAAGAATACTATATTGTTTTGAATAATCAAAATAATGCAAGTATGTCACAGTTTATGAATCTCTGAATTAGATCAATGTAAAATTACTATCTCTACTGATTGTGACCCAACGAGTCACAGGTGAGATTAGTGCTTTATTAAAAAAAGAAATGACGGCTGATAAACTCACCTGCAGATTGGTATGTTTCTTTTGTTTATCAATCAAATATGTAAGGACGTTTATAAAAAGCGAAAGAACAAAGAAAACATCTAAGTGATTTAGCACACAGAACCGTCGATCCGTGCAATAACGACCGGGACCAGCCAGTAATTAAAACTGTAGGGCGTGTAATATCTTCCGGTTTGCCTTAACTACTGACCCTTAGCAAGAGTAGGTCTGGGAAAGTTACACTTGAAAGTATATATTTAAAAGGGGGCCTACGTAACTACCATATACACTTATCGATCAAAATGGTGTGCCTATCCATAATTAAAACCATACAGTGATTCACATCTTTCTAAGTTCCCTTAATTACTGAAACTATCTCAGATAAGGAGCGGTCGATT
>OY744541.1:40685362-40687862 GCA_963556195.1 Sepiola atlantica | reverse complement strand
TTATTTTAAAGAACTTTCTATCCGTTGAAATCCATACCACGAGACTGATTCCCATCTGACCCCAATTTAGTCATTTTCAAGTTTAAAGTTTACAAAGTTTTTTCGAGCTATCCTTATAAAAAAATGTTTTTTTTTTATTATTTCACCCACCGTTTTTATCAATCCTCTCATGATATCTTTTATCGCCAACGAACAATATCATAACTCTTCATTCTCGAGTTGTCTTCGGGCCTTTATAATCGGTAACTCATTACTAAAAAATATGTTTTTAACTTATTACTTTGTACAGACTTTGTGAAAATGTCAGACCACACTGAACTGTTAGATGACGAACCCTGTTGTATCTGTGTTCATAATTACATGATATATACGAGGGCAGAGTTAGATGGACGGTCGCGTTTTAAGGTAGAGGGAATCAAGTTAACCACAAAGTATGACTCTGTATTTGAACAAAGAATAAATATTGTCTCAGCCTTGAAAAATGTATATTTTACTCACCGAGAAGAAAAGACATGAAGGATAGTATCTGAACAGACACTACACTTTGATCCAAGCAAAATATGCAGATTTTTTTTATTTCACTGGTTTCCTCAATTTTCTCTATGAAGATACTTCACCCTATAAATAAACATAGTCCAAATATTCAAAATAACATAGTATTCGCAGCCTCCAGATAATCCCCTACGCGTGGCCAAACCACACTGGCTTATACAAGGAATGGTGTATCTTCTCAAAGTGAGGTTGTCTCTAGTAACATCACTAAGCCGGACACTACACCAGACTATATACATTCTTGTTCTAAGGAGTGTGCTCACATGAACACAGAATAGATAGTGCACTACCCTGCCATAAAAATGCGGATATTATGCCTGGTATAATGACGTAAGAACATCTACAATACTGCTCTCTTGAAGACAGGCATGATGCCTGGAAGATGGCGTCATGATAACAGAATATATACTAACTACTATTGTTCTTGGACTTTTGGCTAAGATCAAAGTGCAGTATCTGTTCCGATGGATACTGCACCCCATAGACTGGTATTGTCTTGGCATTCGGGACTTGATTTACGCATGTCTCTGGGTCTGTACTGTACAGTTATAGGAGGTTCACCCTCCCAGGCTTCGCCTCCCCTCTTTGGGGAGGAGTAAGTTTATTGCTTACTGCTTGAGGCACCCATACCGGAGAATGTCGACGAGGCTGTCCAGTCAATTGTTAGACCCCACTTTCCCGACCCGACCTTGGGTCACATTTTACTTGTGGGAGTAAGATTAAAACTGGCCTTCTGCCTTACTCCTGGAGAGGAGTGAATCAATACTCCTCGCCGAATTGTGTAGTGTAAGATTACACATTAGTCGAACAGTGTATAGTAACTTTTATTAATCGTTAAAAGATAGTAATAGTATTGTTTGGTTTATAGGAACGTACCATTATTAGTACAAGTAATCAGATAGTTTCGGTTTCAGACAGACATATATCAAATATCTATTAGTAATACATTTGAAGGCAAAACTATTTTTGCGTTTTTCTTTGGTAATTCCTTACAGAAAAAATGCTGGGGGCGACAGGATAGTAATAGTTAATCATATTTATATAAACACACCTTATGTTGAGCCGAACATAATTCGATCCACAACAACTTGATTCACCAGTTGTTAACGTCTAGCTTGACTTTATCCATATAATGTAACCCTGCTGTTTCCAAAGGCAACATTGTCCTCCGACATTACTTTCTTATCTCTTTCCATTCCCACACACCTTTTTATTTTATTTATTAATCCGTGTATAACATATCTGAAGAGGACATTCAGTGTTTGTAGTTTTCTGTGATCGGTCTGTAAAGAAAACGCGCACTTTTGTTTCGTAATAAACGCTGAACTTGTCACTTGATAGATTACCCGAATCAAAGGGTATGTTACTTAAATCTGGAGCTCGCAAGTACATCTTTAATCACATAATAGCTGTGTCTTTCTAACACGATATTTGCTCTAATACAAGTTTGAAGTGGGGATAGGCTGCAAGCATAATATTTAGAACTATGTCGAGCAAGTTTCAAATAAAGTAATATCAAATATAGGAAGTGTTGATTAAAATACTATCAGTGTGACATCCGTGTGTATTTACTATCATGGTATTCTTAGTGTATAGTGTTACAATTTAATGCATTGTGTTCGTGAAAATAAGATAATTCAGTTATAATACTATATATGTATATATATATAAATATATATGTATATATATACATACATTATATATATATATATGTGTATACATACATGATATATATGTTCATATACATACACATATATATATATATGTGTGTATACATACATGATATATATGTTCATATACATACACACATATATATATATGTGTGTATACATACATGATATATATGTTCATATACATACACATATATATATATATGTGTATACATACATGATATATATGTTCATATACATACACATATATATATATGTGTATACATACATGATATATA
>OY744541.1:40617862-40680362 GCA_963556195.1 Sepiola atlantica | reverse complement strand
GGTTTAAGATCTGGGAACTTGTAATAAATAGGCACCTAGAAGATGTCGGTATTTACATAGTCAGTCCAGAGTATCTACAACGATTCAGTATTTGAAATAAACGAAGCAGTTTATTATTTGACAGGTGCTTTTTTTCTCTGTTTATTTGAGGAGCGAAAGGCTTCTGCTATACCAATTGCCTGACACTGCTATTCTTTAGATGGTCAGATTTTTAAATTTATTTTCCCGGCCTTTAAATACTGCACTGTAATATCCGGGACTGATTCTGGAGTCTTCGCCGATACTCGAGACGGACTACGTATGGTTGAATTAAAGCGAGTAACTTTGTTAGGGCGGCAAAATCTGAAGTCACACATTTTAACCGGTGTTACCGAAAACACCATCCAATATTTTTTTAAATTTTTGCATGTAATAATTTATAAACAAATATGAAAATTAAACCGTGTTTTATGAATGAAACTTTTTAATTTCGAAAATATTATTAAACAAATAGTTTTTTTTATTGAATATTAACAGAATTGTTAAATATCATTATTCACGAATAATGAAATTAAACTCTTTAATAAATAGCATTTGTTTTTTAAAATTCGCTGTGACAACCACATACTGGTGTATTGTAAGGACACCAACTCTCTTATAGAAAATTTTAAAATAAAAACAAGGTCTAAGAGTGGTTCAACATTTTCACAAATAGTAGGCATTGTTAAATACTACGTGTCAATCCGGGAAAAGTTTAACTAAAAATTTAAAAAAAACCGTAAAAACTGGACCGCTCAAAAATATAATGGATGTTTTTGTAGTAGTGCTAAATACAATATTAAACTTCAGATTTAGTGTCCATAACACCGTCGGCAG
Organism: Sepiola atlantica; assembly: GCA_963556195.1. Taxonomy (NCBI): domain Eukaryota; kingdom Metazoa; phylum Mollusca; class Cephalopoda; order Sepiida; family Sepiolidae; genus Sepiola; species Sepiola atlantica. The sequence goes on along the minus strand of OY744541.1, from coordinate 40,679,507 downwards.
CTTAAATTTAAATGTAAGTACTGATATTCTCATTGTGCCTATTTATTTCAAAGGCCAAGATTTGTTTTCTTGGTCATTTTATAGAATCACACCGTATGAAAACGCTTTCTCCCGCTCGCTTCATTAGGAAATAGCAGCTTGGAGACGTGAGTGATTCTGTAAATAATAATTTATTTTTGTAATTTGTTTTCAGTGCCAGGCGTTTAAATTGTCAAATAATTTAGTATTGAATAACTCGTTAATACATCATTGTTCAGGAGACAAGTGTGTTGGACTAGAAATGTACCTTTTTGCATGATTTAGTATTTGGAATACGGCGCTGAACACGTTCTTTAAAAGAAGTCTATAAGCTGTTTTCCATGCGTAACATCTACAGATGAAGAGCAAATATAAAAATTGGTACAGTTTCGGAGAAACATTTACATGTGTGACGTATGTACAAGGAATGCCACGAAAACGACGAGAAGGTATGCCGTTTCGAATGTTACGAAAGTCCCCTGTCAACATTGTTAAATTTATTTGATCTCCAGTTTAATTAGTTACCATACGACGTTAGCGACGGACGATTCTCAGATTGGAAAGGTTTGCACAACATGCTGTGTCATTTTCCTGTGGTCGTGCTTCTAAAATGAATATGTATATGTTACATGAAATTTCACAATCGATAGAAATTTGCATATTTTTACCAAGGAAAATGTCGTCTGCGCAAGTCATTTAAACCGTAACACTAATACTCTAATCCCCTCTACAAAGAGTTAGTTGACTCTAAAATAGAGACAGTAAAAAAACTAAATTTCTTGCATTAAAAGAAATAAAAATAAATAAAATATAAACCGCCTTGTCTTTCGTTTTAAGTCGTCTGCTTCTAAAAAGGTAAATTAAACATTTTATTTCATTTAAGTCATCTACTTCTATAAAAGGTGAAAACATAAAATTGCTTTTTCTTTCGTTTTTTTTTTGCATAAAAAGCCGTTTTTTCTAGTGATAGTTTACAATTTTATATCATATAATTCATCTGGTTTGAGGGAAAAGGTTTATTTTTGAAGTCATTCTTAACATGGAACGGGGACCCTTTTGTACCATTCAGAACGACGTAACTTCTTTCGTAATTTTCTGTTCGTTTTCGTAGTATTTGGTGTACTGAAAATTGTTAGTGACATTTTCTGAAACAGTGTCTAAAAATCGTTTACTCAATATTTTACCGACTGCCATATAAAATTGACATTTTTAGCATGGCCCTGGTGAATGAGTCGAAGTGGTGTGATGTATTGTCTAAATTTGTTTTCAAATGTGTATACCGTGTCTTTTCTGAATTTGTTTTTTACATGAACACATAGAGAAACAAACATTTCGAAAAGTTATCTGAAAAAATGTAAACTATGTTACGTTTATACTCTGTAAGATAGAATGTAGTGACTTCGTGATGGAGTCCGTTTTTTTTTCAAATCGGAAATCGACAACAGGTGTTTATAAAAACAGTCCATTTTCAGACCATTCTACTTTAGCGAAATTTTTATTTTCACTTGGTTACACCCGTGAGAATCAGTTATAGAAACATTTTCAAAGAATTAGTTTCAGCCTTTGTGTTTATACATTTAATTAAGACAGTATTTTAAAACTTAAAAAAATCTAATTATAAAAAATAGTGAAACTATTTTTGTTTAAATATAGTGCTTTTACAGAATTAGAATCTAGTCCTATCCGACTCTTGCCGAACTAAAACTAAAATTTAGGTAAACTGAGAGTTAAGGTTAAAACGTTCTGATCCAATTCTGTAAAAGTAAAAAAAAATTCTAATTATTAAAAAAAATGATAACAATTGTGCAGATTATTTACATTAGAGAAAAGGACGGACCTCAAGGGAAGACAAAACAGTGATTAAATAAAACATGAAAAGTATGAATACAGTAAAGCTACACAAAATATATAATTGATTGCACATTTACTGAAAACAATTACATACAACTTTTATTGAAATAAATAAAAATGTTTTCTTTGCAAGATGAACAGTTCATTTACAAGATATTTTTTTAAAGTTAAATTTAAACAGTTATATTTCTCTAAACGTAGTAAATTTACAAAAATCTTTTTTAAATCGCATTTCTTAAAGAAATTGTCTGTTTGGAAGAAATAATGCAATCAAAAAGTTACTGCGTAAAAAACTGTTCTAAGTTGTTACATTGTTACTACTGTAAATGCACTTTGATTTGCAAAAAAAAACAATCATATTTTAATTTAATTAATTTAAAATATTCTATTAATTATTTATTGTGTGTAACTTAACTCAATCCGTAACCTTTTAATTTGTATTTACATCACTATATGTTCTTACAAGACGGGTGTGTCTGTTCTTCTTGCTAATGTAAATCTTACAAAATTAAAACAAATATATTCGTTCAAATCTCTAATCTGCACAAGTTTTAACATTTGATTTGTAATTAAATAAATTCCAATTATTATTAAAAAACAGTTTTATTTTGTCATGTATTTATCATGAAAAAAAATTATTCACAACAAATTATTAATTGCCTAAATAATAATGTTACCCTAAAATATAATTAACTATTTTTTATAAACACCGTTTGTCAATTACCGATTTACAAACAAACAAAAGGAAGCCATCGCCAAGTAGGCACTATTTTATATTATAATTTTGTTCTTTAATTCTTATTTGTTTTCAGTGAAAAACACTATTAAATGTTCAATCGTCATTTTAGTGCTTCTACAGAAGAGTAAGAATAAACAAAAATTGATCGGCTTCGTAACCTATTGAATTTTACGTGTGTTATGAAGTTAAGTGCATTCCCTTGCTTTTCCTAGAATTTTCCATTTTTTTAGTATTAATATTTTTTTTAATATTAGAGGTACTTATATAGTTATTTTTGTAAAGTTATTAATTAAAACATGTAATGTGTTCTTACAATGGAAACTTTAGTAACTAAAGGAGGTAATAAGAAACATAGCACCCAATAAAAAAAAATTGTGTCCTCAAATTTGAAGTCAGCACTCTTTTTACGAGACAGTTTAACTCTCAACGCTCTCAATAGCTTAATTTTAAAAAATCCGCTATAAGAGTAGGTGCTTTTTGTTTACTTATACAGGACAGGGCTCAAATCGGCACCTATTTATTCGATTGTGATTTACGGAACATACCGAAAATGACCGAAACTGTTCATGATTTTAAACTGTCAGAAACATGTAAAAAAAGAATAGGCTAAACGCGTGTAGGGTTAGGTAAGGGTCATAAAATTGTGTCCCTCCAAAATAAAGTTGAAAACTTCATTGAAAAAGGTTTGGGAACAGAACCGTTAACTATGCCCTATCCCCCACCCTAACCAAGATTACGTCTCTAAATAAGGTTATTTAGAAACCTATTCTGTTCCTTCACCGAAATACAGTTGATCTGTTTACTGAATGAAGTAAGCTATTAAACTTTGGAAATAAACTGTAAAATTATTAACACGGAGGGAAGGTTATTAAGTATTTCTCATCAGCAGAATACATTTTAAAAATGTTATTTAATTTGATGTCTGTAATTATTGGCATTTTTCCGACGACGCAGTCATTTCCGGTTTGTTCAATAACTCGCAATAGGAAACATTCATGTCAATATGGGCCCAATTTTTTATAAATACGGTCATTGTTTTATCTGCGCGCGCCTTACCGAATGTAGTTTTCGTTAATAGTACATTATAATATATTTTTACGTAATTAGCATTAATTAATAAGTTAAAGCGGTTACAACACAGTTGTTCTACAATATCGACTTTCTTGTATAGTATTGCCTTATATTTGCCCAAAAAAGACCCAGTAAATATGCATGGAGCTTACCACGTAAAACAGGGGCGTATTCCCGAAAACTTGAGGCCACGATTTTGTATTTTCTTTTTAACATCAAGAAATGCTAGAGTGCCTAGCTGAAGTAATTCGTTGCTTTATTGATTTCCACATAAAACCAATGACATAAACATCATTTTAGTAACTGGTCATGCAATGTTTTCGATAATGTCTTGTCTCTATTTTTTAAAGCAGACTTTATGAGTTGCAAACGGATAATCGCAGTAGATCGTTTTCTGAAATAAAATAAAACTTCGAATACATAAAAATCGATTATTTACAAAAGTATATTTCTAAAAGTTTAAAACTTGCTCATAAAAATGTCAGTAATAAACACAAAAAAGCGGCAATATTTCGGTATTATTATGTAGGTAAAAGGGGAAATAGATAACAAACGCCCCTAGTCTTATATTAGCAATTGTTTTCTGAATTATTTTTAAGAATCTTATTCTAAACAAGATGGGGGGGATTTAATATACTTTTTTCGCTTTGTACGTTAAATAAACAAAGATGTTATCAATTTGTTTAAATTGTTGAATTCAAATATACAAGGCCGACTTGAAGCTCATAGACAAATATTAAAAATAACTATTTTTATTATTGTACATTTCTTCGTATTGCCATCACGGACCTAATGCTAGTGTTATGGTTGGTAAAATTATGTTTATGTAATGTGAGCATGCGCCGACAGTATATCATTTTTCTAGGTATTTGTAAAGAATGAGCACGCAGAGGATCTCACTTCCTAGTACTGATGGCGTATCCTGTAAGTATCAGGAAAAAGCCGAAGCGGCTTACCATTTAAAAACCACGTTTTTTTTAAACGTTTTAGAAGTGCTAATATTTTAAAGTTTAACCTAACCCTTCGCCTGCTTCGTATCGTCTGCGTAAGTGCATTTATTTTTGCGGCTTTTAAATCGTAAATTGCTTCGGCTATTTCGAGATGTTGAGTCCATATTCTGAACTGACGTCATCTAAGTGGTCTTTCCTTACAAGTACCATTCTATTTGAGTTACGGATAATGAATACATCTTCTTTAAAAACGTCTATTTAATGTGTACGTTCAGCGATGAAAATGCTATTCCAAAATCATGCGTCAATTGCATTTTTGTTAATTAAAAAAATTGAGTCAGCCAAACCGATATATTTGGCACCCATTACGAACTATAGTCACAAGCGACACACGGATTCTGTAAACCTTCGCAGTGTGGTTTTAACATGGCATTTACACTGTTGGATGTTAACGTTACGTCATGGCCGATTGTTTGCGAGTTAAAATGTCTGTCTGGTTTTAATAAAAACATTTATTTAAAAATTTATTTCGTAATTAAATTTACTTTATTTTAACAAAACAGACTATTATATTTTTGAAAATAATTATTCCGTAATTCATTTAAGGCAGCATTTTTGGTTGCATTTCTTTCTTCTAATGTATAAAATACAAAAAGAATTGGGTATTACACCAAAAACGGGTTTAGAAACAGAAGTTGGAGACCGTCCACTTGATCTATTCTTTTCAGCTATGTCCAATCACCACATTTACTCTAAGCAAACCTGCTTAAAGTATCCATAAATAGCTTTGTTAATTAAATTTACAAGATAGATACATTTTTTTTATTAATGAATGATAACGTGTTAGAAATAAAAAAAAATAAATAAATAACAAATATGAAAAAATAAAGTAACTAAATAAAAGTCTAAATCGTTAGGTAAGAAAGTCTCTCTCAATCCTATCTGAAAGGTGAACTACTCACTATTTTCTGCATAAGTCAGTCAGAAAACAAGTAATTTCATTATTTTGAGTGCGTACTATACACTATATTAAAAATGGGGCCTGAATCTTTATAAATGGATGGTGTCCTCCTAAAAGATCAAGGTAAGGTGGCCCGACTTATTCTGTTTGTCACATTCATCTTACCCCTAACAATTTGAAAGGAATTTCGTCCGGGTATTTAAAAAGATACACTTTTTCTTAACACCCTCGGCAGATCTTGGATTATATACTTTAACATGAAAACCGTTTTAAAATTTAGGATTGATTATTTTTGTTATTATTTGAATCGTTTTCATCTTCGGTGTTGATCTCACAAAGTTTCGGCTCATGTAACCTCCGACCTTCGTCAGCTGCGTTTTGTAGAACACAGGAATCTGAACGAAATTTTGAAGGGAACTCTTTGTTTTCCGGCGTAGCATATTCTCGTTCTGTCAGCCATAACCGGAAAGAGATCAAGTAATTCGAAATGGTACTCTTAGTATCGCTTGTATTGTGGGTTTAATTTTTAATCCGCAGAAGACTGTCACTTCGAAATGACTAAACTCAGCAATGTTATCCGTTGCGCTATTGGTCTTTAGTATGCACTTAAGGAGCTTTACACCTATTCTTTTTTTTTAGATTTGCAATAGAATTACTTATATATATATATATATATATATATATATATATATTATCGTTTAATACCATAGATTACTTGTATCTGACTATTTTTCATTGTTTCTTTCTAGATGCATTGCCAACCAAACCTCTGTCGAAACGTATCATTATGCACTTATCTGACACCACTGCAGTTGCACATCTCAAATCTACTCATTCCTGCCTCCGCTTTCAACTGCAAAGAATGTTCGTAAACAACACAACTATACTAGTATACATGAATAATACACTAAGAATAGAGATATTAAAAGCTCTACATATAAAATCTAAAAAAAAAACATAAATTAATCAAATTTTGATAACAGTGAAGACATCTTAAAATTATAAATACTAATACTCTTTTAGTACTACAACTATTCATACGGTTTCCGCTAAAATCATAAATAAACATTAAAAAATACATGTTATTTACTCAATAATAATCCCTAAATATGGCTCCGGAAGGAATCGAAAGTACCTGGAAACACAGAGAGTACGGCAAATGTAACTGCCATTTTCACCGCGTAACTTTAAAACAAATTAGCTATCTAGAAATTACCAAGGAAATATATGCAGGAAAAAGTAATCTGTAATATTTAACGAAATATGTCTTCAAGGACAAATTCTGCCCAGATATGAGGATGACATCCAAGGCGTTCAAGTCCGAATAATCAAAATTGTACAAATTATTTATACTCATGAACAAATCTGAATAATACTTCGATTTGTCTCGTTTAGTTAATTTTCCCCTTAGCTATAGGTTGTAAAAAGGAAGTGTATGATTTCCTCACATTTAGTATAATCCAAGAACTGCGACAGCTTTAATATTTACGTGAAAATACAATTCGCAGCACAAATGGGGAGCGGGAAATAAGTGGCAACCTTCAACACAGATTAAATTCGTAGCCATTGCAACAATGCCGAAGAGTGATCTACCCTTGAACTGCTAAGCTCACAGCTGGGCTCTTTTCCACCAAAAAAGATAGCTCTTGTGTTTGTTCGGCAACGAGTCGTTTTAACGATTGACAGTTTTGAAACTCAAACTACCAGACCCAGCAAGAGGGTCACTATGAGAGACTGGCAGCATACAAAATTCACCCATCCCTGTCGACAAACTGGACTGCTCTACAGTTGTTGTAAGGCTAACTACTGGGTCCGTTCACCCACTTTCTTCCTCGGGTGCAGTATACATTAGTTGTTCGTCTCCTGGTAAAATAATATTTCATTAAATTGTATTTATTTTTATGATGTAATTCTACATTAAATTTTAAGATTAAGTTTGGTTTTAGAAAAATATCTCGTAATAGTGCGAAAAACATTCGCACACATATATTAGGCAATTTTTGAATCCTTAGAAAGTGGTCTCTGATATGCAGTGGAATGGGCTCATGAATAGATGGTAACATTTAATGCCGCAAAGACCAAGTTTTTTTCCTTCAATAACTACAAGAAACCTCTTCAACCACCGACAGACATGGCAAATAACCCCCTACCTGAGAGTTCAACATTCAACATCCTGTGCCTGACATTCACAGGTAACATTAATTAGAACAAATACACTGAACACATTGCCAAGGCTGCTGCTAAGAATGTGGACTCCTCTACCGTGGCAGTGAACTTCTCACACCTGATATTTTCCTATATCACTACAAAGTCATCACCTACCCATGCATGGAGTATTGTTTCCACATCTGAGCTGGTGCATCATCAACTAGTCTCTCCCTCAAGACAAGATCCAGAAAGAGTCGCAAACTTAATAGATCTCTGACTATCAACTAAGCTCCAACCCCTGTCTCATCACCGCAATCTTGGATCTGTGTGCCTGTTTTACAAGTACTTCAATAGATTGTGCTCCGATGAACTTGCTGCTTTAGTCTCCCTGCGACGTAAATACACTTTTCCGGTTACACGAATCTGATTTTTGTTTGATTCACGGCAAATCAACCCTTTTTCCTGGTTTATTTAATCCATTAACAGCATATCTATGTAAACCGATTCGTAAAATACGTTTAATAAACACATCGTTATGTTATTTTGAAAAATACTTGTTGGATATATTTCTCATAAATATTACTGCGTAATTTTTACTTTCTAAGATTAAATATTAACTTAACGTAGCCGATCACTAACCTCCACACTTATCGGATATGACCCTGACGAATTGCTTGATTTTGTTAATATGTTAATTGATTACAAGGATTTGCCCCCGTTTCATTCTTTTTTTTTCAAATTTGTACTTCGTCCTCAGAGAATCGGGCCGTAAAATATGTTCGAAATCTCAACTTGCTAAAAGAGTATTTAAGTAACTATTAATAGTTAAGTAACTATTGAGGACGAATACAGATTAAACCCCTTATTTTTACTAATAATTAATATATTTTCGAGTCGGTTTTATTATCATCTGGAAGCAGTTTGATCTATTAGCATTTTGCATATCTAAACTACATGCCCCTGACTTTTCTAAAATTAAATAGTTTTAACAAATCGATGGCGATACATAGAAATTGGATCAACTTCTTTATATTATCGACATATGAATAAAAAAAAAAAAAACGTTCACTGAATTTATTTTGATTTTGGGCCAGTAATAACATTCGGGTATCGCAGATTTACAGTCCAACGCTGTTAGGTGAATTCTTCAAAATATTAAAATTCACTGCTTTGAAATTTCCATTTGACAAACAGTTAATACGACATGAAAGCAATAGTTATCAGGAAGCGTCGCCATCTTTGACCTCGTCTTGATTTAAACTGACCAGTTTCGGCGCCCGATCTCGCCTGACCCACCGCGGATCACCACCTTCCGAGCTATACACATCTATCAATCTTTATAATATAAATGCAACGTTCAAATCATTCAAATAACTTGAAACCAATATCGGCAATCACTTGAGGTCAATCGTGCTGGGGCAGCTTAATCTTCAATGTCGAGAATGTGATTGCTGATAGTCGACTTGAGGCGAGGAGGGTCATGTGATTGGCAGTTTTATCGCGTGAATTTCGATTTCGTAATGTTCGAAGATTGAATGAAAGTATAACGCAGTTTTTCGCGTATTAAATCCGCCTAAGCTATGATGTACCTATTTACTTGCCCCCAAGGCAGATATGCACGCAGTGTGCTTTTTAAACGTAAATACACTTCTCTAGAAGGGGCATTCTAGATTGGAACAAAAATAAAAATTGCCTCGGTTTAAAATTTCTCCTTCACCGACCGAGAACAAAAAAGATGAAGTTTAGTGTCAGAACAGATACTACACTTTACTCATAGCAAATAGAAAAGGGAAATGAGGTCACGAAATAATCGACATAGAGTTCAAGTCCTAGATTGTATTTTGTGCTATATAAGGCAAAAGATAGACATACCATTTAACTCCTCGATATTTGTCTAGCACTATATTTGACCAATTCTCTGATTCCAGACGGTAAAACTATCTCTTGTCTGTATATTTGAGTACACAACTGAAGTTTTCTGTTGATGCATAAGTTGTAACTCAATGGATAGTGAGGTATTTGCTTCTTTCTCTTTTTTTTGTTGTAGTCGTTTCCATAATAACAACTGTTGTAAAAGTTACTAAAAAAGGGAGCATTGCATTATAGCAATTTAGTAATGCTTTTAAGGATTTTTTTCACTATACGGTGTACGTACATCATAGCCCAAACTATCTCCGATAGGGAGTGGAAACAATTTGCTCGAAGGACAACCGCGTCCTCTCGTGTAAAAAAACAAAACAAATAAAAATTTGATCAGCTAATCCGATACGTGTCACTTGTGACTTCATTTTTATGATGCAATATATTCTGAAATGTTGCCCTAAGTCTAAACATTTGATTTATAATGTCAATATCAACTTTTGTGCTCTACTAACTTTAACCTCATGTTTACACTTATTCGCTAAGTTTGCGACATGGAAAATATTAATGACGTGTGCTCAACAAGTAGTACAAAAGTAATCGCTACCAACAGGTATTGATTCAGGATTGAACTAAAACTGACACGCAGGAGTAAAAGTATAGATATCGATTGCGAATGGACACATAGAAAATGTAATTCCATATCAAGTCAGTTCTGAGTATTGACGGAGAATTCCGAGTCAGTCTAGAAAATAGGTAAGGCAGTATGCGAGTTCAAAGCCACATTTCGTTTTCTTTTCTTTTTTAAAAATATTTTTTTAATTTTTCTCTTCTTCTATGGAGGGAAGGCTAAACATTTTTCAACCTTAATTTAACCCTTCGAATTCTTAGTGTCGTCCGCTTTTTAACATTTTTTTCGTAACTTTTAAATCCTGAACAGTCTATTAACCTAGATTGACTCAAGATTCTCATTCAATATTCAAAATCCATCAGAAGTGAAATATGATGTGTGTCCATTCCCTACAAGTGCCAAACTAGAATACGCATTATACATAACATACAAGATTCAACAATAAAACATGAAGCGAGATTACATAATTACATATGTTATTATGTCTGTTAACGTAAATATCGATCACATGTTACTTAACATATTTGCAAATGTACTTTATTCCGAGAATAAAGTTTTAATTTAGTTTCGGTTATATATATATATATATATATATATATATATATATATATCGCAATAAAGAAGAGAAGACGAATTCTATCATTCATGATTAAAAGTTAATCAAGAAAAAAATGCCAGCCGACCGGTTTCGCCCTCTCTTAACAAAGGCTTTAAATCTCTCGATACAGCCTTTAAGAGAGGACGAAACCGGGCTGATGACATTTTTTCTTGATTAACTTTTAATCATGAACGTTAGAATTCGTCTTCCCTTCATGCTTGCGATAATAAAATGTTATACTCCCCAAAACATCATGAAATATGTATATATATATATATATATATATATACATATATGTATTACATGTAAGATATGTTAACTTATCCTCTGCCATAGCTATAACAGTGTCACTAGAAAAATTATGTTAATTACCTTCGCCACGGAAGTTATGTTTAAGGTTGAGTTTGTAACTCTGTGTTCAGCCTGCTCAAAATTGTTTGGTTAATCATCAGCAAACTTTGTAAAAATATTGCTCAGTCAAATTCCGAACTGATTTTATTTTAGGATATTATGGTTAAAGTCACATTGTTAACGATTACTTCAGTTTTGTTCATTGTAGTGACTCGTTATTTGCACTTGATCTATATTGTAGCCAACCGAATCACGCATTTTGACTTTGAAAAGTTCAATCAGGGTCGAGATTTTCTATTGAATTTTAACTTCCAATTTTCCAAAGTTGACGTACAGATCTGATGATTTTAATTACAGTTATCACTATTCTAATTTAGAGCATAGATAGATAAATAGTTTAATTTAAATTATAACTGTTTCCATGGAATAACTTCAGGAATATGCCATACAATATGTAGAAGTGTGGCCCACAAAAACAAAGCTGTTCGATGTATCCAGTCTCTGATCAAATGCACACTGAAATAAAATGTCTAGCCAACATGAATTCACCTTCGAGTTGACTTCAAGTGGAAACATTTCAAGTATATTATGTGTCAAACCTTTCTCTGCTGTAATTGACGTTTATTTAACTTAATTAGATTAAAAACTGGACATGTGGGTGATCAATTGTTAGATATATAAAGCAATGAGGATGCAACTGAACGAGGAAACAATGGTATTTGGGTGTACGACTTTTTCCTTAATATTTTCATAGATAAAATCTGAATTTTAGCGGTTTTCCACTTTTTGTAATCATATCCCATATAATAATAATATAAGTAGTTATATTTTAATTGTATTGTGTCTACATCATTTTAACTGCTATAGTTGTAAATATATTTAAAGCTAAACTGTTCAGGTATGATGAAATTTAGCCTGTGTTGTTTATTGGTCTGGTCCCCAGAATTAACATTTAATCACCTATTTAAATGCACTCCCTAGAGATATTAGGTGATTTGGGATCGTGAGAGAAATTTGATAATTCTAACCAACCAATAAATGATTGATATCACCTAATTTTCATTACTACATTAAACAATTTGTATTATGAGTCTGCGTTGTAGACTTTTACATATTCAGTCTATGTAAAAGCTCTTGAACCAATTTTGACACGTTTTGCGGAGGTTATCAGTTTAAAAAACAAACAAATCAGCTTTGCGTGTGTGTCTTGTAAATAATTTTAATTTCCGAAAATATAAAGAAAATAACAATGTTTCATAGATGTTTGTTCAATTCGAGAATTAACATTCAATTTGGTCAATATCGTTTTAAGTATTTAAGAACTGCTTAATTTACGATGAGATATATTTTGTAGTCTATTAATAGAATATAAGTGGTTATGGATTAAGATGGTTTATTTAATGTCGAAAAAATGGTTGGGGGGCGTCAAAACGATGTAATCTGCTTTTAGTGTTACGATATAAAAATAAAATACTAATTTAAACATTTCTGGAGATATCCCTGTAATCAGATAATCCTCCCTTAATGATTTTTGATTTTATTAAAAATTAAAATAAATTACAATTGTTTTCGTTTCATATAGCAAATTAGCCATCTTTTGGTTGTTTATATTTTATTAGTATCTTTCAGTATAAAACATATTTGTTAACAGTAATATAATCTTTCGGATTTTTGTTTACATCCAGATTGATAATTCATATTAAGATTACTATTCCGATATTGGATGGTATTTTCACAAGATTTCAGCCGGTATCACTGCGATCTCAGTCAGCTGTATGTTTTTGGAATCTGGAATATTTATGGCGATTCAGAAACTTATGCAGAATATCGAACTAGATTTGTATTGTCTCCTTAACCATAATCATAGAGAAACATGATGAAATTATGTTAGTTGTAGGTTTTATCGACTGCAGTAAGGATTGAACCGTCAGCCTCTAAAACTTTGTAACTTATCGCATTTATCTCTGCCAACACTAGTATGTATTTTGGGAGTTTTAAATCAAATCTAGTATCAGATGTGTAGTATTCCTAATCATTTTATCTCTCTCTCTCTATCTTTCTCTCTTACGCACATACACATACACACATACACACACATAAACACACACATACACACATACATACACACATACATAACCACACACATATATACATAACCACATACATATATACATAACCACACACATATATACATAACCACACACATATATACATAACCACACACATATATACATAACCACACACATATATACATAACCACACACATATATACATACATATACACATATATACATGCACACATATATACATAAACACATATACACATATATACATAAACACATACATGCATACATACATAAACACAGACATGCATATATACATAAACACATACATACATAAACACAGACAGACATACATACATACATAAACACAGACATACAGACATACATAAACACAGACATACATACATAAACACAGACATACATACATAAACACAGACATACATACATACATAAACACAGACATACATACATAAACACAGACATACATACATAAACACAGACATACATACATAAACACAGACATACATACATAAACACAGACATACATACATAAACACAGACATACATACATAAACACAGACATACATACATAAACATACATACATACATACATAAACAGACATACATACATAAACAGACATACATACATAAACACAGACATACATATATACATAAACACAGACATACATACATACATTAACACAGACATACATACATACATAAACACAGACATACATACATATATAAACACAGACATACATACATACATAAACACATACATACATACATACATAAACGCATACATACATACATACATAAACACATACATACATACATAAACACATACATACATACATACATAAACACATACATACATACATACATAAACACAGACATACATACATACATAAACACAAACATACATACATACATAAACACAGACATACATACATACATACATACATAAACACAGACATACATACATACATAAACACAGACATACATACACACATATACATACATTATTTGGATCCCTGTCCGGATAAGTCGTGATGACAGCTCATAGCCAGAAACAGATGTCCATGTTTTATTTGTGTGCATAAAAAATTAATTTATGAATTACAAATCTATACATACAAAACTAAATTAATTAAATATGTATATATATATATATATATATATATATATATATATATATAAATTTATTTATTTAAAAAAAAAAATTTTTTTATTTAGTTTATGATTTTGATTATTGGTTATATTTTCAGTGAGTTTTATGTTCGTATTTGTTTTTCTCCTCTTACGTATTTTAATAATTTTAAATAAAGTAAAGTAAAGTAATTAATCTCTCATTTTGACTATTCTAGATATTATTAAATTTATTGATATTCTACAAAAGGTAAATTAATTCATGCCTATAATGAAATCACCCGAATACAAAATAAATGCTCTTCTGCTGCTGCTGACAAAATATTACACACTAAAAACTTCCTCCAAACTAATGGCTACCCCGCCCCCACCATAGCCCACCTAAATAAGCCCAAAACACGTAGACACCACACCCTCTCTAACACATGCTTTTTAAAACTCCCTTTCTTCAGCGATAAAATCACCACATCCATCCGCAAGGCAATACATGAGGAAAACCTAGACATACAACTGACCCATACTGGCACCGCCTTACGCCAACATCTATCTAATAAACGTATTAACCACACACCGAACCCTGCTCCCTGACCAATTGCCCTATCCCCAACACAGGTTTGTGACATCGCACTAACTGTTTACAAACTACAGTGCAATAAATGCAAAAACATTTACATCGGTAACACTACAATACCGCTACACTTGCGCATCAAAGAGCACTTGAATACCCGTATATCCTCTTTCCACAAACACATATATTTGCTCAAACACTCAGCGTGATATTCATGTCTCCATCTTAGCATCTGTCAGAAACATTGGTGACCTTAGAATCACAGAATCAATCCTCATCTCCAGATTAACCCCCTCACTCAATCAGCGTCACTCATTTCTTACCTCCTATATGAAATCATCACACATCCAAACAATCAAATAGGCCCCTCCCCATATGAACTTCCATCCCAACACACATGCAGCCACAAACCAAAAACCACTTTCAACCTATTCCAACTAACCCACCAAAATAAGTCACCTCATATCCTGACATTGTTAATTAATTAACCCTAACACATATAAAATGTATACAAATAACATACAAACATAAAATAAATAAATAAATAAATAATAACAATGATGATAAGTAAAAAGATAAATAAATAATTAAATTAAATATATAAAAATATATAAATAAATTAATAAAAAATAAATAATATTAGTAAAAAAAATTAAAAATTAAAAAAAAAACTACTAAAAGATATACGATGACAAGATAAAATTAAGAATATATAAATAAACAAATAAACAAACAATGGTACATAAGTGTTGCACATGTATATGATTGTGTGTGTGTGTGTATGTATACATATATATTATATGTGTATATGCATGTACGTATATATATGTATTGTATATATATATATATATATATATATATATATATAACACTATTGATATATTACAGAATTCTACAATCTGAATCCATAACATAAATTAATTTACTTTACTAAGTTATTCCCCTTTATCCTATAGTAAATACATATCGCATTATTTATATAATTTAATTTAACAAAACCCACAATTAATTTCACTTTTTGAATATAGAATATCAATAAATTTAATAATATCTTGAATAGTCAAAATGAGAGATTAATTACTTTACTTTACTTTATTTTATTTTACTTTAATTTATTTAAAATTCTTAAAATACGTAAGAGAAGAAAACAAAATACGAAGATAAAACACACTGAAAATATAACCAATAACCAAAATTATAAACTAAATAAAAAAATGTTTTCCTTAAATAAATAAATAAATTTTATATATATGTATATATATATATATATATATATTATTGTTATTTTACTATTATCATTAAAACCAACAGTTTATCGATCACCATAACTTAAATAAAAACAATCTTTAATTTACATTTCTGCAAGCCTGTTTTTCGCTGCTTTTCTGCTTTGGCAGCCATTTTATTTTGTCAGATTCTCTGCATAGTCGGGGAATTCTTCTGGTATTGATTATTTTTGACAATGGGAAGTTTCTTTTCTCGAAATATTAAATAATGATTTTTTAATCATCCGGACATCACACACACAGCTAACAACACCCTTGCTGTTATGTAAGAATTTTGGAAAAATAAATAGTAAGTCATATTTCGTATTCGATTTATTGTTTTTGTTCTTTACAACTTGCATCTTACCCGGAATTTGCATTGCCCACAGCCTTTAAAAAACATACTACTACTATACTCAGCAATGCTTCAAGCAAACTACCAATCTCTACTATATATATATATATATATATATATATATATATATGATTATTAGTCAACGTTTTACTCTTGAAGATAGGTCGACCGAACTACGACTTGACTTCTAGTTTTCTAGCCGTTAGTCGAATTGTTTTGTTTTACTTTTCTTCCTACAACTTTTAGGTTTTAAGCGAATTTTTGTTTTGTTTTCGTTCTTTCTTCCTTTTAACTATGCAAAGTTGTCCCTATATTTATGACTCCGTTTATTGTTTTTAATACCATGGTTAAATCTCTTACCACAAAAACATATACATATATATATATATATATATATATATATATATTTATATTTATTTATATAACTAAAAAAAAAACAGACAAAATGTGTTTGTAAACCATGTTTTAACATGCGAATATTCTTTTTAAAATAATCTTTTTCTTTAATTGTCTTAGTTTCTATTTTAAAATACACTAGAAGACGATCAGATGTTACATCGACCGAAAAGTCGTTTAAACAACATCCAAAGTGATGATAGTAGTCCGAATACTCAAATTTTGTCATGTATGATTTCTGTATTTTACAACTTTAATGACTGTTAATGCTTTAGAGATTATTAATTGCGGTTAAAACAAATACCTACTCTATCGCCCAAGAAATTTCACGGTGTCCGATTTATATAATCATGTATGGCAATACAGAGCACTTGATCTGCGTTGAAATGATGGTCATCGAAAGCTCAGATCTTGGCGGCTTTCATAATACCGAAATTCTTATGGCTAGAAGATTAGGAGAAAACCTTTCCGAAACAGAATGCCTTGTGGATTGCAAACGTCGTTCAATTGTGGTGATTAACTATTGGCAATATTCCGACGCGACAGGTAACTGCCAGGACTTACTGAAGTGATAAATGAACGAACGCTTCTCCGTCAAGTGTGAGCCTACAGAGAGGCGACCCCCGCGGCACAAACCGAGGCGAATTCCCGCTTTACGGTTTAATCAACTTGGAAAGGGGGGACTGGATCCAATCCAACGTTTCGTCTCAGATGATCAGAGGCGGACGCTTCGCAGTCGGCGAACTGGTCGGATACACACTAAATTGCTCTCGTTCAATTTAAATCAGATCTGACTTTTTCTGAGCAGTTTAGGTATCCAGGGAACTAGCATGTCAAATGCATATCATATCTAACAAAAGATTATACAACATACTTAAAAACTTACAAAGTTGTTGTTTTTTTTTTAAATTGATTAAAATAGTTGATGTACATTCTTAGAAAATGTATTGATATTTTAGTACCAATTAAAGAGTCTGAAATGATTCGAATACAATCAACCTTTTCAGGATCTGTAATTTGTCAAGTTTAATAAATGAAATGAAATTTAAGTATTAAAAGTTAGCGAAAATATGCTCCTCCGGTGGCCTATTTTGCAGGCTGTGGGAATTATATAATTGTGAAACAACTACATAAACAACGTAGCTAAAGTAAAATAAATTGTGTTGAACTTTCACATATTTTTAAACGCTATTGATTATGGTAACCAATTCATTTTAACACATATTTGTATTACCACTTACGTTTGAATTCATTGTTTAAACATGACGTAAATCATGCATCTATGACAACACACCATAGCTGTATTTATCTTGTTATGACAACGCTTTAAGCTCTGTTTATAAAAGTTATAAAATGCTTCCTTGGTCTTTTGGCTAAGATCAAAGTGTAGTATCTGTTCCAACTGTCCTGTGCAGTTATGGGAGGTTAACCCCCTCCCATGTCTTGCCTCCCCTCTTTGGGGAGGAGTAAGTTTATTACTTACTGTCTGAGGCGTCCTGCCCAGGCAATTTTTTGAGATTCAGCTCACTCTTCCTCTCTAGAGTGAAAATTCCCACCTTCCGACCTTGTGTCACATTCTACTTTGTGGGAAGTAGATAAATAGCTGTTTATAAAAGTCCAAATAGGTTAGTTGGTAGAACCTTTGACGGAAGATCTCAAGGCTTAGAGTACTATTTCCGTCATGGAATCCGCTTTTTTGTTGGGAATGTATTTGTTATTAATACAATATTCTCATTTTAAGTAAGTAAGATATCTGATATTTTAACATGAGATAAATTCTCCAATGTATGTATTACGTTTAAAATTCAACCGATGACGGACAACATCTATATTTATTTTAGAACTGTCAGTGATAATTAGATGATGCTGTAAGTACAGGAGCATTGATATTAAATTGTGTTTTTCGTGTTCTTATTTGTTTATACTGTTAAGCATGCTTGAAGCGTCAACTAATCACAAACATATCGGTTCCATTATTTTGAATACCATATTAAGTTTTCACATGAAATGACGATATTGATAAAGAAAACAATAGCGATCAAATAGCTTCTCTCATGCACGTACACATTCGTAGGACATAAAATTCCACTTCCACCACTTCAAGTACATTAAGAACTCTTAATTTGTACGCCATTCTATTTTATAGAAGAAAAAACCTTTGATCTTATACCAGCGTGCCTACGCCATCGATTAATGGTGACATACTTTGATTGTCTTTGTGTTTTGTAACTTGCATATAAATTAAACTAGCATGTAAACCCCGCGTTGCCTGGGAAGACGGAATAAACAAAAAGACAAGAGTTATGAGTGTGAAACATCTTTATTTTAAACACTCTCTTCCCCTCCCTCAACTCAATCTATATTTCTATCTCCATCGATAGAGATCGGAACAGATACTTCACTTAGATTCTAATCCGAAACTCAGGAAAGTTTATTATAGTCTTCGCATACAATATTCTTAATAAGTAATATTTAACCTCTGATCTCTTGCAAATATGCAAGAGATCAGAGGTTAAATATTACTTTAATATGTAATTATGTAGATTAAAACGCGCAATTGTATTATTTTGATATTTTAAAATATTCTAATGTGTACTATATTTAACAGCTTTTAATGTTGAATTAAATTCTTTTCATCCAATTATTACACAGTTGTGTATTTAATTTTTTTTTCAAATGCCTAAGAAATCAAAATATATAAAATAGATACTCCGTCAAAGTTTAAAAAAGCCTCTATCATAAAAATAACGTTTTAGTTTTGTTTGTAAAAGCATTTATTTTTGATTCTATATAATTCTACTCAGTTTACGTATTTATTTTATTCGCGGTTTTTCTAATTTTAATTAAAACTGTCTCCCAAATAAAACCGCTTTAAAAAAAATTAACTCTAGTTAAAGAAATCAATGTTATCCCAGAACAATATTGACAAATGTATATGGAAACGCACCGTGTAAGTTATATATACTTTTCTTTTTCATACGAATCTCCATAATGATGGTGACAATGGTGTAACTCATCAGTAACATAACATTGTTGAAATCAAACATTTTACGATTGAACAACATAGGTTTATAAAATGCGAAAACAAATATATATAAGTACAGATTCCCTGGATAAACTGGTTCGGTAAAACAAGTAGTGTGTGAGTGTGTGTGGCAGCAAGCCACGACGTTATCATGCATAACACAGAATATTACTTTCTTAATTAGTGCCTTATTCATATTTGTTGATTTTATGAACATCAGATATACGTATTTTAAGTTTTACGAGGTTGTCCCCTGGGTCCTCTAAATGTGGGGACAAGTAGATCTTTCGTACATAAAGGGTAACATATAGATTCTGGACCACTTTCATTGTCTTCACATGAAAATATTATACATATGATTTAAATTTCATAAAAATATATATATATTTATATATATATGTGTGTGTGTGTTTTAAAGGAAGTTATGCTACGACGTTTAGTGCAAGCGAGACATGCTGACAAGTCAGACTGTTGATAATGTATGATAGCTTTCACATTTTTGAAAACTTTACAAAATGGTCTGAAAAGAAAAAAGATTAATTTTGTTTTCATTTGAAAGATATTAATCTTTTTTCTGTTTATTTTGTTGCTTTAATTGTATTTTAAACACAATTTCTTCGGCACTCTTCCATATTGATACGTCATTATTATTTTGTATTTGAAATATATTTCAATTCAGGTTTTAATAATGATACACATTGGTTAATTGTATGTGGCTTACAAAGAAAAGCATACTTTCTTTGAACTCTTCTAATAATCTTAAGTCCGAGTGGCAACAGTTTTCAATAAAGAGTTTGATTTTATTACTTGTTGGTTAATATAAGCCAAATAAAAATTAAAGCTTAAAACAGAAATCCACAAAAAATATGTAATCAGTGGAGTGCTTTGCTCTCTCACCGTTGCAAATCAAACTAAACTAGTCGATAACATTTGACAGCTATTTGGAGAGAAAACCTTTTTAATATAAACGTTCATGATGAAAACGGATGTTGAATAACTTACTTTAAAATAGAAAAAAAAAAGTTACTTTTTAATGAGAACATGTGAAAAATTGAAGAATAGAACACAAGAAATTAAAACGAATAATTCAGTACAAACAAACAATAAAGTTATGTAGAAATGAATTAAAAAAAAAATCAATCTTACAAAAAATATGTGGGATAATTTATTTGAATGTTCTGAAATGTTCTTTAACTGCTGAATGTTTTCTTAGTAATATCATCATTTTTCTTACCACAAACATAATTAAACAAAGACTTAGTTCTCCATACAAGAATGTTTCTTATTTCTTTTCAATACTATGAATCTAATCACGAGTATACATGACAAAATAACATTAGAGAACATCTATAAACCCTCTGAAAATAGCAGATCATTTCTGGTACGTTTAAGTCCTGTTAAGCGACGGCTAACACTAAACACCGTGGCGTTAGCAGAAAAAGAAAGGACTTCTCTTTATGATAGCCTCATTTTTGTGTCATGTAAAATTCGAAAACACATTGTCACCCCTGGTAAATTTTACATAAAAATAAAGTTTTAGATTCTATGTAGATTCTTTCTATAAAAACACTCAAACATCACACACACACACACACACACACACACACACACGCACACACATTGGGTTTTAATATGTGGAATATATAACTTTTCATATGAATTCCAGTTAATGAATTTAATATAATTTTAAACCAATATTGACAGCTATATAGAACTCGATCCCCCATGTCAGTTACATGTAATTCATTTCATCCGCAACTCATCGAAATCTTTAGACAATATTGGACAATTATTCTAACACATAACATAAATGATTACGTATGTGAGTGTGTCACAGTTTCAATGTAGCACAGCCCTTTAATTTTGCTGGAGAGGCAAGCCCACAGGCCGTTATTGAAACTGTTTTTTCAACAGTTGGCGTTTACAACAACTTTGGTATCGACAACATGCTGTCAGTAAGTGAATTCATATTTATATAAATATTAATAGCACCGAATTGATGCCAATTATTATGACTTTTCATTATCCTTAATGGTAGCTATGCTATGCACTTATCAGTGTTCAACCTATAAATGAAAGGGTAAACAGCATATATCATCATCCATATGTTAGTGTGTGTGTACACGTTTTATGAACACTGCAGTGTTTCTGAATAGACGCTATATCATCTATTATGTTGTTTTATAAAAGAAAATAGATCGCGTTTTACAATTATAGAAGGATAATTGAATACAATAACTTTTAAACATATGTTTAGTTTCATGCCTTTAGGAGGTAGTTTACATTGGTATCAATAGCACTGCAAAATAGATACTTTATGTTGGTGTGTAACTGAAATCCCTCTTTTTTGGGCGTAAATACAGTGGAAACTTCGTCATACGTTCTATGGGAACTATTCAACTCACAAAAACGCTTGTAATTTTTCAATGAACACATATAGAACTGACTCCCGTATCAAAATACAAATTTGACAATAAATATTTGATAATCGTTTTCTAACCGTTATTATCAACACTAACATTGAGTTTATTTTCATTTTAATCGCCAAGAACAACGTGGGCTCCATTTTGGCTAAATACTTTGATATGTAATATATATATATATATATATATTTATATGTGTGTGTGTGTGCGGTAGTGTGAATATGGTAGGAATGGTTGATTTTCCAGATTATAGTTAAGTAGAGTAAATTTTGAAGTAGAGTTAACTACATTGTCTGGCAGTGACGTCACAACCAGGAATAACACAAATATGACTTGACGAATGGACAAGGATTCTTTTCTTTATTTTTCACTGAGTCAGAAGATAGCATTATCGATTTTGTCTCATCTTATGGGGGAGAGGTGAGGCATTATATGTGTATAGTGATACTATGAATTACGAATGAACCTTCTAATAAATTTAAAAACCGAAATGCTTCGGTAATGTGTTTCATGACTAACGGTCACCGAAGTTGTTATTGAGAAGACGTCTACAACTTCGGAGAGAGGATGATGAAATTTCGGCTGTCAAATCACCACTGCAACAACAAGAACAACGAACAGCGGAGTCAGCGACTAGAAGGCAACAGTGTCTTCAGAACACCCGTTACATATATAGTACCATTGGGAAGCTGACAAATCACAAACACGAAAGTTAAATGAAAAATATTCAATTTTGATTATTCGGACGACTATTCTCATCTTGGTTGTTATGTTAACATCGTTTCGAAACTTATTTCTTAACATCGGTTAACAAGGGAAGATGTCGTCGTATAAAGCTCCCCGCAAAGTTAAGAACTATCACCTGTTACAGAATTGACAGGTCTACAAGATCAAGCATAAAAAAACAAGTTTAGAAAAACTTCTCCATACATGTTACTTTTGAATCTTTTGGTAGATAAATCGGCTACTTTAGAAAAATGAGTTGACCCTATAATAGCCTGGGCAGACAGGTGCAGTGCAGTGCGCACACCCTTCGCCAACATGTGTAAGTGATGTATTGACATGTGCACGGTTGGGACACGGTTAGAGTGTAGGCCTTTACGTGAATGTCGGTTAAACTCTCATTAATCGCCGTATAAAATGCAGAATAAAATCTTCGTCGAATGATGAACAACAGTGCCTCCATGTGATGGAATAAATATAATGAAATTATCTTTGATGACTAGAATTGATCCTCTCATCTGAAGCAATCATGCGAGTTTCAGTATAACAAGTTTGTTGTGAGGCGGGGCGTATCTTTTAATTTGTGTTTTTTAGGGCGAACGTTTATGACGTTACATTCTGAGTAACGGTTGGTGCATCTGCTAGTACATAATTAATGTATATATATATATATATATATATATATATGTCATCCATTCTCGCTGTATTACAGCTCTTTAGCGTTGCTAGACAAGTGTGCATATGTATTTCCTTCACATCGTTCAGATATAACAATTCATGAAAGCAAACTGCACATTGATGTGTATTCATTTGTACAAAAAAGTGTGAAATATTGCTAAACATTCCTAAATATACATTTTAACAAGAGCTTATATCATCATACATAATTCCGAATACATACATTTTAACAGATTTTCAAGGTTATCTTAACCTTAATCAAAATGTCAGAATCTTCCTGATTAAACAAACAAAAAATCCATTGTCGCTGTTCCCGTGCGATATGAACATAGATTTGGGGCCTCATCCCATGCAAGTTTTCATCAATATAATCGAATATATGTACACGTATCAATACCCAAGAGGCTCGAGTTTACATGAAGAATAATAATGATATAATTCAATTGTCAGATGGATATTTTGTGTATATAACCAACTATAAATTCGGATATATACAATGAGCGTGCATCTTGCAAGCATATATGCACATTCAAAAAAAAAGTATACCTTATTCTAACTACCACACACTTTTCACAAACACGTATCTTTTTGCCAAGAACATTATAGACATGGATACTATTTATTAAATATATATCATATTTATTATAAACCTATGTGTATACAATAAGGTATGTTTCTATATATTTCTATGTAATAGTATTAACTTCTAAATTAATTTCCTGATTATCATTAATTTAGAACACAATTGCTTAAGGATAAATTATATGGGCTATTTAAAGTTTAATTAATTGTCATGCCAATATGGGGTAAATAGTTTGAACATTCAGGTACCTCTATTGAAAAAATACACAATTTCTCATTTTTAATATTTTGTTTTAGTACTAATAGATGCTCATTTTGGCAGAATTATTAGAGTACTTTATTCCCCGTTGCTAATGAGTCCAATTTATATGGTAACGATCCAGATCATGTGGAGTAATCCTGCAAATGTGGCGCCACTCTTAAACCACGTTGTAAGAGCTACTTCAAATGGAATCTTAGTGTTGCTCTCGAATATAGTCAAGTTTACTTTTATGTACTAAAATACAGCTTTTTAAATTTAAAATATGGAAAACTATGATTACGGTGTTATCAATAAATGAAATGTTATTCATCGAAGCGTTAACACTTCATGTCAAAGATTCTAATATATTATATTATACAGAAATCCAGGTAACATTGCATCCACTAAGTAAACTCTAGTGAATATTATTTGTTAATGTAAACCTGCTTAATAAATAGAGCTGTTTATTAAATATATTTTGCTAGTATTTATACACACGTTATTTGGTTAAACAAAATTGCACCCATATTTCGGTCAGAAAAATTAATAGCCAACACTTTGTTCCTACGGCTACATCATGTAGCAATGAGGGAAAGCAGACAGACATTGTACAATTTCATCTAATACAACCGCAAGAAAAATGTTGTCCCGAAGCGGTCTTGTTATTCATGGTTATGACAGAAACATGTTTGCTAACTAATCACCAAAAATTGTTGTGTGAGTAAATAAAAACATTATACTCTATCATATATATATATATATATATATATATATATATATATATAATGTCTCGGAAGTTTCTCAACCATTAAAACTATATATAAAAAAAAAACAAAAAAAAACAAAAAAAAAAAACTTATAGTCTCAAGTCTTCCAGTGGAAAATCACTCATGTAAGTCAATTTATTTTTTACAGTTATTATATTAGTTAGTTTCTAACACTATTTTAAGGGATCATCAGTTGTTTACCATGATATATATATGGGAAATAAAAAGGAAAAACTAAAAGGGTGTTTTTTTATATATTCATCAACGTTTCGTCTTTCTTTGTAAAACTTCCTCAGGATGATAATGTTAAGAAAAATGTCATGCAAGTACGTGAAAATATTGGGTTGACATAATTGGTTGATGAGTAAAAATAGTAGTCACTACTGTATGCGTAGGACCGAGGTCCGGGTTTAGTGAAGTCAGTAGCATCGAATGAGATTAATGTGGATGGTTCTGAGTGAAGAAGTGTAGGGGTGAACGGAAATAATTTATATATATATATATATATATATATTACACCATGTACTCCGTGGAGTCGCTTATTATGCCATAGTTATTTGTTAGAATTGAGTAAACTATAAATTAGGCGAGTTCTATATCGATTCTCTTTCTTTTTCTTCCTTTCTCTTTCAACCCCTATTTCCTTAACGTCCAGGGGTTTAATCGTTGTTTTACTGTGAGTTTTGTATCGTTTTATTTATAATAAATCTGGTTTACATATTTAGCAGATTCGACAGTGATAGAAAACTTATAAAAAAGCGAGGGTTTAATCCGCATACAGTGGGCATAATAGATAGAACTCCAGTAAAATATGTGACTTGGGGAATACGTTACAACTTACGACTAATAAGCAGATTTAACATGTATTTAGTTTTAAAAAATGAATCGAGCCAATATATATGTGAAGGTGTATTTTGTGGTTAAAAATATGTATGAAAAAAAGCGTTGGTTATACAAACATTGATTACGTCAGCTTTGGAATTTTACGGAATTTACGATTTCCCTCCCCCTCCCCCCTCGTGTCGAAAAATACGTAGGTTTCATGAATCCGGAAGGCAATTGTAGATGTAGCTACTTGTGTTGAAAGATATTTCTTCTGTTCTTATAGTTAACATGTTTTAAACAAGTGTATATATTCATTGAAAATATTTAGTCTCGTGAGACTACGATGTCAAGCTCTGATTACTTTCTTACTCTTCATGAATAAAAGTATTTCAACGCAGACTTGTTTCTTGCCGGTTGGGCGAGTCTCTTAGAACACGTGACGAGCAGAATCCTTTGAACATGTTCGAAACAAACTGCTTACATTCTGTTGCTCGGAAATCGTATACATGCATACTACCACTCTCTCTCTCTCTCTCTCTCTCTCTCTCTCTCTCTCTCTCTCTCTCTTTATGGTAATATGAATAGAACGTCATACAATGATTTTAAGTTTTCACTTTTATTTACTGTTTTATTCATTTTTATTTCAAAGATTTATATAGAGAAAACAAGTTACCCAGAAACGTATATTTCATTCTCGACTGAAATCATCAGGTTAAATACGTAGATGTATTGGTTGCGATAGTTAATAATCCAATGCAGTCTTTACTCCAGCAAAATAACCAATCAGATTCGTTAGATCACTTATTGTTTTCGAGCCATTTTCATTGGTTAAATACTATATATAAGTAATATATATATATATATATATATATATATATTAGTTTATATTTTGCTTCCGCGTGATTCGTATCCTTCTGACAAAACTGAAATTGAACGAGAAACTTTATTTCCTCTTGTGCCATGACATCATATTAATTTCCTATTAAGTGTTATATTGTTGTAAGTTTCCAGTAGAGGAGGTCTGATGGCTGCACTCGGAATGGATTGTGTGAAAGGTAATCCAAGTGTAGGTCGATTAAATTTAATACATTTCGCTTAATTCCTATTAGCTAATACTTACGGGGAAACACGCAACATTTTCCGTAAATATTTGAGGACTTCTGTGCGATTCTTCCCCAAGTCCTGAACCGCTCGATATTTCTATTTTAAGTTTCTAAAATTAAGAAAGAAGTTTTTTTATTTCATGGATGGTAATCCAGAACGGATTTCACGCGAAAATGTTATACCTACTTTGATCCTAATGAAATATACCTCTCCAATTAGACTAGGCAGCAAAGTTCCAGAATATATATGGTTATGGATAAAGAAAATTCACCATACGCGGTGATTAATCAATGTAGTTGTAGTCACTGCCCATTTGTGTCGCGTGGATTGATCAATAGGCAAACCTAATCACCTAGGATCACGTTAAAAGGGCAATATAAAGTTAAACGCTTTTCCCCTTTATCTTTTAAACAACGGTGAACAACGTTTGACTGTCTCACGGCATGAAGCCAAAGACGAATGTCGCGAGATAGTCTCTTAATTTACAAGATAAATGCATCAAACTACTACAATATGAGGCCCGAAGCGTGACGCACGTATTAAAATAACACTTTAAACTAATTAGTACAAACATAGGTAATTAAAACAAGTCAAGTATTAACAAATAGTAATTGACTAAAAATAAATCCCAATTAACACGCATAGAAATGTTGATTAGCTTTATTACCAAGCAAATCATTGAAAACTTTTTCAGAAAAATGTCCTTGAATAATAGCTTACACAACCTACAAGTATCTTAAATACTTATCAAAAGCAAACAAAATCATTCTCACATTATGAATACTCAACTCCCACACTATGAAATACCATCAAAATTGAAACATTGTTAATCTGTCGTCTCATTCCAAACAAACTGATTGAGATGAACTCATAATGGTTAAAAGGTCGTTAAGCACCACCAAACACACATCTACATCAAATAAGATAAGCACGCGAAAACAAGATTTCTCAAACATGTCTCTATATATTTACTTGTACTATTTTCATCCACTGTATTTTATATCATTTTATTACCTGCATAAAATAGTAAAATTGCCCAATTTATAGACGGTTTGTTGTTTCATTTTCGTAACAACAGCTGTTGTTACGTAGTCCTTTAATTATTCGTACCTTTTTCTTCTTCGTCGTGGATGGGTGTCGTCTCGATGTCGTCAAACGGTTGAGTCCGCTCCTCGTTTCGGGACTGCTATGGAACATCGCCACCATCATCGCCACACGCCGCGCGTCCAGTATCATCATCGTTGTATTGGGCTGTAACAAAGATTCTCCTACACAGCGAAAAACAAGGCATACTCTCTCTTCTAAATGTGATTTATTTTATTTAGGCGTCAATTTTCGTTCTTAGAGATGTTTTACTAACGAAGAGAAGGATCAATTCACTACTTTTATCGTTGTTAATTCCTAAGTATATATAGTCCATTAAGGTCTTAGCCACTCGAGGAGTGGGGGGAAAGGAATTTCATCCCGCCTGTATTATTTTAGGAAATAAATTCCCCTTTTCATTTGGGGACTACATGGAGAAAATCCGTCCCTTCAGCTTGCTTCCAAAAACCAGACTGACTAAACTCAGTTTCCCACACAAGAGCCCATGACGTCACAGAACCCATATAAACAGGTGCACCCTGACCCTTGACCTGAGATCTTGTTAACGTGGTGGCCCTGTCAACGCTTGTGAGCTCCGACTGTGAGAACAGCCTTATTTTGCACTCGGTTGTACGGGTTTACTCGCACTAAATCGCGCAAGCCTAACTAAACGATCCCTACTCATACGTCCACTCAACATGCGTCCGGCCTCACAGGGACATTATCCAACACTGTCGCCCCAATTCAACTTCCTCAGCTTATGTTTTCTCTGCGTTTGAACTTACCTTACTGTTGACGAAATACCCACATATGTAGATATATCGTCAAAATCTTCAGATTTCTTAAACAAACAGACATGGACTATATAATGTTATAGATGTATGAGATATATATTACCGTTAAACTATTTAAACTTTTCTGGCTACATATGTCATGCTTTCAATTTAGATAGTATAACTCCGCTTCATGATAAAGAGTGTGAAACTGTCTAAAAGCAGCGCTGCTCTTTGTTAACACTCTAAGCTAATCATAGCTTGCAGAGTTTAATTTATGCGGGCGTAGTTGATACTAAACACTGAAGCAGCCTGTGTATCAATGTAAGTGTCCAATTTTGTATCGTCAGCAATGACCGTAAAACAGAAAAGGCTGGTATATATATAGAGGAGAAAGAGAGCTCTCAGAACTAATCACCGCGTTTATCTGTTGAAATTGCAATATATCCTGTCGATCCAAGATAGACGTGCACACGCAGAGCAAATGCTGCAATTCGACAACTGAGAGATCTGAGGCGAACGTCGCCATTGTCTCTCGATGCAGACGTATGCCAACAATATACTTACACAATTGTTTTGCTTCATGGAGGCTGATCTTTTACGATTTATTTAATGCGTCATTACATCTGAACATATATCACATTGTTCATCTACTATGATTTCACCCTTTTACCGTATGCATTGGCCCACAACAGAGCTGACCATTTGTCATCGAATCTGGATCAACTGAAATATGTTTAGAGAGGCGAACACAAACTACTGGTTACCAAGTTATAACCGTTGGATATTCTCCTAACGAGGCAATTAGTACGATGTAATCTTAAAATCGCTTGCATACATTTTGGCACATCTTCGTTGACACGTTAATTTAAACTCGACATGAAGTTAAGGTTCTTGGGGAAGCAAGGAAACACCACCAGTTTACTAGAGCAAGCAGACATAATAAAGTGAAACCCGTTGTATATATTAGAATTTTACTCGCCACAGGGTCTTATATTTATCCACTATTCCATATGTGTTAACGTTTTTCAACGTCTAAGGCAAATAAGGTTGTATTACAACTTTTTTATACTAAAAGGTCACGGCTTTTAAAGAGCAAAGCCCACCTGATGATCAGGCTTAATTAAATTGTCAGTTAGTAATGGCCGCCACTTTTTAAAGGCAATGACACGATGGGTGAGAATTTGATTAAGTAGGCGTCGCGAATAAAATTACCATTGAACTTAAAAACGACAATGTTGTACTCAACTGGGAAGTAGTCCCGTAATATCTTATTCAACAGATAAGAGTTCTTGGACATAAACCCTGTTCATGGTAGTACCGTTTGATTGTTTGTATAGAGAGAAATAAAAATACTTCTTGTATTCGTATATAATTATTACGCTGAATATATTAAAGCCTGTTGCATTATCATAGCTTTCAATTACTGTGCGGATTATGAAATCGAGCCTTTTTTAAAAGCTTACAATGATCTTCGAAGTTTACAGGATAGCCTACACTTACTTAATGTTTTGCAAAATACCTACGAAGAATTCAAATATTTGGTATTCCTTTTTATCAATATTAGCAACGCGTGTGTAGAACATTTAAATTGATTCACTGCGCGTCTGTGTTGTTGATAATAAACGTCGTGTATGGCACTTCCAATAACGCACATGTCGAAAGGCAGGGGTCAGTAAAAAACACCGTGTGGTAAGATACTATATCAATAATTTGTGAACGATAAACTATAAATACAGTAAATAGGACTAGTATACATAGATTACTCATACAATGAACTAATTATTCATAATTGACATAATAATGCAACACATGTGTCCTGAGACGCTAAATAACTTATGAGATAAACACAAGGAATCTACCTACTTTTTTTTGGTTGCGTTATTTTGGTGAGCCGATGTGCTAAAAGGCAAGTCTTATCTGTAGGACGGTATGATCACAACTGTTTGATGAAACATCGTTTTAATCCCTGACCTCGTTTTGCTACGAGAGGCGCCGCGAGATCTTCTCTTTGTGACAAGACTTGTGAATTTCACTATTTTACAGAAGGATGTAAGCTTATTTTTTTATAAATAATATAACATTTGCCTATAAATACTCACTTTTCAAAGGTTGTAACTCTGGTTCCTACATTTGTTTATCTTGTTGGTCCCCTGATTTATAAAATCGGGGGATTTATGTTTTAAGGCATGTCCGTCCGTCCGTCCGTCCGTACGAATTTTTCTCCGCAACCATCCATTGAATTTCTCTGAAATTTTGCATGAAGTTTTAACTCATGTCAGGTTAGAAAGTGACATTCTCTGATTTTTGAGAAAAAACTGGTTAGCCCACCCCCCAGGTTGTCAAAAGGCCCCGAAATAGTAAAAAATGACATCTTTTGCCTCATAACTTTTCATCCATTCATTCAATTTCTCTGAAACTTGACCAAAATGTGGAGGCAATTGTTCCTAATAGAAAATACGTATCGCTGACATTGGAAAAAATCTGGTTCGCGCCCCCAGGGGGTCAAAAGCCCCTAAAATGGCAAAAAATGACCCTTTTCTCCCATAAGGTTTGATCCATCCATTCAATTTTGCTGAAACTTGGTAGAGGTAATTGTTCTGGATATAAAATGAGCATCCATGATCTCAGAAACATTCTGGTTCGCGCCCCCAGAGGGTCAAAGGGGAGGTCAAAAATGCCCCAAATTGCCCAGATTTATTACATTTTACACTCGCCGCATCGAGTCACATACAGAGGGGGAACACGCACGCGCGGCTTTTTAGAAAACTGGTAGAAATACTTTTTTCTTAAGTAAGTCAGCTAGTGTAATACTAGAGTGAAGCTATTTTGATTTCAAGATTGTTGTTGTTATTTCTGGAGATGAATGAACATGTGAACCATTTATCGTGGGCAGTAACTGCTAATACCCTTGATGAACATCTTATTTGATGTGAAATGTGTCTGATAAAGTTTCATTGATAAATAATTTACTTTTTGATGTATTTTTTTCACGGAGAATTTTCCACTTAACGTAAAGGGTTAAAAATGAACATATGATTAAATCAAAGACAGGTAGTGCCTAATAACTTTAGTCTTGAAAATCCCAAGGATATAAGTAGGAGGAAAACGGGCAGCAGGAAGAGTGTTCCACAAGCATGCAGTTCTACTACTTGAATAGGAATATGTATTATCACGAAGTACTTGAACAGCGAACTGACGAAAGTCACTTGACAATTGAGCTGGGACAATGAAGCATGGAATATATCGGACTGTACTAAAAAACACATGTCATAATAATACATATAGAAGAGACTCCGACTAGGAAACCACGTCAGTGAGTGAGGGGAGTGTGACCAAAACGTTGGACTAACGTAACTGCTCTAATATATGAACTGGAAGAAGGATCTGATTTACTGTACGATATTAAACCTCAGCTTTGATAAAAATGTACAAATGTATGTAAGGAAATATATATTTGAGTAATTAAATAGTTATAATTTAATTTGAAAGTAATCTTGCAATTTTTAAACACACTAGAATAAAACAATGACCGGATTGGATTAAGCTTTAAACTTTAAAACGCAAATATGTTTGTATTTTTCTCGCGAACCAAGTATAACATTGATTTTACAATTAGCTTTTAATGCACATCTTCTTCGGGAATATATTTAAATTTGATATGTTTACAATTTTCAGTGATTTATTTTAAAATTGTAAAATGTTTAATTGGAAAAATGTGTTTATTGGGAATCGTTTCCTTATTTACACATATACAACATAACCCATAAGTTATGCTATCGATTATCAAACAACCAAAATAAGTAAACGTAGGAAGATATGCAACTAATAATTGATGCTGGTCAACTTTACCAAATTGTTTTTAAATTGTTTTTTAAACTATAGTTGTTTTTTACATAAAATATAAAATTAATCGATTTTAATTTCTTTAATATTACAAATAGTGTGTATTTGTATTTACAAACACAGATATTAACTTATGAACTATCGTATGTAACAAACTAGGAAAAAGGGTTAAAAGGCAAAATAGTCATGATTATATGAACAAACAATAATAAATAAACAGTCATGGTTTGATTAAATGTAACATAATGAAAGCCGTTGTTTAATAGAAAATGTTGAGTGACACCTAAGGCTAAAAGATGACCCCAGTACAGAAGTCAACGAAATTATGTGACTTCTGGACGGGGATGGTCTACCTCTTTTTGCGTGACACTTCATGCAAAGAAAACGTGTCTAGGCAACTGTACCAAATGAGAGAAGGAACACGATGTAACAAAGTGTAAGAAGATCAGCTATCTGTCTACTTATATGTAGGTCTCTCACTCCCCTACGCATACGAAAATAGCCCGTCTTTATGACTTTTTTGGCGACTGTTTTTTTCTTTTTGTAATAAACGTATGTTGTTTATTAAAATCGACACTTTAGTTGTTTTGTCAGCAGGCGATTCAAAACCTGGGTTCCCGACATATGTATAATAACTTACACACACATCGGTAACTGAAAACACAACACTGAGATAGGGATTCAAAAAGATTAAACATAATAATTACAACCAATATGTATGCGTTAGTCACGGTGTGTAACTTAGATAATCACTTTTAAATATAATCATTCGGGTTGACATTTAATATTATTTAAACTGTTTACCGTTTAATACTATTTTAATATCGTTTATAAGTATATAGTACTGTGTAAATATTCATATATAACTTAAATTATGTCTCAGCAAAATTACTGGGTTAAGTTGTACATAAAGCTATTATTGACTGTCAACACTCC
Source organism: Sepiola atlantica (assembly GCA_963556195.1). Taxonomy (NCBI): domain Eukaryota; kingdom Metazoa; phylum Mollusca; class Cephalopoda; order Sepiida; family Sepiolidae; genus Sepiola; species Sepiola atlantica. The sequence continues at coordinate 40,645,527 of OY744541.1, read as the reverse complement.
GTAATTGTGTCTCATTACTTTCCTAACATCCATCCTATTAAGTTACATCTAGAATATTCCAAGATCTATATATGTCTCTAACAATTTATTATACCTTATAAATATATATTACAAATGTGCAATCTTAACTTGAACATTTTTACATTTTGTTTCTGCAACGTTTTCTAACTTTTAATTAGATTTCACAGACTAGTGTTTTAAGAGAAGTTCTACTATTCAGATGTCCGGATGTTAATAGTCGACCGACAATCAGCCATCATCGGATAAACGTATTTTTGTTATCGCCTGTAGTAAGGCCGGAACATTCAAACTGTAGAAAAATATCATCTAATTCAAGTTGTTAATCAAGGCTTTTATGTTTCCTATCGTATCAAATTCTCGTATGTATTTTAGGTGAGTTATGTTTAATCTTCTCTAAATGTGTACTATTACCACTTTTGTTATTCATATTAAAATGTTCTTACTGTTAATTTTTTTCAATATGTACTACAAATTAGCAATTCTCATCATGGATATTCCAGGTTTTACACGTTGCGATGTTATCATTTTATATATAAATATTGACGTAGTGTTTATTAACCTTTTTAGTTTAATTATCTGTAAGTAAATAAGATCATCCGTCGGAATAAAAATAACACTTATGTACGAAAATTTAAGGGGGAGTGTGATTGGCCCTACCGATATGATCGACGTCTATATAATAGGCTGGTCGGGTTTTCAGATCATTTTGTGTCTATTGTGCTTACTTACGCACTGACCATTATTCAACATAACAATACTTAAAATTGCAACTTGTGTTTAATTAGATATATACAGTAATATTGCGACACTTAATCAGCTAAAAATGACCGCTATGTTGTAAAACTTACCAAACAAACGTCCTAAAATATAAGCTATCATATATATATATATATATATATATATATATATATATATATATTTATATATATATAATCAGATAATTTCCCTTCGAAACTAAGATCCTAATTCGGACTATTGAAAGGATCTACTAAGGGATATCCAGACATGAGTTGTCTTTTATATTCAACAATACTTGCCTGCAAGAGAAGATGCTGCCTAGATATACATATACAAATTCATATATATTAGTAAAGTATGATAATATACTCATGGAAGTTAAGCTACACAGAGGCTCTTCGTTATATCTCCGCAGGAAATCGTCAAAGTACACTGAGCCTGAAGATTTTTTAAATTGTTAATTTATTAAAATGTATTTCTTGCTATTAAGCTTCGAATTAATTTCAACAGATATATTTTAATATTTCACTACTAAGCTTAATTCACGTATTCTTTTTCTTTCGTGTGAATCAGATGATTCTGGTGTTAGTATTAGTTTCCGCGATGCTTTTCCAGTATGAAATATTTCTGGAATGACATCGGGTACTAATGGGAACGACCACGACAAGGTTGCCAACATCCTTAAGTTAAAGTGGTACTGTGGAACAGACTGGATTCGAACTTGGAACACCCAGGTATTCAGTCTGTGTCGTTATCCACTTACCCACCGTCACCTCCCAATTCACGTATTGAGAACTATTGAAGCAAATACAGAAAATCTATACACTATATATTATACTACCTTATAATATATATATATATATATATATATGGTAACCGTCAACCATCATTACGTACTTTCGAATTTCCACGAATGAACCCGGTAATAAATGTGATGAGCATTTCAAAGATTATGAGAGCTTGATTACCTTCAAGGGTGAAAGATGGCGTCATACCGGGTGGGAAGCATTTCCTGACGAATACTGAGGCCACGTGTCAGGGAGAGAAGGTGAAATGAGCGCAGTCTAATCAAGTCTATTCACTAACTCACAAAGGTGGTTTTAATGGCCGCACAGCTTCACGTTGACTTTGCCTTCAATTTGATAGCTTTATTACAGCTTTCAGTTTTATCACTTTCTTCGCATAAAATCTGAGCCTAGCTTGAATAGTGCATGCTGATGCCCGCGAATCTGATCCACAATAGAACATACTCTTCATGCTGTTAATACAGCATTGGGAGTACATATTGTTAACTATTTTATAAACATAAGGCCTGCGTGGATTAAATAAGCTGTTATTACATTCAGAAAACTAAACGTATATTTAGTTTTTAAATGACTAGAACAAATATATAAGAGAGCCCTGTCAAATATATGGATCACGTGCAGCGTGACACTTTTTACAAGCACATGCGCGGCTCGTATAAAATAAATTGTATCTTTGTTTCATTCAAAGTTGCAGTTTTATAAGCTAGGTTAAACGTCCGATACTCTGGATAAAATGAAGAGCTTCTCGTTATTCAGAACGTTTGTTTACACTTAACAAAAGTTATATAATGTTTTAAAGATTTCAAAATGTATTTGTAGCAATTGCATACACATGTATTCGTAGCAATTGCATACACATGTATTCGTAGCAATTGCACACATATGTATTCGTAGCAATTGCATACATATGTATTCGTAGCAATTGCATACATATGTATTCGTAGCAATTGCATACATATGTATTCGTAGCAATTGCATACATATGTATTCGTAGCAATTGCATACATATGTATTCGTAGCAATTGCATACATATGTATTCGTAGCAATTGCATACATATGTATTCGTAGCAGTTTCATACATATGTATTCGTAGCAGTTTCATACAGATGTATTCGTAGCAGCTGAATACGAATCTTGGTCGTTTAAAATTTCGTTATTCTTTCTTTTATCGGAAATCTTCGTGAGTTTACATTAGTTAATGTAGCTAAATGATTTAAAGCATATTGTACGTGTCTAAGTGTAAGTAACAAAAGTACTCTACATTAATTGTATTGAACGAGACTAATTAGTCGCGTGTGACCCTACTAGCAACACAAGTAGGTCACATGCCCCTTCGAAAAATCTGGGTTAGACATGTCTGCCCGAAGTGAGGTACTGCATTGTGATATCATTTCAAAGTTACTTTTTTTATAACAAACTGTGGTATTTTATCTATACAAATTTACAAAAAAGTTCAGTGTAGCAAATGCTTTTTTTTTAAATAAGCTGTGGCACTGGGCCGACATCCGGTGTGGTGGGTTACGGGTCGGCTGTTATCTTTGTGTATTAAGTCAGCAAAAAAAACACCTTCACTCTCTGGGTAAAATTTTCTTAAAAGTATCCCTAATTGTTTGACCTTTTGTTATTTACACAAAAGTGTATGTATAATGTTACCAATTGCGAGGGAGGACACCACCGAGATAGTTTAAAAATAAAATGCTAAGTGTGGTGGTTAATAGGGCCCTCCTAAATATATCACGGTATAAGCTGCTCACTGTTTTCCGGGTAGTTTCAAAAGCCGAACACAAGCATGCCAATTTCTAAGTGACGAAAGGCGGTAGGTAGGGGTCATTTGTACAACAAGTTAAGAGACTTGCTAACTGGTTGGCGTCGGATAAAGCCGTTAGTCAGCGTGAACTATATCTAGGCAGAGAACACGTACTCAAACTTGATTAGTATAAACGCAGATAAGCTAACGGTGTGTATCCACGTCATTTTAAATATTGCAATCTCTATATGCCATCTTATGTTGTACTTTAAGCTGATGCTTAGAGAATAATTACCAAAAAAATATACTATTTTAAAACGGTAAAAATGATCGAGAAATTTTATGAAAAGTGATATAGAAGTAAGGAAGCCATTTCGAAACTAAATTATTTAAATGAGAAAAAAATTCGACTTAATAAATCAGATTCAGTACATGTTTCAGAGTACGACGAGTCGCACATGAGGATCGACGGTTACATCGGCGGAAACGTTGTGAGAATAAAATCGAATATGAGAATAGCAGTCCGTATGAACAAAATAATTGTTTTTAAATACTACTAATAAAATGCTTAATTCTCAAAATTCTGAAGCATCAGGAAAAATAGTTGTGTTTTCGTGCTGCTGCGAATATGGTCCAACATATTTGATATGCTCGCACGTGTTTCAATACTTCTTCTCGGGGGAACAACATGACAAAGTTTCATAACTTGCATAGTCTGTGTGAGCTTTTAACACTGGGCGTGAAATGAGAGATGTCGATCACTACACAACTAATCTGAGGTGGCTTTTTTTGAAGATTGACATTTCATACTAGGTCTTATTGTTTTACATGCACTAAGTGAGCGTCTCCCCATGTGAGCACATGAGGTCACGATAGCACACGCTCTAGACAAACCAGATTGTCTCCCCTGACAACGTAACAAAGAAACCTATAATAGAAAGAAGCACACATAATCAAAAATTCATACAAGGAAAGCAAAGCACTTCATCAAGCTTTATGAAACAAAAGGAGCATAGAGGACAACTACTCGTAATTAATATAATTCTCAATAACATAATTAAATGCGTGTCTTTAAAAATTTAAGACTTGCTATAATCAAACTGTGAGGTATATATACATACATATATATATATACATATATGTATATATATACGCAAGTATATATTTATAATACATTTAAATGTGTGTGTGAGTGTATATACTCACGACTGTATACACACATGTGTGTACATGTATATGTTCACATATATGTATATACGAATACGTATACATAAACACGCATGTATATAGCTCCCTTTTCAGCTTGGCTCTTTAAGATAAAACAAAGTCAAAATTTAACCACAAACCCAACAAAAAACATATTCGCCTCCACCCTTGAAGGCTCGCATTCACTAATATCCGGTGACTTAGAACTTACATTAACACCGTAGAAACTTTCTCCTGACAAACACCCCGGATATCCTAGCACTAAGTGAAACCAACCTTCAATCTTAAACCTCCTCTTACTACTTTGGCATGACTTACTACCTCCCTCTCTACCGTAAATACTCTGACAAACATATACACGGCACTTCTCATAAACGACATGAAATGTGGCTCGGAGCAAATGGTTGTATCTTTGGTGATACTACACTTGATCTTTTGCGTCCTTGGTCGGTGAACGAAACACTTTTGCAGAAGGAGGCACTTTTTATTATTAATCTAAGCTAGTCTCCTTTTTGATCAGCTGGGTTTTTCTCCACATTGACAAAGCCCGCATGTTTCTAACTCCGTGGCGAGTAAAGTACACAGATACCAGTTTACATAACGTTTGGCAGTCTCGGTGTTCAGTGTGGTTTTGAATGGGCTCTACATTCACCGGAACTTAACATCACATAAAAACAATTGTGGGAGATAGTATCTCGAAAAAATGTCTATCAAAACAATCCTTAGACAAATCTTGAATTGAATAGGGCCATGACAGTCCAACTCAGTACAGTATCACAATAGAACTATAAGATTGTATTTTTAGGGCCACTCTGTATTTAAACTACAGCTAAGATGTTTATATCTTCCTTCATGTCATTATAATATATAGGTACGCTATAGACAGGACTGTAATTCTAATTGGCTTAGTCAATTTCATAGTCTAAATCGCTATTTATTGGCTGTTAAAGTAACTTAATGTGAAAACGATGAGAAACTTAATTATTTTGTAATTTGAAAGATAATAGTAAAAAGTTAATACAGAAAAGATATAAAACATGTTAACTTATTTTATAGTTTATCTAGTAGTTAGAGGAAGTTCGCCTCGAAATAATTCTGGCAACCTAGGAGCTGATTTAAACCATTAGGCACTTTGTTAGAATGATGCATTGCCCGGATCGATCCTAAAACGTACACTCTCCTAAGCATTATTTCCTCCTAGAGGTGGGTCGGTTTATTGCCGTTCATCTGAGATGCCCTCACGAGAGAATGCCAATGGATGTTTAGGTTAGTTTTGTTCCCGAGCAGAATGCCCTCTGACTAATATCTATTTATCTCTGCTTTTCGTCCTTGTAATGAATCTTGCAGTGAAAAACAAATAAATCTTAATAAAATATTCCAGTAGATACGGGCTGAGAGGGTAGCGAGAAGCAACTGAGATCTGAGCGAAAATAGATATAACAAACTATTGTGGTAGTTCTTCTTGCAGTTATCATATAATCCGGTGGAAAATATCTTAACACACCTTTAATCCGGGTCCATAGGGAAATAAGTAAAGAACAGCATACACCTCATCGAGCGGTATACGGCTAATACATAATTTAGTGCTACCAGATCAGGCTTTCTGAGGATAACTGCTTCCTGACCAACAATGCACAAAAAATGTTATTGTTTATTTTGCTTTCCTTTCTAAAAACTAAATCATGTTCGTCAAAGCTAAAAACACTATTTTCCTCTACAAAACAACTAAATCAAACACCATGAATAAATATGTTAAGATATGAAGAACTTAATGCATAAACACTTTCGCTTTAATCAGCAGATACTGCATTAAATACCTCAAAGAGTTGATATGCCGTAAAACAGAACAACCAAACCAAACCCTACAATTTAGAACGAAAAGACCTTAAATAAACCATTAGAAAACCATTACATCTATTGAAGAAGGCGTTTAGTATTTTCGCGTTTTCCTAGCTGCGAAACGGTAACGCCAGCTGTCGTTAATAAACACTTAGCTTAGTGATACAAATGCATGCGCGGTGTTAAGGCAAACCCTATTGAGAGGGAACAATAGCAACTCTGGTCAGCCAACAGAGTTGGCCATTGCAGTTCACAGCGCTTGAAACTGTTCCGATTGTATTGCTTGCTTTGCCAACCGACACAAATTCCCTGCCATTTTATTGTTTCATCTTTCCGATTCAACTCTAAGTCGGCAACATTTGTTTTACTCTGAGTTTTCGGATCTCTAATAAACCTGCTACGTCTGTCCCGCTTAAGTTTGAAATAGTATTTCCATTTTAGAATCTATTAAACCACAAGTGACCCGTTGGTTCAGTATTTTATATATTATTAAAAGTAACTGATTTTGAGACTTCATTTATTTTAAAAGTAAATATATATCCCCTTCACCCTAGCCTATCTCTCTTAATACCCGTCACAATTTGCCCTGTCTACGCCTCTCAGTCACAACCCACTGTCTTATCCTTTCTGCCACCTTCTTCGTCTTCCCCCTGTGTCTACCTCCTTCGGTTTCACCCAACACTCTTTTCTTCATCCTCTTCTGTCTTTTATCATCTAGTATACGTCGCGCGTCTCCCAGTGTGTCACACCCTTTCTCTCCAACACCCTCTCTCTCCATCTAGAGAACACCCTCTCTCGCTATCTCTCTCTATCTAGAGAACCCACTCCCTCTCCCTCTCTTTGTCTCTCTCTCTATCTAGAGAACACTCTCTCTCTCTCTCTATCTAGAGAACACTCTCTCTCTCTATCTAGAGAACACTCTCTCTCTCTCTCTATCTAGAGAACACTCTCTCTGTCTCTCTCTCTATCTAGAGAACTCTCTCTCTGTCTCTCTCTCTCTCTATTTAGAGAACACTCTCTCTTCTCTATCTCTCTATCTAGAGAACACTCTCTCTCCCCTATCTCTCTATCTAGAGAACACCCTTTCTCTTCTCTCTCTCTCTCTCTCTCAATCTAGAGAACACTCTCTTTCCCTCTATCTCTGTATCTAGAGAACGCACACACTCTCTCTCTATCTCTCTATCTAGGGAACACACACTCTCTCTCTATCTCTCTATCTACGGAACACACACTCTCTCTCTCTATCTATCTATCTAGGGAACACCCTCTCTCTCTATATCTCTATCTAGGGAACACCCTCTCTCTCCCTTTATCTCTCTATCTACGGAACACTCTCTCTCTCTCTCTACCTCTCTATCAAGAGAACACACTCTCTCTCTCTACCTCTCTATCTATAGAACACAATCTCTCTCTCTATCTCTCTATCTAGGGAACACACAATATCTCTCTCTATCTCCTTATCTAGAGAACACTCTCTATATCCCTCTACCTAGAGAACACGCTCTCTATCCCTCTACCTAGAGAACGCTCTCTCTATCCCTCTATCTCTCTATATATATCCCTCTAGCTAGAGAACGCTCTCTCACTTTCTCTCTATCCCACTTCCTAGAGAAAGCTCTTACGATATTTCTATTACCCTCCCTAATATATTTATCATTCCTTTTTCAATTCCTTATTTTCCAAATCTCTTTATTTTTGAAAAATATCTTTATTGTTCTTAAACATCTGTTTATTATGACCTCTTTTTCTTCCAATATCTCTTTTGTCCCGATCTTTCTCCCTCTCTCTTTGTTCCTATCTCTCTCTCCCTTCTTTTCTCTCTCTCTCTCTCTCTCTGCTCTGACTACCCTTTTTTTTACTTAATTTCCATTTTTATGACTATTAATATTGCCTGATGACAAGCAAACAGACAAGTTTCAGAATTATTATAGTATATGTGCAACGTGTACTTATGTGGCCATTTCCGGAAGTATTTTTACTCTTATTTTTCTTCGATGTATATTATGTTTGTTAGTTCCTTTAAATACATTCAAGTCTTTTTAACTCTTAAATTGATAATCTTGCTAAAAGACTGGGAGTGTCTATAAGGGGCGGACAGAACACTTTAAATCACCCAAATAAGAAGCCAGACTGTTTGTTTTGTTTTTTCTCCTCAGCGATGGACGTCAATGGGCATTTCATCTCGGCACGCCTTCGTTTGAGTAAAATTATTTCCGTTCAGTCAGATTTTTTTATATCGACCGCCCTCCATTGTTTGTCCATACAAATATTTGCCTGCCTATAGGAGAAATCTCATAGTCACCGTCTCTGGACAGTCATTGGTGTGGCCCAAAGACAAATAAAAACATTTTGTTAGATAAAGATAAAGAATAATATATCGGAATCCTAAATAATAGTAAATAGTAGTTGCTATTGTCTATTTAAAATTATTTGTTTGTTTAAGTAGTTAAGATGTTAATTCGATAGAATATAGACACATAAACAATGTGGGAACAGAAATCGCAATATCGACTTAATTTTTTAATGATATTTCTGAGTTTGTATTTGTAGTTGTTTTATCACGTATTTCTCTTAATTTGTATACATTCTGTAGGAGTCACATCTTTACGATCTAACATCACCCACACACACACACACACACTCAACCTATATAGAGACTGAACAGAACTTGAATTCCTACTAAATACTATCCTCGAGTGTCAAAGTTATCTATATACAGGGGTTTGTCAGGACAACATGACAGGAGGATATTTCCCCCTACAAGTAAACCGTGACAAAATATTGAAAATAACAGTGTTCAAAGCCTAAATAAGGTCCCTTAGGTATGATTTACCCACACTAGCTTTTACGAGGAATGGTGTACTTCTCCAATTGATATTGCCCCTAGTAACATCACTAAGCTGGATACTCTACCAGACTAGATAGATACTTAGTTTAGTGGCCAATTAGTGAGAGGAAAATTGATGTTCCCAACTTTATTATTAACCTAACCTTTAAAAAGTTGAGGGTGACTTTAATAGAATATTCAATTGTCTATATATCTCATATAAATATCAAGTGTTAGCCCCCAAGATTTCTGAGAAAATCGATTGTAATAGTATTGACCACACACACACACACACATATATATATATATATTACAGACCTACACTTACATATATATATATATATATTACAGACCTACACTTACACATATATATATATATATATATATATATATTACAGACCTACACTTACACACACATATATATATATATATATATATTACAGACCTACACTTACACACACATATATATATATATACAGGGTGGGCAAAAATAAGGGTCCTATTTTTAAAAATTCATAACTTTTTTATTTATTGATCTTTTTTTAATTTTTTTATAGAATAAGTAAAGGACCCCTTCCGAAGCAAGCATGAGCCGTATTAGCCCTAAGGAACGTACCCTCATTTAGAAAACATTATTTTTGCTTAAAAAACTCAAAACAGTGTAAAAAACAATACTTTAGTTTTTGTAAGTTTTAAGAAGTGTTTTTCGGCTAAAATTTGTTTTGTTTATTTCAAAAGATCTCGGAAGGGTCAGTCTACACACACATAAAGTTTGGTGAGTTTAACTTTTATTTTGTGGAAGTTATTCAAATTCAAGTTATTCAAATTTAAAGATAGGACCCTTATTTTGGCCCACCCTGTATATATTACAGACTTACACTTACATATATATATATATATGTGTGTGTAAGTGTAGGTCTGTAATATATATATATATATATATATATATATATATATATATATATATATATATATGTGTGTGTGTAAGTGTAGGTCTGTAATATATATATATATATATATATGTGTGTGTAAGTGTAGGTCTGTAATATATATATATATATATATATGTGTGTGTAAGTGTAGGTCTGTAATATATATATATATATATATATATATGTGTGTGTAAGTGTAGGTCTGTAATATATATATATATATATATATATATATGTGTGTGTAAGTGTAGGTCTGTAATATATATATATATATATATATATATGTGTGTGTAAGTGTAGGTCTGTAATATATATATATATATATATATGTGTGTGTAAGTGTAGGTCTGTAATATATATATATATATATATATATGTGTGTGTAAGTGTAGGTCTGTAATATATATATATATATATATGTGTGTGTAAGTGTAGGTCTGTAATATATATATATATATATATGTGTGTGTAAGTGTAGGTCTGTAATATATATATATATATATATATGTGTGTGTAAGTGTAGGTCTGTAATATATATATATATATATATGTGTGTGTAAGTGTAGGTCTGTAATATATATATATATATATGTGTGTGTAAGTGTAGGTCTGTAATATATATATATATATATATATATATATGTGTGTGTAAGTGTAGGTCTGTAATATATATATATATATATATGTGTGTGTGTAAGTGTAGGTCTGTAATATATATATATATATATATATATATATATATATGTGTGTGTAAGTGTAGGTCTGTAATATATATATATATATATATATATATATATGTGTGTGTAAGTGTAGGTCTGTAATATATATATATATATATATATATATGTGTGTGTAAGTGTAGGTCTGTAATATATATATATATATATATAATGTGTGTAAGTGTAGGTCTGTAATATATATATATATATATATATGTGTGTGTAAGTGTAGGCCTGTAATATATATATATATATATATATATATATGTGTGTGTGTAAGTGTAGGTCTGTAATATATATATATATATGTGTAAGTGTAGGTCTGTAATATATATATATATATGTGTAAGTGTAGGTCTGTAATATATATATATATATATATAATACAATTTTGATCATCTCTGAAAATAAAATTTAATTCCGAAAAATATCGGATTAAATTTAATATTTCTCACCCAGAATCACTTCCATCATAACGTATTGTTTCCATAAAAATACCAGCATCTATGATGCTTCATCGTTCAACAATCAAGAAAACTACACTAAGTGTAACCATAAAACATAGACGTTACAAAACGTTTGTTTTTAATATGACGCAATTAACTTCTGAAGATGCTATTTGATTCGGATATATTTAAGAATATAATAAAATAAATACATCTTGCATTGAAACATCTTGTAAGTTGTTTTTATTATACAACATATATATATATATATATATATATATATATATAGGCAGCATCTTCTCTTGCAGGCAAGTATTGTTGAATATAAGAGATAACTCATGGCTAGATATCCTTTCAATAGTCCGAATCAGGATTTTAGTTTCGGAGGAGAATTGGCTGATGAATTTGCCATAGTTTAGATTTGTCTCCCAAATACTTTCACACCCATCCGGGTCCATCTTCAGGGGAATGAGGTTAATCAGGTACAGACTGTGTTAGTATTATAGAAGGTTTTGGCGACTAACACATATATATATATATATACGCAGGGTGTTTGGAAAATAGACGACATAACTAATATAGTACTGTTTGATTTCCGTTTCATAGACTATTGAAATAAATACGGATCAGCGGTCTTTATTTTAAAAGTCTAACAGGTGCACACTGTTGGATAGTACTACAGGTGTTTAACAGGTGTTATTTATATAGACACATTGTGAAGCATGACCATGAAATCCCCACAGCTACCTATCTGGAAAACGCAGCTGTCAAACCTGACATTGTAATATGGAACAAGAAAGAGAGTGGCTACTTTGGTTGAGGTCAGTGTCCCTAATGATGGGGGCCTAAATAGAGCTGAAAGGGAGAAAATAACAAAATATCAGGGTCTAATGTATGATATGAAAAGAAACTGGAACCTCAAAGAGATCTCTATCATTCCAGTTATCATAGGAGCCACTGGACTCATGAAGAAGAACTTGAAAAAGTATTTAGCAAGTATACCTGGTGAACCAAGTGCAAGAGAGATCCAGACAACTGCACTCAAGGGAACGGCCAGAATCCTGAAAAGAGCTCTCGGTTGGAGTCTGTAAATAGCGGGTGATCGTATAGCATTTGGAAGAATGCCCCGTCCCCAGCAAATGAATGAAAAAAAAAAAGAAAAAAAAAGAGAGAAAGTTTTACTTTCGGATAAGTGTATTGCATTTTGATAAAATGCAGTACAATATTGTAGTGGGGTCTGCTGCCGAACTTTACATCTAAGAAAAATGAGGTTTTACTCACTTCATTATTTTGAATTATAGAATATAAAACAATTAATAAAAATGTTTATCTATTTGGATTGGGGTCTAGAGTACACAATGTCCCGTTGGTTTAATGGGGAATACTGGTGGTTACTCGAAGGAGTTAACAACTATATATTTACCGTAATCTATTTTGATTAACATTATTTTACTTACTCAACCTCCACTCGACTAATCCTTAGACACGTCCTCGGTGCTCATCCAAAGTCAAAACACTATAAGATTTAAAGTTTACAAAACCGGTACTGATATTGATCCTGACCCTATTTTCGTGAGGTTCGACTCTGAAGCGTTCGGGTGTCCTACGCAAACGCCCAAGTGTTGAAGAGCCGAATGGTACCAGACGACAATTTTTATACGGTGCTGCGCAATGTGATTGTAAGTTATATCTTGAAGAAATTTTCTAAAAGAAACAATAGCAAAACAAAAGTAAAACATAGCGAATTTACTGTCATCAAATAATTTTATTTTTATTTTGATACGTTGCTATGTCCTATAATTTTTAGTTATAGTTGCAAGAAATGTGTTAAACAATAAAACAAGCAAAACAGAGCGAAATTACTGTTATCAAATAAATATTTTAAACCCTAACCCTAAACTCTAACCCCAAACCATATTCCTAACAAACAAAAAAAGAAAACAAGCATAACATTATCATAGGACGCAACACCGTATCAAAATTATTCTGACAGAAATCGGCTCGTCAACTCTCGGACGTTTGCGTAGGACAGCCGAACGCTTCCGAGTCGAACCTCACGAAAACTGGGTCAGGATCGATATCAGTACCACAAAAAACCAGTGTTATTGGCTAGGTTCACTACGACATTGTTCTTAAGTTAATCCAGGGCAACGGATTCTGAAATGTCTTTAATTAAACTTGTACAGTCTTATTTGACAAGACATCATTTGATTTTTGAACAATTCATTTTGAAATAAGAAAAAATCGGAATTATTTACCTAAGCAACATAACATAAATCACTATTGATCATACGACTTCATTTTTTTGTGAATTCTGTGTGACAGATGATAACATAAATACAAACATAAAATTGCCCAGATATAGGTAGGTGTATTTCTTTTTGACGTTAGGTTTCTAAAATAGTAACAAAGTTATGAACGCATAGTAATAATACGCATGTTTTTACACCTAAAGATTTGATAATAGCAAGATGTGCTGTGCGTATTCAATTTAAATTTATTTTTACTCGTATTGTTTTCGCTCGCAAATTTAGTAGTACATTAATGCAGGTATATTTGTACAGTGATAGCTGAATTTATTCTGTACACTAAAATAAAATAATAAAAATAAAATGTGGGGGGGGGTGCAAATAATAATTTATAAAATGCCCCTTTTCGAAACCAACATGCACGCATCAAGAAGTTTGATTGGGTGTCCAGCTGGCTTGGCAGACCGAAAGCAGACTCAAAGTGTTTCCACAAATAATGGCGATGGAGAGTCGCTCGGAAAGCAAAGTCAATTCACGAGTGTCCCCTGTGTGGCGCGTCATTAACAGACTAAAAGCTGCTGAGGAAGTCGCGCGTGACGGGGCCTATCACTCCACATGTCTCCACGGCGATTGATTGAAACACATCTGTCGAAGCCCGTCATATTTATATCGCTTCCGGCTTTCTGCGAGCGCTGATGCATGCCCAAGGTTTGTTACCGATTCTATCAAGAGGAGGGATCAAAAGTGTGAACACTTTTTTTTTTAAATTTTTTTTTTTAGAAATAATACTGGTCATTTCGTTGGTACATTTTAACATTAATACTTGGGTATCTAACCCTTAAATAGTCTTGAAGTCGGTGTATGCTGTTGGGACTTAAAAGGCAACCGATATCATGACTTAACCCTTGTCAGTCCGATTTATTTAGCTATGAACCATGCTCAAATTCATTGGCCAGGGTAGAATGCTTACATTTCATCGGTAAACCGTTTATAATTGCTTTCTTGCCTGCAAAAAACTTATCACACGTTAGACCACCGAAACTACCGTTCGTAAGCCTAGAGACAATGGAGCCACTCGGTAAGTATTAAATGTCGACTGCCACCATTACATTCCATACACGTACATAGGTTTACGAGCACAATGCATAATTATATCTTGTATATGAACACGTGCACCTTTTTATCGTTCACATGGTTTACACCTTGTAATTATTTGATATAGGAAACTTACTGCAGGTTCGTTTATTACTCTCTAATTACCGGCAAAATATAAATGTCAAAATAGACTACACGCAACAGAATGTACGTGTAAAAGATTTTTAACTGCACGTAAATGTAAATGTATATTTGGTTGAATTAAAGCAATCTTCTTTTTCTTCTTTCGTGTGGATCAGATGATTCTGGTGCTGGCATTAGTTTCCCCGATGTTTTTCTAGTTAGAAATCTTTCTGGAAAGACATCGGGTACTTTCGGGAAGGGTCACGAGAAGGTTGCCAACATCCCTAAATGACAGTGGTACTGTGAAATCGACGGGATTCGGACTTGGAACACCAAGGTCTTAAGTCCGTGTCGATATCCACTTAACCACCATCACCTCCCAATTAAAGCAATACTATTGATACCTTACGATATAGCTGCGTATGTGTATATAACTATATGTATTATAGGGGAGAAATCTCAGGCTATTAGATATAAGTATGTGAAATGCGTGAGGGCCCATCCTCTTATGATGCAGATTTCTTTTTACAATGGCCAGTAAACGTAGCATATTACCCTACGGAATTTCAAGTTGATATATCTAACGGCCTGTTATAGATATGGCATATCTTAAAGTAACTATGTTTAAGTGTGATATCAGAATGACTTTTAAAAATAATATCTAATGTATACCTTGGATGGGCAAAGTATTTCTTTGAATTACAACTGGAGAGAGGTATTTCAAGATATAAAAACCATTAACCCACATGTTTGTCTTCGCTTTCCCCCTTTTCATTTCTCCTTCTTATAAATGTATGTTCATGGATTCTCTTCTGATAAGATGGAGTAATGGTAAGGCAGTCTGAATGTGACTTTAAAGTGTATACGGTAATCTTTCACTCGTGCCGGGGAAAATATAAACTAGGTTCTTTTCACGAATGCGACGCCCTCTCTCTACCAAAAATATAATTTACTGCTATTTAAGACCCATATCTCGCCCGGGCTTTTGCTCGGTTATTTATTTAATTAATTTCGCAATTCTCTTGTACCCTTCCACGTTTTATTAATAGGTATGTTTAACAACGTAGATCAAGTTAGGTCTCCTACACGTTAGTCTCCATGCATAATGCATGACGTCACTAATTGTTTACATCACGGGATCCACGGAAAATGTTGGGAGACATCTTTCAAATCATTTATAACGTCGTCTATGGTGATAATATATACAATAAAAACTGTCTAGATCCAGAGTGTCGATAATTTTTTTTAATGGAAATCGCTCCAGACAAGGCATAAAGCCACTGATGTAAGGAGTTAAAAATACTACTACAAGGTCAAAAACTAGTCAACGATAAGTGTTAGATTGATAGATTCCGACCAAAAAACTGCAAGTGTTTCCCCTTTGTCGGAAACATCGCTCATGGAATGTGAGGACTAAACGACAAAATAAGAGAAGCGAGAGCTACGAGGCTGCCGAAAGTGAACCGAAAATTCACTGTCTTCTCTCCTTAGTACACTAGTATACTATTAACATTCTGTGCATCCTGTTATGTTGTTTGTCTATGTGCACACTGAATGACGTCACAACCGGATGATCTTATTCACTAAGTCATGTGGTAGACATCAAGGAACTCATTTGTGACGTCATAAATGTAGCAATAAAATGATGACGTCATCCATTAAAATTACACCCAGAAGACCTGTGAACACGAATGTTCGCGAGTCGTTTATTAAACGGGTCAACAAGACGAATATCAAGAACCATAGAGGTTTATTATTATATATATATTTAGTATCTAAATATTTACCTTGATTTTACCTTTTCAAGGGCCACTGTAGGTTTCTGATAACTTCAAAATCTAATCTAGCATTTGTAATTCTTCCCTTTCTGTTAGTTTTTTTTCAAATCCACATTTTCCTTTTTTTAGTTTGTTTTGCTTTCAATCAATTGAATAAGGATTATTTTCTCTATTAGATTTCTGAAATAGCATTGTTCTCATTTTCATCCGCGGTTTAATCTTGTTATCGTAACAGAGCCCACACGTAGTGAGAAAACACCAACACATATACGTCATTTACATTTACATTGAAAATATTGTGCTATAGAAAAATAGAAAGTATATGCAAAGGAATATATTTCCCTATCTATGCATATGTATATATATATATATATATATATATATATATATATATATGTGTGTGTGTGTCAATTTGTTTGTTTGTTTTCTATAAAAAGAGGTATCATAAGCGATAATATTCTATAAAAAATGACTAGGCAATGTTTTTATTTGAAAATAGCTTTATTCGATATGTTATACCCCAAATGAACAAGCTAGCTTATGTGGAAGTGTATCGGTAACAAACAAGTAAACAATATCAACGTTTGTTATGTAGTGCAGATTATCCAAATGTTATCTTCTCTCTCTCCCTCTTTTTCTTATATTATATATAAATATGATTAATGATCCGAATTCGTCTAATATATAATAACAATATAAATACAAATATTTCTTTCCAATTTCAAAAAAAATTTCATTCTTGGAAATAAATTCTACATGTTTGTAAAAGGCTTCTACCAAAATGTATTTTGGTAGATTCTTCTGTACAGACGGAGCTTTCCTTTAATGTCTATTATTTTTGACAAAGGGAAGTTTCTTTTTTCCCGGAATATTACATAAAGGATTTTTAATACTCATCCGGACAACACATAACCAGCTAACACCACACTTGCTGTTATGTAAGATTTTAAGATGAAGTAAATATTAAGTCCCATTTCGATTCCGATTTATTTTTGTTCCTTCCAGCTTACAACCTACCCGGCACTTTGCATTGCTCTCAGCCTTTTTAAAAAACATACTGCTACTATTCCCAGCAATGCTTTAAGTAAACTACCATTCTCTATATTATATATTGCGTATATTATTAGACTAGTAAAAATACCATAGTTTTAGTATGTGTATCTGCGTAATGCTTTATAATGGAGCATGATTTGTCTATCAATTTCTATTTTTGGAGAAATACAATCTGAAAATCCTGACTTCAAACAAACGTAAAATGATTTAGAATATTAAGATTGTTTTCTCAGCGTGTTTCTGGCTGATTGATTTATTTGGATTTACTCGCTACCTTTCTTAGAATAGCACCTTGTATTCTATTACGTTAATGAGTATATATATACATTTGATACATTTTTCTGGTAATTTAAAACATAATATTATTATGTTATAAACACACACTAAAACTGTTTAACTCAGTTAGAAAAACACACATGAAGCTAGTTGTTTTCATGTTATTTATTTAAATCTTAATGCATACAAATTTAAATAAAGATACATGTTTGTGTTTCCCTTGTACGAATATACTTAGTTGACAATGCCAATGATTTTTGCGGAAGGAAAATGTAATTTATTTTTTTTAATAATATTTAACCTTACACACATTAATTATTAAAAAGAGTAATATTATTATAAACAGTAAATAATTCAGATAAAAACATGTTTAATTTAGTAATATTAGTCTTTGCTGCACTCTTTACATGTGTTTTATTAATGGGTCACGTCTTATCACGTCCACTCGAAGATCAGAGTTAAGAAATGTGTCAGTGAGACGATAAACTCCACCACGAGATAATTGCAAAAAATAGTCAGATTACTTAAAAGGAATTGATTATCCAAAAGCACAGCTCAACAGGTATTAGTTTATATTTGATGTGAAGACGACATGTTGTATGTAATAAAGCAGCTTGGCGGTTCGTAGTTTCACAGACGAGATGCTCTATATAAAAGAAAATCTGTTCATAAAAGTTCCGTTTGGTTTCTGGAGTAGTTGAAGTAAGACGTTCTAGTTCTGAATGTTTCCCAAGGCTGCCCATGGATCAAGCTTGGTTTAGCCCCTCCAATGAACATCGCGATACCGTAGGGAGAGACTAGCAATATCATCACTTAATGGTACAAAGAATTGTAGTGAATTAACGACATCATCCCACACTAGGTTGTGAAGCCTATTTTGTACTCACTCTAGGCAAAAATGGATGTTCCGAGCGGCACCCCCTCCACATATTACAACAGTCTTTCATCTTAGGCCGCAGCTGTAATTATTATGCGGGTAATTAATTGCATCAGGGGTGAGGTACTATATGGAGCGATAGAATAATCCAACCATTTTCAAGCAACTTTAGCAATTGATTTGATGTACGTTTTTCATTTCAGGTATGGAGTGAAAGTCAACCCAATGGGCTACTTATTGGATTTAAGATTTTGATAATTTCTAAACCGAATGTTATTTTAAAATCTTGAGTGCGATATCTTGTGCTGACAGTTTAAGAAAATAGGGATTATGTCCAGAGTTTGACATTTTAAGTGGCACCGGAGTAGAGGCCCTTAATGTTCAATTAGTGACATTTAATTAGAGGTCAATTCTAAACTGAAGTATCACATTAAACTGCGTCTATTTGTATATACATACAATTGCACTGGAATAATTAGGCAAACCCTTTGTATCGAGTATAGTATATTTCTTTTGGCTTTTATCTTGGTTTTGCAAAAATTTCAACATAATAGTATCATTTTCAAACGTTCTACGTTAATAACAATTCTCAATAGCATATTGTTAATTTATAATTATCCGCGTAATTAAGTTCAAAATTTATGGCATTTAAGTCTTATTTCGTCAGTTTCATAAAAATTATTGTACTACCAATGGACGGTAAGACAGGAGATGTTGACAAAAACATCCCTAGAAATGATTTAAATTAAATTCCTGTTTCATTGCGAGCACTTGTAAACACCTTTTGAGGTTTCACTTAAAATTCATATGAAGTCTGCGACATTGTAAAATGATTGGACGTTTTCATCGCTTGTCTTTCATTCCTTTTTATTTGATTTCATTTTTTTTAATATTCCTCTTTTGAAGTATTTGAAATCACGATGAACATCAAGCAATTTATTTTAATCTCTACGCTTGGAAAAACAAAAAATAAACGATATTGCAAAAAAGACACTAAATAAAAGGCATTTAATATCTTTTGTAATGTTTGGTTGTAAACGAGAACTTTTATCAGTTCTTTTACGATTTTGATTTTATTTTTATTTTTCAATGATTCCTATATATTTAATTTTCCTTTATTTTCCTTCCATAAAAATGTAGGCGTTTATTGCACCGACTCCTTTCGTTACAAAACACAGTTGGGTTAAGCAGTTTTTGCATGTTTTTGATGAGGGATTATAATTTGTTTTTTATTTGTCTTATTATGATAATTATACTAATTTTAATTGTCTCCACGAAAATTCGGCCGATGTAAACTCCGGCCTCCTTCAAGTGCATCTTTTTGAACTTAGGAAACTCAATGTCGAGATGAACCGAAGTTTAAATGGGTTAAAGAAAGTACGTGTTCACACTAACCGAATTATCTTATACATGTGGCTTTAATGTACTCTATTCATCATTTTGTCAGTAATCCTACTTTGTTCATACAATTCATCATGTTCAATTCTCTGATAGTATTCGTCATCATTCAACTGAAAATCTATCAATCTCATTACACGTTATCAACGATTAAGTTTAGACCTTCATAAACTGTACGTCATTAGAAAAATAGTTTCAAATACATTTATTGCTTACACATTACATTAGAATTAAGAAGAATGTAAATATTTCATGTGGTCTTCCATTTTGTGAGTAGTTCTATGCAAATTAGAGTCCAAGTGATTCTGTGTAAATATAAAATACTAGTAGACAGATCTGACTTTTCTCATGATTGAAAGAGAAACACTGTCCTTTTCCACTATGCTTATAACACCATACGAGTTGCGTGTTAAACTGGACAGCTGATTCACCCGCTTATATAGTTTAGAAAAAACTAAAACTGTGTATCAACTGTATCAATTAGTCTCTTATACATATAGTTTAATTTCATTAATACCACATGTATTTAAAGTTTGAATGGAGTCTGCACCCATACCATGTTTAGGGAAGCACGTAGAGATTCGGGCGAACTTCCATCGTCTAACCAAAGAAAATGTTATACATGTTGTTTTAATTTCATCAAAATAAGTTGGGTTTAAAAATTTTGGGAGCACGTAGATATTTGGGATTAATTCATATTGTCTTTTCTCGAAAATTATACATATGAATAACATTTTAGTTTTTAATATAAATTGTTTTACGTTGATTTCTATACGGAACACATATACGCAGATATATTAATCTTTAACTGTTTTATTTTTGATATTGGTTATAAACAGATTTACTACTCGAATATACTGATTACCTGTTTAGCGAGGGTGCTGATGGAACATCATACAAATACCTACTCACACTTGCCAACAGAATAATTGCAAAGGTGAAACAAGTTGCAGTTTTACATGTTTTCATTGAATATTATATTAAATAGGCATTTTGTTGGAATGTATCATATTTGAAACAAAAACCATTTACGGGTCAACACACACACACACACACACACACATATATATATATATATATATATATATATATATATATATATATATATACTAGCGGAACCCGTCGCCCGGTGTTGCACGGGAGAAACTACTACTATTGTTGTTTCTCCCCCGTCTACCGTGTTGGCGAATGTTATACATTAAAAAAAAAGAAAAAGTGGTAGAGTAGAATGGGATCGAACGCTGAAACTGGCGACCATGAAACCTGTCTTCCTAACGACTGCGCCACGGTTTCGAGTTAAAAATATATGTGAAAATCGGTCAATTAAGCTAAGCTTGATTATGGGCATGCGTGTTATGTTAAGATTCAGCAATGACACGGTTTAGGTTATTTGAAGTTGATGAAAATGACTGGATTTGGGAAAGTGTTCTAAAATATGCGTGTTAAAAGTGTATGATTTTGAAAATGTAAATGTATCGGGGTCCACCAGTATCTTGGCGCTTATTGAATTAAATAGGATGTCGATTCGATCAAGAAATTGTAGCCGCTATGTTGAATGAATAAATGTTGCAGGAACCGTGTTCGTTTATTTCACTCGCTTAATTCCGGAATGAAAATAAATGTAGAAGTCATAAGTAAAATTAGAAATAACGTAATCCGATATTCGTGGAATATCATCGGAGTGACGGGAGCGGTCATTAAGTATTTGCGTATTGCTGTATATTATGTAGTCAAGTAATACCAGGCCAATAATAAATAAGTACCGGTGTTTTGTGAAACTTAAACTGTGTATTAGTTCCCGGTGTCGATGAATAAAGTGACAGTACAGAATTGTTAGGGAGAAAAGTTTTTTCTACCACCTATATGGAGTTGGTTTTTCGGAGAGACGTGGATAGTGGGCCAAATGTAATATTTAGTGTTTTGTAGAAAAAATAATAAAAAAATTACTTAAAACACGCTCGAGTAAATAAGTGTAGTATACTGGTGAGTTTAGTAGCCCGTGATGCATGTGGTTATGTTCCTATACTCCGAGAAGGTACAGGGGAAAATCGTCTCTACTTTGTATATATATATATATATATATATATATATATATATATATATATTTGTAATGCAATATTGGCTATTTTATTATTTTATGTACTTGCCAGTCGAGTAGACTCTTCTCTTTATCTATAAAGTCAGAGTAAAACTGTAAGTCCAGGAATACCTATCCGTAATAAATTTTGCGACTATGTACATGTCTGCTACACCAGCCGCTTTTAACCAGGTTACTTGTCTGATAGAGAACATGAATCTTGTTTTAGACAAAAATACATTCGAATTCGTTTGTACGAGACGGCATCTCATTACCAGATGAGTATGTCGTTCTCAACAGGAGTTTATCTAATCTATAAACTTAATGAAATATCTTATTTTGAAATGTTATTTTTGCTTTTCTAGTTTTATAATTATGATCGTAGACACATTTTCATTACTTTAATATTGTTTTCATGTCTTGTATTAACAAGTTTGAAGGAACATCTTTCCTAGTGAGTTGGAAACACGCATTTCTCATTAATAACTGAAAAAATGAAACCAAACTTCTTGAACAAATATACAACTACAATCATCTGTGATACAACTAACCCTAATACTGCAAAAACATTGGATGAAATTTTACTAAATGTAACATGACACACTATTAAGATACGTGATCTTGCGTTGTTTTTTTTTCTATTAAAATATTTAAAATTGCACCGAATTTGGTATAAAACGCTTGAATTAAAAAAAATACTATTCAAGAGTTCAAAAAACTAAAAGCATTCATTTTTACAAATGAGATGGACAAATGTCGACATTTTTGGTTGATGTTTGGCGAGCATTATTTTAACATGGCAGCGTTGACAGAAATATAAAAGGGAACTTTGTTGATCACGTACTGATAGAAACCACGGAGTATATACCGCATGATGGGTCTTTTCATAGCCAACATCTGTTGAATAGCCCTTTAGTAATTCATACCTTTGTATCTTCTCGGATTGCTCTGTCGTCTAGTGGTTGAGTACTTTCTTCGCCTCTGCACTGTAGTGGCCATCTCCGTGAGCTGTCTGTAACAAAAGACATTTCTCGCTTCATAAGACAACGATCTTTTCATTTTAATTACTTTTTTATTCGGCGTCAGTTTCTATTGCCGTGGAGGTGTTTTGCTATCAGAGAGAGAGAGATATATATATTTACGAATATCGTAGTTAGATTATTAATGTTTTCCTAACTATTCCTAGAGAGAGAGGGGATTCTTGCGCCTGTCTTCCCTTTAGGGAATATTCCGTATACATACATTAGAATCGCACGTCTTAACAGTTCGCCCTCTGAAAACAGACTGAATCAAATTCGCTTCTCGCGAGAGTGAATGACGTCATATATCCCTTTGTTTCCCACACAGTCACAGAGCCTTTCACAGCTGCAGACTGACCCCTGTGAACTCAGGTCCCATCACTCGGTAACCTTGTCATGTCTGCCAGCTCCGAGTGTGATAACAAGCCTTGTTCTGCACTCGACTGCCCCGCGTTAATGGCGCAAGTCAAACCCGACTTCCACAGATGCGTCCATCTCTCCAGGGCCATTATCTAACACTCTCTTAAAGGTTTTTATAATCCCACAAGTTACGTCCGTCATTATATAACACATCAATGAGTATGAAGAATAGTTTTTTGATAGTTTTAAAAATAATCTTAATGTTCGATTCAGAACGGTTAAAGACGTGTTTTTAGAAAACTTAATGATAGTATATACACCGTGGGGGCGCCTCTTATCTTTGCCAAATCCGTATGCTAATTATGTTCATCGGTATGTCACGTAATTACTGTCAGAAAATAAAGGCATTATAGTTAAAGATTTTATTATTATACAAAATATTCGTAGTTGTCTGATCTCCTACCTAGTGATGGGACGATTCCAATATTTTTCCGATTCCGATACAATTACGGATTCCGATTCTAAAATCGCTTCAAATGTACTTTTAAATATATATATATATATATATATATATATACATATATATATATATATATATATACATATATATATATATATATATATACATATATATATATATTTAATTTGACAAACTTTTTAATGTTTTCCCTTCATGTAGTGTATCGAAGAGTTTAATAAATTCATTGTGAGATTTTTATCTATATTTTTCACTTGTACAATATTTTCATATTTATCCGCTTGGGCCATTATTTTCCGGCGCCATTTTTATCTAAATCCGATATTATGATCTATAAATTTTAGTTTTAATGGTAGTTGAAAATCATTAAATATTTACCATTTTTATTATTAGTACCTACAATGGAAAATAGCAATTTTCAAACTACCAAAAAGTAAAATGAAGATAATCGTTTACGGAATCGGAAATTACGCTTACATTTTTCCAATACCGAAAATAGTCCCGATTAATTAATCCCAACACTAATCCACTCTTTTCAGAAATGCTATTACTACACTTGTTAAAACTCGATTCAGATAGGATTTTCAAGATCTTGCTTAGTATTTCCTGTTTTTAGTTAATCACACTTTTTCTATTCTACAAAGGCGATCAATAGCCCTGGTAACAATTTATTGTATGAGATTAATTGAACCCGAGAGCTATGTAACCCGTTGCTCAAAGAAATGTATTGTTCATACCAGTACCAATAAAGTTAGTTCAAACATCATCACAGAATTTTTAATCGGATTTAGACTTTGAATAGCCGAATCTATAAGTCAATCACACACAACCTTTACGTTTTATGCCGCTTCTACGATGATAAGAGACTAAGTATACATGTTCTACTCCAATGGATGTGCATATGACATTAGTAATAATAGTAGTAGCAGTAGTGAGCCGGAGTTTGGCAGTGGAGAGTGTAAGGATGGTTTCCCTATTTGAGGCGGAAGGGTTCGTTTTGGTTTGGAAGGCAGTACATGGGTATCACTAACAGCGACATTCTGCCGCACTGACAAGAACTCTCTAAAATGTCAAGAATGTAAATAAAGTTGCTGGCGCGATTAGAACACGAACCTTGAATGAACGATCTGAAGTGATTTAAAGCGAGTAGTATAAATGCAAACAATTGATGTTAAATGATGTGAACTCTGTTGAATTATGTGGTATGACAATTTTATTAATGGAAAACCTGGAAGCGGGCGAATATTAAGAAACATTTTGACAGGTGGGAGAAAACAGAAAGCATTGGTATGGAACAGTTCGGCGACCAGTTGCAGTCTTAGGTACAGATAAATGTGACAAGTATGGCGAGTACGTCCTCTTTTTATGTATGAAGTGCATCATCGGTGGAATCCTATTTTGTCATCCAATTTATTTTTAGCGAAATAGCACGTCATAATATGCATATATATTATACATGCATAATTATATACACAAATAAGATAACATAAACAGCGCATTGCTTTCATGCTGAAAGGGTTGGTTATCACCAGTATTGTCTACCGACCCTCTCCTTGCAATACCGCTGATTATTTCATAATATCCAGTATATTTCGATGTAACTGAATATGTTGCACATTTACCTCTGTACTTGAGCACTCTGCCCAATCTTTTTTAAAGAATCTGTATGTGTTTATATACAACAATAAGCGCGCATGTATATGTTCGAAAGAGAAAGGCGTAAAACTATATGATCGCAAATCTACGAACGGCACTGATTTTATGGGATGTATTTATTATTTTACAATCCCTCCCGCATGTCTTCCTATAACAATAGCGGGTCTACAGGCAGTTCGCTCTCGTGCAACTCTGACAATTGTATTTGTTGTCGCTGTCTCAACTCTCCGGAAATTCAACCTGCCGGATCATCGGCTTTAAAAATGGCAGCTGCGGTTAAATGATCCTAATTTATGGCTAGAGTTCGGCATAAAGTGAGATTTGTATGCGCTGCCATTTCAATGGCACCCCCAACCGCTTTTCTCCGATGGGGGTTGAACTGGGGATGCGTTTTACAGCTCCAGAGTAAAGAAAACGTCACGCACATCAGGCGTTGTTCTACCTTTAACGAGCGAAAGGCCATCCTTCGGAGGCATTGAGCTGTGTTTAACGTGACACGTGAACGTCGAATACGACGTATATGCGCATGTATATCTGGTGTGTAAGTGGTTCTTCGGAATCAAATAAAAAAGACAGAAATGGGGGAGACATTGATTTGGAAAACCAATTGAAGTTATTCGAACTTCCAATATTGACATATGTACTTTGTGTTTTCATATAATTACTGTCCTAACACTTATTCTGCGATACAATCGTAGTTTGGCAGTGATAGCCGTTCAACGACATCGGTATACGATGTTCAATTTCTGTAAAGCGTTTTGCATTACGTCCACTAATACGATTTCCTATGCTATCGATTTATGTTTTGTTACGGGTGGGAAAGCGTTTATTCGGCGTCCGCATTAATTAGAAAAAACGAATAAAGGGTAGATATTACGTTGGCAAGTTGGATAAAATTATGTGTCGTAACTTTAACATATTTACATTATGAATGAATATAAGAATCACCATGATACTTGTGGTTAGATACAATACTGTTGTAATAGTTTGGATAAAGTAGCGGTTCATCAGTCACCGTGTGAGAGGTTCAATTTATTTAATGTCTGTCACATGACGTTCACGAATACGATTGAGATAGCATGAATCCATCTGATGTTCTTTTACAGTTATGGCTGAGAGTAGCGTTCGCTGATACTCTTTGATAATAATAAACAATCGTGCTATCTTTGACGAACCCATTTATACTAAATTGCAATTTACTGGTAACGAGACAAGAAGTATGTATGCATATTTGTATCATGTGGGTATGTATATTAATATGTATGTGCGTATGTATATTTATATGTATGTGTGTATAGAATAATTGTGTAATTCTCACGAAGTTTTAATTCACACATGGCTTTACATTATGAAGGACATCATGTTCTACGATCTGTAACTATACACGTCTTTCCACTTGACACGGCATTCAAGAAGTCTTGTCCCGCAATCTGGAAAACCAGGAAAATATCACAAGAAAGATAAACTTAGACATAATTAATTGGTCAATTAGGAAGAGGTAATGTAATGTGTCTGTGCTTTACTAACCCCATCTTTGAGAAGTACAGAAGACTTTTAATTGAATACTCGAATATCGATGTATATAATAAAAATCGAGTGTTACTTACAGGAAGAGGCCCCTTCATGTCTAGGATGTAACTCAAGTGAAATAAAAATAAATTCACTAAACTCAACATTTTCCTATTGTCTACTCTACAAGAAATGTCACGGTTTTTCCTTTACACCAACTTCACGGTTTTTCCTTTACGCCAACTTCACGGTTTTTCCTTTACACCAACTTCACGGCTTTTTCTTTACACTAACTTCACGGCTTTTCCTTTACACTAACTTCACGGCTTTTCCTTTACACTAACTTCACGGCTTTTCCTTTACACTAACTTCACGGCTTTTCCTTTACACTAACTTCACGGCTTTTCCTTTACACTAACTTCACGGCTTTTCCTT
>OY744541.1:40580362-40612862 GCA_963556195.1 Sepiola atlantica | reverse complement strand
GAAAATTTTATCCGGCATTAAATAACCCATAGATGTTAGATATGCCGTAAAAAATACCCAAACTAAACAAATCGATTAGATTAAATTTTATTTCTATCTAATGTATAATACAATAAGAAGAAAAAATGGCGTTGCTCGAGCTTAAATAAGAAATCTTATGTTCGAAATATTAACTAAGCATTGAAATAAATTCCGATAAATGTATATCTTTCTCGCAACATACTGGCCGTTTTTCAACAAACTCTGAGGACACTTGTTTCTTGCTCCAAGCTTTGATTCTGTAATTAACGCTCCTATTCGTTATTGTTTAAGTGTAAGAATTTTTCTAAGTTACAAATAAGTGAAAGTACAAAGTTGTATTTATTTTTCATGAATGTAAATCGAGAACGAAGACTCCCCCACTAAAATGTTGTACTCTATTAAATCAAAATGAGCGATTCATATACAAGTACCTTGGTAATGAGGTTTCAGAGTATATACATATATCTATATATATATATAGAGAGAGATATATAGATATATATATATATATAGATATATATATATAGAGATATATATATATATATAGATATATATATATAGAGAGAGATATAGATATAGATAGATATAGATATATATATATATATATATAGATATAGATAGATATAGATATATATATATATATATATAGATATATATATATAGAGAGAGATATAGATATAGATAGATATAGATATATATATATATATAGAGAGAGAGATATAGATATAGATAGATATAGATATATATATATATATAGATATATATATAGATATATATATATATAGAGAGATATAGATAGATATAGATATAGATATATAGATATATAGATATATATATATAGAGAGAGATATAGATAGATATAGATATAGATATATAGATATATATATATATATATATATATATATAGATATATATATATAGAGAGAGATATAGATAGATATAGATATATAGATATATAGATAGATATAGATATAGATATATATATATATATATATATATACTAGCAAATATATGCTCCCTCCGGTCGCATATTTATGTTTGTTAGAAGCAGATGAGCTACTGCAATGCCTCCACACATCAGGGGTCACCTCTCAAAAAGAGGTAATTCCTAAGAGTATGGTATCATGAGAACAGAACAGATACTACACTACACCATGCCCCTGATTTGAACATTTAACGATAGTACATTAGTATAAATTATATGAAATACTATAGTTTATACTGAGTACAATAGTTTTAAACAGTATAGTTTTGCCGACACATACATGTAGAAAGACATATACATGTATCTATTTATAATGGCAACAATGTTGGTATATCTATATATATATATATATATATATATATATATATATATATATATATATATATTTATGCAAACATTGTTTTAAAAAATCCGTCTGTTTAACTATACCATTTTTATTTCTTCAATTGTTTTGATGGTCATGCTAGTATTTACAAAAAAAATGTTCTATAGGGTTAACAGGTTTCACGAACGGTTTCAAATTATCCTCAGGTGTCAAAAGCAAATGAACAAAACAGATGGAAAAATAAGAGAATTTTAAAAAGACGCCAGAAAAACGCGCATGTAACGTTTTTTCGCATTGTTCCAGGAAGTGCTTGACGATTTAAATTCGGCAACACTGAAAAAATAGAAAAAATAAAAAAGATATAAATAACAGACGAATTCAGTTATTTTTAACAATGTTTGCATAAATGAGAAAATGCTACTTAAATACACACAAACACACATATATATATATATGTATATATATATATATAATGTATACACATACATATATACACACACATATATATATATGCATATATATATATATAATGTATACACATACATATATACACACACACACATATATATATATAATGTATACACATACATATATACACACACATATATATATAAAATGTATACAAATACATGTATACACACACACACATATATATATATATATAATGTATACACATACATATATACACACATATATATATATATATATATATAATGTATACACATACATATATACACACACATATATATATATAATGTATACACATAGATATATACACATATATATATATATATAATGTATACACATACATATATACACACACATATATATATATATAATGTATACATACACACACATATATATATATATAATGTATACACACACACACATATATATATATAGGGTGTGTGTTATGAGGCTATATCTCTTAAATCTTACGAAGAATTCCCGAACAAACACGAAGTGAAGTTGAATTATATTGGTATACTAAACTAATATCAGTCTCCGAACAAGTGTAATTAATTCTCAGAACTTTTTTGCACTAGTTTCATGCCCTAATATACATATTAACATCGGCATATGATGCTACTAAAACTTATTTCTAGAATCTTTATTCCAATTTTGATCAAAATCCATTACATGATTTTGATTCAAGAAAATGTTTCAAATGAAAGCTTTTGGCTCAAGGGGTTTCATAAAAAAGTTAAATTTAGGAAATTAAATATGATTCGAGTCAAAAGCTCATGAATAAAATGCACTACTTATTTGACTTTTAAATGGGACGTTGTGCTTATATCAATCCCTTACAACCCTTTTGAAATACTCGACAGAAACTGACAGTTTTAATACTTATTGTTTGATGTCGAATTCATGTAAGAATTTCTAATAAAAATCGGACGTGCATTAATTTCTATAGATTGCTTCCACACACTAAATTAAACTAAATATAGACTACATTACTTATGCTTACGCCTAGCAGCTGCATTCAAAAGTTTATAATGGTTGCAGTAGTATAAGTTTGAATATTGTACATAGATATAAATGTATACACGTACCTGAATTCATATAAATAAAAGTAAAATCGCTTTCATTTTGATGCCAAATACTAAAATCGCAACGGCAATGTTTTGTTACTTTTTATCAATATTATATATATATTAAAGTTCCTAGAGTAATATATTATTAAACCCTCATAAGTGTATACATATATATATATATATATATATATATATATAAGTGGTGAACTAAAAGCGAACTTTTAGGAAAGGTAAAACCTATTGTGAAAAGTATACAGCTCAATATACAGGATAGAGCAAATAGTGTTTTTTCCACACAATCTTTATTTTACTTTTTCAAATTTTAAATCTTGGCCTTTGCCAACTCATCTATCCCAGCGATTTCCTCTGATAAGATTTTGATCTTTGAAAAGCCTGGCTTAAGAAAATAATTACTTTGAATAAATTGCCTATTAGCGGAATATACGTTGCTCTGAGCAACTGAATTGAAAAAAGATCTGCTTTTTGCTTTTCTAATTCCTTTTCATCCTTCTACCTATATATATATATATATATATATATATATATATATATATATATATATATATGATCTCAAAGTTTTTTTTGAAGAATTCGAGAACACAATTATTATCTAGACATATTAATGTGGACTATGTTATGCATATCGTACAGCTAAGCTATATATTTGGACATTTTCCCACGCTCAAATTATACGATTCTGATTCAGTTTCTTGTTTCTGTATATGATATATTAGCTGTGTTATGTAAGCTTCTATCTTAGCTGAGGTCAACATCATGCAGCCCTAAGATATCAATCCGTCTATAGAAAGGTGATATGCAGAACCTGCAAAGTTTCGTGGCCTCTTTCCAAAAGCTCTCGAAGTCCGAAGACCATATATCACCACGTGGCCGTCGGCACATACTCTTTGGCATCATCTTTGACTTAACGGACCTATTCAACTACCGACGGCTCGCTCAATTATACTCAGCAAGAAGAACGCTTTTCAAATCATTCAGCCCGCACATAGAAAACACGAGGGAAGGCGATACAACTCTCCGACAATTGTAGGGTATCTTTCCATCCTAGAATTATATCCGGAAGTCTGAGATTTTCTGAGATCCGTGAATTCTTACTGAACACGTTCGCTTTCCCCGGAGTCGATCATGATATATGTGTTGAAGAATTTATTTGAGAAGATACAAAGTTCAGTATATAATCTCTCTCTCTCTCACTCTCTCTCGCTCCCTCTCTCTCTAGATATATGTATATATATATATATATATATATATACATACATCCATATATACATATACATATACATATATATATATATATATAAGATAAGTGTATTTATACGTAAAATGTTTCGTGGCAGACAATGGAAGTTTTCACGAATCTATACGTTCCCGAAACTATTCAGAATATCTATGGTATCTATAAGGAAGCTATATAGGTAGGACAACGTTAAAATGTCGCATACGTATATACGATTTTGATTAAATTTAAACCATATGTACAAAGCACTGATTTATAAAGTTTTATAAAACTTCAGTTTGTGCTAACTAAATTAGTAGATGATCTGAAGTGGTTGGGGGCGGCAACACATGAAGCTAATATCGTAGTATGATTATAGTAAAAATAATAACACTATCCCTCTTTAACCTGGAGCAATATCAGGTCTTTCTGCTAGTCTTATATAGACCAGCTGTACCTATTCGACGTTTCCCGTGAGTAAAATAATAAATTGTTGTCATGTTCATTAAAAAAACGGACATTTTGGTGACTAAAATTTCATAACATTTATGTAAATAGACATTTTTCAAAAATGTGTCTTAGTCTTTCAAGCTAATCGATTAAGAGTAATAATGTGTAATCGAAACTAGAATCACGTATACACCGAACGTTTAAAACCAAATCGCATAAACTCTTACAAATCAAGATTTGATACCCGTCTGGCTGAAGCCGAACTTAGCTATTCAATATCTCAGTGCTTGATAAAGTTGTCTATACTATAAAAAGTGTGATATCTACCTTAAGCTTAAATTATTTCCTTACTTCTATTAATGAGCTATGACACTATGTGTTACTGATCAATTCAGGGTCGTGGTGTAATGCCCTTTATGGGGTCATGATATTATCCTTCTAAGCATTACCTCATTATTTAGGGAAATCGTGTAGTATCCACTCTGTTGTTATAATTAAATCTTACCATGAATGTCATCTTCCTTTTGAAACAATACATTGTAATACTAAACTGTTCATTTACACATCCAACACTATATATACTAACAACATATGCTACATGATGAAGCATAGTATTGCTAGTTAAATGTATATATATTTAGTTTTCAAAACCTCCTGTGTTTTAAGAATTGTACACGTTACCTGCTATTGGATGTTTTTAGGTGAGTAAAAGAAAGTGACAAACCACGAACAGTTTTCACAGATGTAATCAGTATTTAAAGATAAATCAAGCGAACAGAATACATTTGTGTCGATAACACAGTGAAAATTACACAACAAAAATACATTCGTGAGTATTACGTATCGATATGATGTATACATCTATATGTAAATGTCGGTATGTGCACATGTGTATATAAACTGTGTTTCTCGCTTCATTGCAAATCATAGTAGTGTTAATAACTTCAATAATAGGAATCGCACAAGTTTGAAATTTTGCACACTGAAAGAGTGCTCCTAATTAAGTAAGATACCAACATATTTCTAAAGTTTTTTATGAAAATTAGAATTAAGATTTTAGACTATTGGTTCGGTAGCAGTATACTCTATTTTTAATCTCCGAAGGCGACATAAAATTGGGCTAAAGTGTTCTGTTTTGGTAGATATTTGATTAGGGTATTCTCCTATATATATATATATATATATATATATATATATATATATATATAAATTAGTATAACTTCTTTCATTTATACAAGCCATACAACTCTACTTTTTATTGAGCACTATTTTATGAACACTAAAGTTTCGTTGGATTAACATCTAGGAAGCAACAATAATACCATTACTAATATATAATCTTTGACATGTATTTTCTTAATCGTTATTAAACTCCTAGGTATTGTTTCTAAATCACCTACCTCTGACTTGTCTTCTGTTTATTTTAATTCTGATTTTATCACGTGTCCATAGTGTTTTGTATATACATTCTCAGAAAATAAAATGCCTTTATTTGTTGACAGTGTTTTTATAATAAAACAAAAATTTAAAATCTCAGAATTATTTTAATCTAATTGTTTTGTGTTTGTATATCAGTGCTTTCGACTTCATGTATATTTCCTTCGGATGGATGGAGCATAAAAAGACAGATAAAATGATAGTGTGATTTATGTAGCATATGGAATCATGTTCTAATATAATATATACTCGGATTTTTTTTAATATTTCAGGAGTAAAATCTCTATTTAAACCAGGAAGCAACAAATGTAACGATAGAAAACCTGATCGATTGTTTGGAATGGTAACTTGAAGATTGTAATTATTAGAGGTTTTCTTCAAAACTACGATTTAATGAACATTATTGATTTGATGACTGATACCGGTTAATTATTATTTTCTCTTAGTATTATTTCGTGTAATGCTAAACTATCATAGTTGTTTGTTTTTTTTAAAACAACTATGATAGTTTAGCGTTACACGAAATAATACTAAGAGAAAATATACAATTATACATCATATTTTTGTTTCTTTCTAGATTTCTCCACGAAATCAATGAGAATAGTGATTAACATTAAACTAAAATAGTAGACTTGTTAATTATTTATGAAAATTGGATTTATACGCTCAATATATCAAATAAGCAGCACATTAACTGTTCAATTTGTATCGATTGCCTTGGTATTAAAGTGCATAAGTCAACAGTGTAAATAATAGACCTTATTACTTTTTTGTCGAGTCTAGGAGGGTTGATATAGGATCACCAGACGTGTATCAGCAGGACACAGGCACGTGTTGCATCTCCAAGAATAATAACAGAATTGGCTGCCTGAGAACTTCCGCGACTTCATTAGTTCCAACTCGCTCCTATCGGAAAGCTAGGAAGTATTATGTGTTGTGTGTAGTTGAGATGGATACAAGTCATTCCGCTTTCAACACGAGCAGATTCTGTAGTCTAACTGGTGTTAAATCATCTCTCGAAGGGCATCATAATAAGTGCGTGCTGCAAGTCGTGATGGAGGCTCACGGCGATTACTTAGAGTTAAATGTGTTAAGAGAGTAGACTTTCGGTTTACTCTCGGCAGTCTCGTAACACTCGCTACCCTGATATTGTCTTATTTAGTCTTCACATTCCGTGAGCATTTGTTCCTGACAAAGGGGAAATAATTGCTGTTTTCTGTGTCGGAATCTATCTACTTTTCTATCTATCTACTTTTCTATCTATCTACTTTCTATCTATCTACTTTTCTATCTATCTACTTTTCTATCTATCTACTTTTCTATCTATCTACTTTTCTATCTATCTACTTATCTATCTATCTACTTATCTATCTATCTACTTATCTATCTATCTACTTATCTATCTATCTACTCATCTATCTATCTATCTACTTATCTATCTATCTATCTACTTATCTATCTATCTATCTACTTATCTATCTATCTAC
This sequence comes from Sepiola atlantica, assembly GCA_963556195.1. Lineage (NCBI taxonomy): Eukaryota > Metazoa > Mollusca > Cephalopoda > Sepiida > Sepiolidae > Sepiola > Sepiola atlantica. The sequence goes on along the minus strand of OY744541.1, from coordinate 40,605,385 downwards.
TTATCTATCTATCTATCTATCTACTTATCTATCTATCTATCTACTTATCTATCTATCTATCTATCTACTTATCTATCTATCTATATCTATCTATATCTATCTATCTATATCTATCTATCTTTATATCTATCTTTATATCTATATATCTATATCTCTATATCTATCTATATCTCTATATCTATCTATCTATCTATATCTCTATCTCTATATCTATCTATATCTCTATATCTATATATCTATCTATCTATCTATCTATATCTCTATATATCTATATCTATATATATCTCTCGTTGGATAGTTTTTTCACTTTGTAGTATTATTTTTTTAGATCCTTACATCAAGTGGTGGTCATACCTTGTCAGGAGCGATTTCCATAAGAAATGTATTTATCTAAAGTTTCTGAAATATATGTACTTTCAAATTCGAGAATAACTCCTGTTTTACTAGAATATAACTTATTTGCTTTTTTATGCGAAAGATATAAAATGGGTCTCGAACAACCTGTATATTAGCTATAAAGTACCGTGATCTAGCAAATCAGTCAGTATATGGCTAACTACATACAATCACCACGTATTAATAAGTTTAGTACTTGTGTTAGTGGAATCAACACCTACTATTTACTATAATGAACATTCCTTTGTAGATGTATGTAAATCTAGTGGCAGCATATAATTATATAAACATTTAGAGTTGTTTACCGTAGCTCGAACTCTAGTAAACAAGTCGTGTTGCGACCATAGTATGAACCACTTTTTTCTGTCTAGCCAAACTGATGAGCCATGACACAGTTAGACTGTTGTCAGTTGCGTGCTGTGTTATTTTCGATTCATGTGAATAAGGGATGAATAAACCTCTCGAACAAACACTATTCTGTCAAGGAGGGGAAAGTCACTCAAGAACCCATCCTTAAATTCAAATAGTCAACCCTTATCTGCTAGTAAATTCATTCGTTATTTTGATCGTCGCTATTCAGGCAAATAGTAATGGGTCGTATGGGTTTTACTGTCCAAACAAAAGTGAGTTGGCTTTGTTATTACAAACTACTAAGAAATTGGTGAATGGAAGGAGAAAACCATAAATATATTTTACCATTAGAAAAATGAGTTGTTTTTTGTTTCAATCGATAAATATTGCATTGCTTTTAACGGATGAAACAAGATTGCGAACACTTTATTTTTATACATTACTTATCTATATATAAAACCATGACCCTATATATATATATATATATATAGAGAGAGAGAGAGATAGAAGAAAAAAGATTGATAAATATGCGACGATTGTCCAAATTTATTTCAAATTTCAATTGTTCAATGCAAGGTTGTCAGTAATAAACTAGTGTTTATTTTCCTTTCCTTAAGCCAAGGCTTTTCAAAGATCGAAATCTTATCATCAGAGGAGAAATACAGATGGATAAGTTGACTTTCGAAAAAACCAAAGTTCAAATATTTGAAAAATATGAGAATTATTTTATATATATATATATATATATATATATATATATATATATATTACTAGAAGAATATATGTACCAAGACAGGTACAATTAATTCTTAGAACAGTGTTACACAAATGTTATGTCCGCTCACAAAAATTAATATAGAATTCTACTAAACCTTATGTCTAGAATCCTTATTGCATTTACGATTACATCATTTTTATTCTCGAAAAAGGCTTAAGCTTAAGGGGTCTTAAGAAGAAATTCAAATTCAGATAATCTTGTTTGTCTTATGGTCAACTTTAATACAAATCGAAAACAGTAATTTTCAAATGGGATATTTTGCTTATATTCAGCCGACTAAAATTATTTCAAAAATTCTAATGAAACTGGCATTTTAAGGTATATTTATTAATAGATGTATTATATATGTATATTGTTAATATTCCATAGACCGTCATGGGTGATCCCGTTTGTTACAAACTAAATTAAACTTGAATATAGCCTACACTACGACTACTAGCGCCTAACAGAAGTGTTTTGTAACTCATAATAGCCGGATAATTAGTTTAGAAGTGAATCTTGTTGATACAAATATATAATATATGTGTGTGTAAAAACATCAATACACTTTTTCACAATATCACAGTCCTCCAGTGTCGCTTGACAAGCAAGTACTGAAAGCTAAGATTAAAAAAAACTGTTTTGTCCGATCAGATTTCTGACATCTTACGATATCGGCACTAATTCTGAAGTAAAATCTTAATACTTATATTAAGCATTATCCGCATCCGAGAAGACTCCATTCTTTACTAAACGCTATTAATGTTCGTTAATAATTACAAACCATGTCACTTAATTTTTAGCCCAATTCATGAAACCTGGGGCATACGTATTCATCCAACGACAGAAATTCAAGTATTACATGCTGAATTAAAAACTGGTCAGATTTGTCACATGTCGGATTATTTTACTATTGTCTATCTATCTATCTATCTATGAAGGAAGGAGAGAGAGGGGATTAAGAAAGATACACAATTATGGCATATACATTAGATTATATCGGTTTTAAAATGATATGAGAACATTTATATGATCTCTATCACAACAGAATTAGCATTTAAAATTTGCTACCAAAGTTTGTTTCAACATAGTGCCTATAACTACACTTACAAAATACCCTATAAAATATTAAGAGTCTCAATAAAAGGTAACTTTCTATATCTAGCTTCAAACATATGTTAGTCTAAAAGGTGCACGTGGACAAATCAACAAACCAAAAAGCCACAGGACAGGATGGAGCCAAACATTACGTACTATGCAGATATCTTTATATGATAACTAGCTGTACATACTCGACGTTATCGAGTGAAGTTTTTCATATCATAAATTACAAGTTCCATACAATACATATTTTCTTCGTACATTAAACAGAAAGCCTCCATCCTAAACACACACACAGCCCAAAAGTGTGTTTTTTTTACTTTTCTGGTTTTTATTAACATTAACATGTAGATGTCTGTGTTCGCTCCAGAGAACCATAAGCAACACATAAATCAATAGTACAAGGTTGGTGCATGGATTTTCTGTAGTTTACCTTTTTCCTCCGGTAACTGCCGAGACACGGGTCACCTTATCACCTTATATATATATATATATATATATATATATATATATATATATATATATATATATATATTATATAAATAGAAGGTTACATTCCTATAACGATTTTTTATTATTTTTAAACAATGATTTCATTACGGACCGTTTCGTTTACAATTGGACAGTAAGACTACAGTTATATATCCAGATGTATATCATTTATTTATTGATACACGTTCTGGAGTTACTAAATAAACATCTATTTAGTTTAATTCCTAAAAGTTTGAATATTAATGATACCCATATATATATATATATATATATATATATATATGATAATTTTATTTACACATACATGTACAAAATCTGCGACACTGGCATGTCGATGCTATCGACTAACAGCTACTATAAACTGAGATTATAGTAGCTGTTGATCGATAGCATCGACATGCCAGTGTCGCAGATTTGGTACATGTCTGTGTAAATAAAATTATCATATATAAAGCTATATTTTGATATTGAGCACTTTTTATAAACCCGGTTAAAATTCCTTGGATTACCACCCTGTGGATATTTTTCACCTGGATTATTACCATGATTATATATATATATATATATATATATATATATATATATTAAACCCCTTAACATTTCACAGAATGTGGGCTCACAGCTCAATAGTTCTTTTACAATCATATACATCATAACTAATAAACATTACAGCTGAAATATAAGTATGATTAATCAGGGATTTATTTTAAAGCAGTTTATTATACCTATAAGACAGATGTTTCTTCATATTAACTGACATTTTCTCTATTTAATAATTAAAAAAAAAAACCTCATGTTTAATCGGCCTCTTCAGTGACTGTTTCTATTTACTTGCCCCCACCAAGTCGGACACAATAGCAACTTTTAATGCGGGAGCAATCCAACTTCCAGTAAAAGACACTCTGGATTCAGGGCGTAGCCTAACATTGCCTCCGTCTAGAGGAATTTCTCCTCCACTGACCGACGACAGAAAAGCTGAAGTGTATTATCAAAAGAGATACTACACGTTGCTCATAGCGAAAAGGATAGTTGTTGTTATGAAATATAAAAAATAAAATATTTTTTGGGCGGAAATAAACTTTTGGATCTTGAAGGAACTTTATTATCTAACATAACCGTCCACAACAGTAGAACGTTTATTTGTTTTCGATGTTGATTAAGCATCGGTGTCGTTGATGTTTTGTTTGTGGATAAAAGGAACGTGTCCAAGTCTGTAATTCCCGCCAAAAGGCGGACAATTATTGTCAATTAGATCGGATATACCGGAAATCAATTGCATTTTAAACTACTAATTACGAAGTAAAAATGTTTTTACCTAAGATTTAGATAAAAAACGTAAATTCTTGTAAATAAGCAGTCCGATATTTTTGACCCGCAAGATCGTGTTGTTGACATTGATTTCCCAATTCCTTCCAGAATCAGATACGTAAGGTAAGCACATCGTAGACGATGCCCAAATTTATAGTGGAGTGGTGCTGTGGAAGCGGCAGGATTCGAACGGTGCACCTCGATCTCGTCAGTCCACGCCTATATACACTTCACTACAGCCACCTTACATTTAGTGCCTGATTACGAAAGCATTCAATCATAGTTTAAAACGAGTGCTTTTCTCTCCACTGAAAAAAAATGTTTCAAGTGTCAAATACCTATATGGTCGCAGAGGTTATTTTATCAAAGACTGTAAAAACGGCACCCAGCTTACAATATGCGCCGAGATTGAAAATCATGCGCTGATTTCTCCAAATAAAGAACCCTTTGGACGCTAGTTATAATTAATTAGAAATATTACCTACGGCAGCGAATGTCGTCTTTATGTATCGACTCTCGATTAGATAAAACCTCAAATCAGCACTTTATTTAAATCACAGCACAAGATACATTCTCTTTCACATGCAGTATAGACACACATTGAGTGTTTCTATTTTTTTCATTGTCTGTTCTGTCCAACAACACCCGTACGCACGTCACAACACAGCCTAAGTCTTTGGAGTCAAAAAACTTCGACAAGTAGCACACATATAAAGACACACGGACTAAAGCATAAACACGCTAATATGTACACACATTTTCATTCCTATTCTATTTACACAAATGTAGATGCTAACGGCCTTAACAGTAATGAACATGTCTACTCTATTCCTTTTTACACGCATATACTTTCAGTGATTATATTGCTAAAACTCTTTAAACTCCCATGCATTACCAACACTGTTTTGTATTGTCTTCAGTTGCCAATAAAACATATTCTGTATGGTAAGACTTTGTCATTCCTGCGTTTGTTAATATTGTGTCTTAAACATTTCTCATTTCGAGGGTGGTCTCTACAACACATGGTTATTGCCATCCTAAATAATCGCCCTTCATAGAAGCGAAATGAAATGTTGCTTTTTAGATACTTTTTTTAGGAAGAGTGTTACATAACGTACGTCACTCTATCTCTCTTATTTCTCACTCTCTCTCTATTTCTCACTCTCTCTCTCTCTATTTCTCACCCTCTCTCTCTATTTCTCACTCCCTCTCTCTATTTCTCACTCTCTCTCTCTCTCTATTTCTCACTCTCTATCTCTCGTTTGCTCACTCTCTCTCTCTCTCGATTTCTCACTCTCTCTCTCAATTTCTCATCTCTCTCTCTCTTTATCACTCTCTCTCTTTCTAACTCTCTCTCATTCACTCTCTCTCTAACTCTCTCTCATTCACTCTCTCTCTCTTTCTCACTCACTCTCTCTCTACTTCTCACTCACTCACTCTCTCTCTCTTTCTCACTCACTCACTCTCTCTCTCTTTCTCACTCACTCACTCTCTCTCTCTTTCTCACTCACTCACTCTCTCTTTCTCACTCACTCTCTCTCTCTCTTTCTCACTCTCTCTCTCTCTCTCACTCACACTCTCTCTCTTTCTCAGTCACTCTCTCTCACTCACTCTCACTCACTCTTTCTCACTCACTCTCTCTCTCTCTTTCTCACTCACTCTCTTTCTCTCTTTCTCACTCACTCTCTCTCTCTTTCTCACTCACTCTCTCTCTCTTTCTCGCTCACTCTCTCTCTCTTTCTCACTCACTCTCTCTCTCTTTCTCACTCACTCTCTCTCTCTTTCTCACTCTCTCTCTCTTTCTCATTATCTCTCTCTTTCTCACTATCTCTCTCTCTCTTTCTCACTCTCTCTCTCTTTCTTACTCTCTCTTTCTAACTCTCTCTCTCTCTCTCTTTCTAACTCTCTCTCTCTTTCTAACTCTCTCTCTCTCTTTCTAACTCTCTCTCTCTCTTTCTAACTCTCTCTCTCTCTTTCTAACTCTCTCTCTCTCTTTCTAACTCTCTCTCTTTTTCTCACTCTCTCTCTCTGTCTCTCTCTCTTTCTAACTCTCTCTCTTTTTCTCACTCACTCTCTCTCTCTTTCTCACTCACTCTCTCTCTCTTTCTTACTCTCTCTTTCTCACTCTCTCTCTTTCTCTCTCTCTCTATCTCTCTTTCTCTCTCTTTCACACTCTCTCTCTCTCTTTCACACTCCCTCTCTCTCTCTCTCTCACACTCTCTCTCTCTTTCACACTCTCTCTCTCTTTCACACTATCTCTTTCACACTCTCTCTCTCGCTTATTCACACTCTCTCTCTCGCTTATTCACACTCTCTCTCGCTTATTCACACTCTCTCTCTCTTTTTCACACTCTCTTTCTCTCTTTCACAGTCTCTCTCTCTATTTCACACTCTCCTTCTCTCTATTTCACACTCTCCTTCTCTCTCTTTCACACACTCTCTCTCTCTTTCACACTCTATCTCTCTTTCACACTCTATCTCTCTTTCACACTCTATCTCTCTTTCACACTCTATCTCTCTTTCACACTCTATCTCTCTTTCAGACTCTCTCTCTTCTTTCAGACTCTCTCTCTTCTTTCACACTCTCTCTCTTCTTTCACACTCTCTCTCTTCTTTCACACTCTCTCTCTTCTTTCACACTCTCTCTCTTCTTTCACACTCTCTCTCTTCTTTCACACTCTCTCTCTTCTTTCACACTCTCTCTCTTCTTTCACACTCTCTCTCTTCTTTCACACTCTCTCTCTTCTTTCACACTCTCTCTCTTCTTTCACACTCTCTCTCTTCTTTCACTCTCTCTCTCTCTTTTTCACTCTCTCTCTCTCTTTTTCACTCTCTCTCTCTCTTTCACTCTCTCTCTCTCTTTCACTCTCTCTCTCTCTCTCTCTTTCACTCTCTCTCTCTCTCTTTCACACACTCTCTCTCTCTTTCACACTCTCTCTCTCTCTCTTTCACACTCTCTCTCTCTTTCAATCTCTCTCTCTTTCACACACTCTCTCTCTCTCTTTCACACACTCTCTCTCTCTCTTTCACACTCTCTCTCTCTCTCTCTTTCAATCTCTCTCTCTTTCACACTCTCTCTCTCTCTTTCACACTCTATCTCTCTCTTTCACTCACACTCTATCTCTCTCTTTCACTCACTCTCTCTCTCTCTCTTTCACTCACTCTCTCTCTCTCTCTTTCACTCACTCTCTCTCTCTCTCTTTCACTCCTTTTCACACTCTCTCTCTTTCACACTCTCTCTCTTTCACACTCTCTCTCTTTCACACTCTCTCTCTTTCACACTCTCTCTCTTTCACACTCTCTCTCTTTCACACTCTCTCTATCTTTCTCACTCTCTCTATCTTTCTCACTCTCTTTCTCACTCTCTCTCATTCTCTTTATATATCTGTTTCTTTCTCTCTCTATATCTATCTATCTTTATTTCTCTCTATATATGTATATCTTTCTGTCTCTCTCTCTCTCTCAACGTGTATCTTCTTTCTCTCTCTCTCTATATATATATAGATCTTTCTATCTCTCTATATATCGTTCTTTCTCTCTTTATATATGTATATCTTTCTTTCTCTCTCTCTCTATATATATATCTTTTATTCTCTCACTGTCTATATATATATATATATCTTTCTTGCTCTCTCACTCTCTATATATATCTTTCTTGCTCTCTCACTCTCTATATATATCTTTCTTGCTCTCTCACTCTCTCTATATATATTTCTTGCTCTCTCACTCTCTCTATATATATTTCTTGCTCTCTCTCTATATATATATATATTCTTGCTCTCTCTTTATATATATATATATATTTCTTTCTCTCTATATATATGCATATCTTTTTTCTCTCCCTTTATATATATATATATATCTTTCTTTCTCTCTCTATATATACATATTTCTTTCTCTCTATATATATATATATACATATATATATATAACCTTTCTTTCTCTATATATATATATCTTTCTCTCTCTCTCTCTCTCTAACTTTTTAATCTCTCTCCATATTTTCAATCTCTATATTTCTCTCTATTAAAATCTCTGTCTTTAGTATGATAATTTAGTATGAACTTCTAGTAGTTTTGAAATTAATCTAAGAATGATGATGCATAAATTGCTATTTGACACACAGTATACTTGTATTTTACCTTCCACTTCTGTTTGTCCTTCCACTTCTGTTTTCTTGATTATTTCCGTTCCATATTCATGTTTCCCGTACATTAGCTTTGTTTCAGCGCGCTGCTGCACCCTTTTCCCCAATTTAGCTATATCTATTTGCCTATCCTTCATTTTCACGCAGCCGAATTGCAGAGAATCTTTACAAAGTAGATTCGCTAGCCTCTTAATAATTTAGAGAATATCGATCTGTGTATATTGGAACGCAGCAAGGGCAATCGAAGTGTGATCTCCTCCGTTACCTTCAATCAGTTCCTTCCGGTGCTTATTTGCAAATCATTTACAGTGTGTTGGGTGCATCTTATCCATCTAAGCCGAGAATCTTAGCGTAACATGAAACTAAATAATTGATATTCTACAATTATAGCTCTATTTAAACTTCCGATTTTTTTCAGAATTTGATGATGTATCTGATGCTGTTTGATAATAGTAACCACTCTCCAAAATATCAACCTGATACAAATTATTAGTATTTGCGTTATCAATGTTTCCATGGATTAACTTCGGGAATACTTTAAACAGTTACGCCCAGATAAGACGAATCCAAATATCTCCTTCGCCGATAAGGATGACAGGTTTTTAATAATGTCATTTTATGACTTCAATTTAATGTTTCAGGTAGCATGAACCTTACTTGATACTGCAATAGAGTCGACGGAACATAATCGACTAAACTTCACTCTGTATGCTTATTTGTCTCTTTTATTCGAATGCATTTGTTGAAACTGAACAGAAGCAAAATTCTCTACATTTAAATTGTTGCTCATATTTATTTGCTAGCATATTCTTATACCTGCTTGAGCTATTTTTATTATTTCAGAATCACATAAAACAGGCGCAAAGGTTGTTTTTTTTTAATCCTGTAATTTTTACGTTCAGTTTCTTTTCTCTTTTTAAACCATTTCAGTATTTCAACAAACAATGTAGAAATAAAACATCTGATTGAAAATTTTTGTAATTTATTTTTCTGGAACTTTTTCAATCAAGCTATTTTTTTATCAATCAAAATATAAAAAAAAACTCGCACTACGGAAGCCTAGCCTCAATCGGTACTACACAATACAATCGAAAAAAGGAACCATTTTCTGCGTTTTGTGCGCGAACAATTTAGCAAGAAAGGAAAATAAAAAGTAAGCTCCTATTGTGATTGCGACTGGCAATCAGAAAGTAGTAGCAAACATCGTTTTTTTTTGTCAAAGGAAACCGCTGGCTTTTTAAACTCTTCGACAAGGATAGACTAAAGACATATGTGGGGTGCTATAATTATTTAAACCAGAAAGATGAAGGCTTGTAGGATACGTCATTTTAAGCAATGAATTAGAATTAGAAGTTGTAACTTAAGAGTTGAACATATTGTAAAACAGAATGTGCGAGAAACTCAAATCGAACATGATTATATATAAGGCAGAATCACAACAACGAAGTCATATTAAATATATAAACTATCTGAAGTACCCATCTATTCCGGGTTTCTCAATTTTTCTTTTCTTTAAAAATCAAGACTAGAATTTAAAAACATATATTAAATATTGTTCATCCATTTTTTTTATTAAAAAAAGTATTCAGCTATATGATGATCGGTATCGACCAGGTCATGCCTGGGAAGATATAACATTTTTTTAAAACGTTTTGTGCAATTCGAAACCAGGATGAAATACGTTAATCTACTCGACCACCGACTAACAAAAATAAGATCGACATAGTTTTTTAAACACTCTCCATAGATCTAAATTAGTTCAATTGTCTAAAATAAAGAAGGAAACGTATAAAATATCGTTTATCAATATTTGATACAAAGCATACATCTTTTCTTCAAAGTAAACAAATTAACACGCATCAAATTCCCCAACGTTGAATATGAAAATATTGTTTGATTGTAGTAGAATGTCCTCGTAGATTACTCATTCATGAATTGGAACTCAGATAATGGAAATCTGAGCATATTAGAACATTTCAGCCATGATAAAAAAACGACTTTTAATCTTCTTTTTCAGCTTATTTGTTTGTATTGTGTCATACAGGAAACACTGACTACAATATTCAGTATTGTGCTGCGAACAAAATGCATGGATCCGTAAGATTAGACACATTACCTTGATTAAGGAAAGGATCTTTATAAGTTGAGCCAAAAGCTGTGCAGTCATATTTGCAAGTAATAAACTAACAAAGCAAAACCTACAATGATTGATCGGATAATATATAGGGCTAGGGACAACGTCAATGAGAGGAGTGTTGTAAATGATTAAACAAGTTAAGGAACTTTTTTCTCAAGCAACATATACTAAGGCACCAACAGTCAAACTGCCCAAGTTCAATCTCTAAATGACCGCCCACTAATTCAGAAAATATGCAAATCTTCATCCAAATCGGAGGTATGCTAGCATCTCAGGCCAACATTACACAATTTTATACAATTATGCTTTTTTCCTGCCACACGGTACACAGAAATACCTCGTCCGCCCTTGGGCCACATCACAAAGCTGCAATTTTATGTCCTCTTTGTACACATGATCTGTCCCAAGATGTTCATCAAGGATCAACTCATCAGGGGAATGGCGAATGACACACGCCAAGCAGAACTGCTGGCAAAAGCCGAAATACGTCAATCTCTCGAACAGAATGTACGTTATTCTGAGCAATTCGAATAAACATTGCGAGAGCAAACTTCAATAGTCAACACTTGTGGCATGGATATTGCCGAAACGTTTACGTAGCGCTAGCCAGAAAATAGTGCTTCACAAACAAATAAGGGTAATTTCTCAAACTGCAATAAAAAAAACTCTACTTAATCGAACTCTTTTCGAGTATTCATGCGTTGTGGTTCATATTAACTTGGAATTCTGGGAAATACCCTCCGCCAATTCAAATTTCCAGCATGAGGTAAAACCTGTAACACTTAAGGGGCGTATTACCACTTTTCGAGAGTGTACAAAGAAAATATATATTGGCTTAGGCTAAACGTAGCTCCTGAAACTGTTATCGCTCACATCATATTTAACTAAACAAAGGGTACATATCAAATACTTAAATACAACACTTTTGAAATTCTGCAATTCGAACTCTAAACATTTTCATTTCAACCCTAAAGGTAAACTACGATAAAGGGTTTCAATTCAATTGAAATGTTGAATGTTTGCAAATATTGTTTTGTGAATAAATGAGATCTTACGATTTACGTACAATAAGTATATGATCATTCATCTATATCGTATGGATCAGATGAGTCTATGGTTGACATTGCTGTCTACGATATCTTTCTAGTCAAAATTCTTATTAGAAATACCTCTGGTTCTTACGGAAGGGACCACTCCTAAGTGCATGTGTTTCTGTGAAACGAACTTAATTCGAACTTGGCGCACCCAGGCTGTCAGTTCATGTCGTTGACCACTTAGACTCCGTCACCGCGAAATATGTTATTATATACAATAATGCAGGTAAAGGAAACAGAATAATAATCAAGTATTTCAAAATAGCGTATATAATAGTGATCAATTGGAAATAAAGAAATGTATATTTATATTTTTATTCGTACAGACATGTACAAAAATCCGGTATATTGGCTGTCGATGTTAGCAACCGTTATTTTTTAGAAAGTAAGATCTCTTTTAGAGAAAGGTCTGATCTTTCACTTATATATATATATATATATATATATATATATATATATATATATATATATAGCAACATGAAGAGAAATTGTTTCGCGTTTTAGTAGCTAGACTGAACTAACGTTTTTTTGTAAGAATCACATAGAAGGAACACTTCGAAATAATACGACGATCGGGTGATTCCATCTTTTAAAAATTAAGACGGATGATGTAGACCAACATGAAATTTCCGTAGCGCATTATCGGTGGTGGCGGCGGCGGCACCCCGTGGAAATTATTCGCGTGTTCTAGATCCATCCGTATGATAACTGTTTATAATCATATTCCATTTCAAATAATGAATGGCAAGGTCAATACGATTAATAAAAAGCAAGAGGCTATTTTGCCGGTCCAGGCAGAATAACGAGGGTTCCTTATTCTACCGGCTTATGTTTTTTTAACCTAACTGTTATTGTCTTGTGAAAGAAAAGGTAATGAAATAAATAAGGACAAATATTTAATAACAATTCATTTTCATCGTCATAATCCGTTGTTATTCTGTCGGTTATTTAAATTTTTTGAATATAAAAGAAATATCTGCTTTTAATACAAAAAAACATTAAAAGTAAAAATTGATTAAATGAACGAAAATATTAAAGACAATTAGATTCTTTAGTCGGATTTAGAAGTAATAAATGTTTTAGTTATTTAAGAAACAAAAGTTTCATTCATTGATATAACAAATAAATAACTCTTGTAAAGAAATCTGATTATTAAAATAATAAGAAATAATAAAGAAATTAAATCAGAAAAACATTTTTAATTTCAGTTTTATAAACAGTCTAAACAGCAATTTTAAAACTAATTTTTCACTATTCATTTTATTAAATTATTAAAAGAAAATCACTGTTGACTATTCATCTCATAAAATGTTACATTATTAAATACTTATTTATCCAATTTAAAAAATATTTCTTTCTAATAAGAAAAATGTTGAAATAAAAGATCTTTTTTACCTCGAGTATTTATTTACTCCCCTCTAGGTGTTGGGCACAAGGCTAGTTTTATCTTACTCCCACAAGTAAGATGTGACCCAAGGTCGGGTCGGGAAAGTGGGGTTTGAAAAGCCAGCGCCCGAGAAAGTGAGCACTCTGGCCATTAAAAATTGCCGTGGCAGCTCCGTCGGCATTCCCCGGTAAGGGCGCCTCAGGCAGTAAGCAATAAACTTACTCCTCTCCAAAGAGGGGAGGCGAAGCCTGGGAGGGTGGACCTCCTAGAACTGCACAGGACAGACCCATAGACAGGCGTAAATCAAGCCTCAAAGGCCAAGATAATACCAGTCTATGGGGTGCAGTATCCATCGGAACAGATACTACACTTTGATCTTAGCCAAAAGGCCAAGAACTTTTTTTACAAGTAGATAGAAACAAAAGCATAAGTATTTAAGATTTGTTTATTTTTTGAGTTTCGTTATCTTCGTTTAATTACTTCTTTTTTATTAGAAAAATGATGAAATAAAACTTAAAAATGTTAACTCGTAAAATCTTCGCTGTAACAGTAAGGTAATCTGAACATGAGCCGGCAAAATAACGACCCCCTTGTTTTTTTCTGCCGCGACCGGCAATATAACGAGGGGGTCGTTATTCTGCCGGTCCCGGCAGAATAGCCTATTCGTAAGAAAAAACGGCTTCTTACTTGTACCGTAAAAATAATCATTGTCAAGTAACATTTCTTCAAATAAATACAACGAATGTTACTTTTTAAAATGTATTTATTTAAAAGTGTACTGTTTTGGTCGAAAGACGACATATGTTTTTGGAAGGATTTATTTTAAAATGGGTAAAGTCGGAATTGATTTACTGTTTGCGACATCAGATTAATCAGCAATCACTATATGTGATGACCGGACGATTACATTTTGTTTTATGTGTCAAAACTTATTACATACCCACGTAGATGAAATGCAATAGCCCATTATTAAATTGACGAGCGGGACTCATGGGAATAGATTCTTGTGATTTGTTTCTATTCTATATACGTCCGGCGCGAACGCATACCCCATATTATTTTACCATCTTAAGACAGAAGAGATACAATTGCATCTTCGATGGGGCTATCTTATCTTTCATAAAAAAGTAGTGTATGGTGATAACGTACGTACGAAAATTACATCCTTTTAACGTATTATTATATATATATACCTATAGGTACAATAAGTTCAGATGGCATTAACCACTCCTCATATATGTTTACTTCGACGCTGGTCGTCTCGAAAGACTTACGGTCTCCTCTTCTGTTTCCTGAGTTGACCGTCAGAAAGACTTGAAAGTTCGCACTAAACTGACTTGTTAAGTAGGTGTCTCTTCAATTCGACCCGCGTTTGATAGGGGGATTAGCGTTGATATAAAGTACATTTTACATCCTGCCTGTCAATGCGATTGCAGCGAGACTTCTCTTGCTCTCAAACCGTTCAATTAATGTCAGTCAACTTCAAACTGCAATTCCTCGAAACTAAAGAGTTTCTGTAACAGGCGACATAGCATCATCGATGTTGCATGACAACCGATTTTACTCGGCAATCGGTCGTAAAGGGCCTATAACTTGAAACCAGCCGCTTGCTCGAGAACATAGCAATGCACTTGATCGCACTGTTTTAATGTTATAAATACACTCTAGAGACTAGCTTAACTTTATATACTATCGCAATAATCGTCCGAGGACGGATATTAGCTGTGTGTATAGCATTAGTTTTTAATTATATTTAAAAAAAACATTATGGGCTGGGTGCTGTTTCGGGGCCACGCAACCTAAATGGTAACGTTTACAGAAAGAAGTAGGTTCCCACATTACTCACTGTGTTTCTTCGAATACCTATATGATAATGAGTAAGTTTGTTTAGGTGTTTAACCCGCACCTGCATATATATACCGTCAACGCGCGGTTCAAATTTATTACGTAGTGTGTCATATTTTATATTAAGGAATTAGTTTCTCTATTACTGGGTGTATTTCGCTTATTTTAAAAGCTGAATGATAAAGTTTACAAAACATAATTGCTGACGTTACTCACCGTTTTGTTTGAAATAAATATTCCAAATTTCATAATCCTCAGTTCATTAGTTAATGAGTGAATTATATATATATATATATATATATATATATATATATATTGTATTTTCATGTAATTATTTTTATTGGTGATTGCAGCGTTCGTTGTTTTTTTTTTGCTTACTATTATTTCGATTGTCTCACATCCTAAGTGATTAAGTGGCAGAAAAGTGCATTATTAGTCGCCCCTAACTTTATGAGACGTATTTTTCGTTAATATATATATATTTATTTTATACGTACATATAAGTAATCACTGGGCACGTGTTTCTGTCTCACAGCCGGCATCAGCATGGCTAACTTACACAGAGATTGAACCTTCAATATTAGTGTCTATAGTCCAGCGTTTTACCATCGGACCAAGACGCTATGTCTAGAAATATGTACGATTTTTATCACCTAAATATTTAATGTATTTTTATGTAATTATTTGTATTCGTGATTGCAGCGTTCGTTGTTTTGCTTACTATAATTTTGATCTCTGTAAGTTAGCCATGCTGATGACAGCTGTAAGCCAGAAACACGTGTCCATGGATTACATTTATGTACTTATAAAATAAATTTAAAAATATATATTAACAACAAAATACATTCTATAAAGTTATGGGCGACTAATAATGTCATTTTCTGGATCTTAATCACTTAGGAAGTGAGACAATGGAAATAATAGTAATCCAAAAAACAACGAACGCTGCAATCACCAATAAAAATAATTACATAAAAATACATTAAATATTTAGGTGATAAAAATCGTACATATTTCTAGACAGAGCGTTTTGGTCCGATGGTGAAACGCTGGACTATAGACATCAATATGGAAAGTTCTATCTGTGTAAGTTAGCCATGCTGATGACGGCTTTGAGCCAGAAACACGTGTCCATGGATTACTATTATGTACATATGAAATATATATATATATATATATATATATATATGGGAAATGAAAAAGGAAAAACCAAAATATGTTGTTTTTTTTCATGTATTCATCAACGTTTCGTCTTTATTTGTAAAACTTCCTCAGGATGATAATTTTAAGAAAAATGTCATGCAAGTACATAGAAATATTGGGTTGACATGATGGGTTGATAAGAAGCAGTAGCCACTACTGCGAGCGCAGGACCGAGGTCCGGGCTGAGAGAAGTCGGTGGCAGAGAGTGAAATGAATGTGGATGGCTGTGAGTGAAAAAGGGGAGGGGTGGGAATGTCAGTGAATGTGTCTAAGGGTGGAAGAGAGGAAAGGGGTGCTGAGGTTTTTGTCGTGGTGAGGTGTAGCATGGAATTTGAGGGGCTGAGAAGGGAAGGGGGAACCTCTGTGTCTTTGGTGTGTAGGTAGTATCTCCACTCTCTCCCTCACCCCTTCGACTACTTCTTTCACACTCTTATTCACCCACCCCGCCTACTTTCAAATCATCTTCATTTCTTCAAATCTTTTTCTAAAACTATGATACTACCTAAACAACAAAGACATAAAGCTTCCCCTTTCTCTCCTCTATCCCCAGCCCCTCAGAATCCATGCTACACCTCACCACGACAAAAACATCAGCACCCCCTCATGTCACTATATATATATATATATATATGCATTCCCAAAATTAACATTTACAAATGAATAATGCGCCCATGTAACTGAACGGATTTTTTCTAAGAATATATATTTCAAAATATTCAATGATCTGTTCAGTAGTTTAGAGTACCATGTACACACACAATATATATATATATATATATATATATATATATATAAGTACACATACTTAACATTATGAATACAGAGACATTACGTATACGCATTGTTGTCAAAAATCAAGTTACTTTAATTGTATCTGTCACTCCTAAATATGATATGGCTATTTTACATAGATTTAAAATCACGTTTTATTGTATTGATGTACAGGGTGTTTCAAACGTCTTGGGAACATTACAAATGCGTATATCTCATGAACTATTCCAGGTAGAAAAATGAAACTGGTGCCATTTTAAAGCTTGCTTAATAAAGTTTTTGGTCATACTAATGATTTTCGTGTTATCTTTCCAGGTGTAGTAATGGCGTTCTCTAAACAAGACAAGGCATTTTGCGTCCTCCAATTTGCAAAGACTGAATCGTGGACATGTGTTCAGCGTGCATTTCGCAGGAAATTTAAAAAAGAAGCCCCTGAAAGGAAATCCATTGTCAGATGGCATGCTAAATTTGTGAAAGATGGGTGTTTGTGCACAAGTAAGCGAACAGGTCGCCCTTCAACTTCAGAAGATGTAGTTGAGCAAGTTCGGACAGCCTTTCAGCGGAGCCCCCGTAAATCAGTGAGAAGAGCCAGCAGGGAACTTCAGCTTGCTCCAGCAACTGTCTGGCGTGTCTTAAGGAAACGACTGCAAATGGTACCTTACAAGCTCAAGTTGGTCCAAAAGTTGAAGGACACTGATAAGCCACTTCGCCGTGACTTTTGCATTGCAATGCAAGAGAAGTTGGAAGATAACGGCTTTGATGACCGGCTTGTTTTTAGCGATGAGGCGACCTTCCATCTGAATGGCAAAGTTAACAAGCATAACACTCGCATATGAGGTACTGAGAATCCTCATGTACTTCTTGAGCACGAGCGAGATTCACCAAAAGTGAACGTGTTTTGTGCAATTTCCAAGAAAGGTGTCTATGGACCGTTCTTCTTTGAAGAGGCAACTATCACTGGTGAATCCTATCTCAACATGCTGGAAGACTGGTTAATGGCCCAGTTTGAACAAGCAGAATCTGATGACTTCATTTTTCAACAAGGTGGTGCACCACCACACTGGAGTCTTAGAGTAAGGCAGTTTCTTAACACAAGGCTGCCTGGTAGATGGATTGGGAGATCTGGGCGAGGTGATGATGTTCTCATGCCCTGGCCTCCTAGGTCTCCAGATCTTACTCCGTGTGACTTTTTCCTTTGGGGCTTTGTCAAGCAACAAGTCTATGTGCCGCCCCTTCCAAGAGATATTGACGAATCAAAGGCTCGAGTAACGGCAGTTGTGTGAACCATTGACGTCAATATGCTGGAACGCGTTTGGCAGGAAATGGACTATCGACTAGATGTCTGCCGTGTGACGAATGGTGCTCATATTGAGCAACTTTGAAGATTCCCCACAAAACTTGAAACTTTAACCTTTCCAACGGTACCAATTTCATTTTTCAACTCCTAATAGTTTTTGAGTTATTAAAAATCGTTATGTTCCCAAGACTTTTGAAACACCCTGTATAATGTTTGCCACATCGTTAATGTTATGTGTGTAGATATGTGTATGTGTTTATGTATGTGTGCGTATGTATAGCTTAAAGAAAAATGCTTGTAATAGCAAATGTTATTTTCGACTTGTTTCGAAGTTATTTTAAGAAGTGATTAGCAATTAATAGATTCATATTATTGTTCCCTGAAAATGCTGGATTCATTGGCTAATTACTAAGTTAAAACGTATGTCATTACTATTCTATCACTTTAACTAATACATATAACGTGTGAGATTGTTACTGATTATACTTCCGTATATGTTTACGGTCAACTACGTACATATCTTCACGGGAGTGAATGGAATTTTCTCTGGATACACGCTACTGCAGCAAATGTAAGACGTCGTTCTAGAAAGTAATAGCACTGATTGTGTAACGGTCGTTGCTTTCTCCTTAATTAAAAACAAATGTATATTGAATATAGCACAGTTGGAGAACAGCGCATCGACTGATGCCTGCATCTTCATCATAAAACCATGCCAGAAGTATTCACGTAATGCTTGACGGAGGCGTCATCAAACGATAGTACCTGCAACCTAAGTGCTTCTGAAATGGCGACTGCACGGCTTACTACGGGGAATTGTACTGGTGGAAGTGCAGTGCAAGATAGAAGACGAATATGGTTTCCTTATATCCTGAAAAGTGCGGGTGTACTTGTCAACGTGAGTCCCCTTCCCACCATATTTCCGAACTGATATTCCATCTCTGATTCTCCAGTGACGGAAACTTACTTGGGAAGCTTGAAAAGCTGAGTCGTCTCTTTGATTCTATTAATCCTGCGTTCATTCTGATCCGGATCCATAATGTTATAGCGCCTCATGTAATTTCTTTGTTTCAATAGTTTTCGTACGACTGGTAAGCTGAGATAACTTTATTGCCCCAGGCCCCACCCATAGATATTGAGCAAGCACACCCACACACACACATATATTTAAATACATTTTTCGTGGTACAAAATTTTATTATAGCAAGGAATACAGACGTTTGTGACATTTCTTTGGTGAAATGAAATTGAAAAAGTATAAATACAAGAGGAAATATTTTTTTTAAAAGCGGGCTTAACACATAAATATATGTATATGTGTGTATGTATATATATATATATATATATATATATATATATATATATATATATATATGTGTGTATATATATATATGTGCGTATATATATGTTGAATATAATAGACAATTCGTGCCTAGATATTCTTTGGTAGATCCTTTCAATAGTCCGAATTAGGATGTGTAGTATTTGTAGGTTTTTGGCGGGAATTATGTACTAAGTACGAAACAATATTGGAGCTAGTACTTAGTACATAATTCCCGCCAAAAACCTCCTACAAATACCACACATGATCTAGACTTGATTAACTTCATTCCCCCGGAAGATGGACCCAGATGGGTCGAAAGTACTTGTGAGAGAAATGCAAATTATGGCAAATGTAATAGCCAATTGCCCTTCGAAACTAAGATCCTAATTCGGACTATTGAAAAGATCTACCAAAGGATATCTAGCCACAACTTGTCGCTTATATTCAACAATACTTGCCTGCAAGAGAAGATGCTGCCTATATATATATATATATATATATATATATATATATACAACATTAGTACAATGTAAGCTACCAGCAAAAAAAAATTATATAGATAATGCCAAAAAATGTCAATCTAAACAATCATCCTCTACTGCTAATAGTGAATATACATGAACTCATACGAGGTATAAACTCTAGACATACTAATTCTGCTGCATAGTTAAGAATCCATATCTCTTTATATAAAGTTAGGTATTTCTATATATTGATACATTTGTATGTACAGGATTCAGTCCCTAAATTATTACCCTATCATCATAAATATTGGAACACAATTGGCAGGCGTAAGGTTTGGTAATATAAGCTCATATAGTTTACTTCCATTTCATGTAAAGGGATCTAAGTGAGGGCGGAACCTTATCGTAAAAATTAATATTCGTGGAATGTTAACAATACATGTTAGACATAAATTATTATTCCACTAATTCAACTAGTTCTGTTTTTTTTAGCAGTGAAAAGTGTTTAGTAGTATAATGAGCACACAATCCCATCTGGTATTTAAAATGTTTCAGAATGGCATTAAATGTCATTCATAGGCATTAGACAACAATTAAGCGAAATTGTCTGAATTTCAAGTTAATGAAAATTTTTAATATTTTTTATTTTCAAATGGGAACTGGTGTTCGTATTATGGCTCCTAAACACATTTATAATACTAAATAAAAAGAATTAAATTTCGGGAATATTCTTTTGGAATACACAAGTAAATAGAAACAATATTAATTCATTCGACAAACCCTAACCCTAACTTATACTAAATTTTGTTAAATATCATAATACGTCAGGGTATACAACTATGACAATTTAAAATAAATGTAAACGATTTATTTACAAAACGTTAACAATACATTTTTTCTTAATTCGTACGGATTTAAATTTCTTTTTCACATTGCTCAATATCTAAATTACATTTATACCAATGATTTAAAATATCTGCAAACAATTTGAAACATAGTTGTAAACTATATATTTCGACTGTTACAAACTTTGGATTAAATTATACATCGTCGGTTTAGTACATTTCTTAATAGAACATTTTCTATCCGCTTTCTATGTAGGCTGTAACTTTTTGAGAAAAAAAAAATGGCAGCATTTTTTTGTAGATGTTGGTCAAAGTTTGTTTCAAAGTGAACCAAAATGTCCTCATTTAAAAAAAAAAATCTTCTTCGTTAATGCATTTCTTTTATAAGTACAATTTTATTGGAATCGGATTATTCCATGGATTTCATTGATTTTTCTTTTTTTTCTCTGCATTTATATATCTGATAATGTTTTTTTATTTGGAAATATCTTCACAACATAGTTTTAGTGTGTGTATATATATATATATATATATATGTATATATATAGTTATGTACCTGATAGAGACCAACAAATTAAATACTCTCAACACATATAAGTAATACATGTTTAAAGTTTCTGCTCCCGTTGTCAAGCACTTGGAGATGTGTAAAACAGCTGTATTAGTTGGAAACAATGTTTTATATGAATTTTTATTTTAGTGTTTTAGATATACATATACGTATTATATATCACCATTTATGTATGACAGTCCAAATAAGCATAATAATTATCAGAGTTACCGATAAACAATATTATTCGTCCATCTGAAAATGGAGATAATCAGTGTGAAATCACCACAAATGTCACGATTAATTGTTTCATTGATATACTGATGATATTTCAATTCTTCAAAGAGGTGAATAATATATATTATCTCGCTTATGTCGATCAAAATACTATGATATACTTTTTTAGGTATTAATCAAGATAAGGATGTCTATTTCAGATTGCATGTTTTTATATGTATATATGTATATGTGTGCATGTATGTATAAACATATATTTATGTATATTTTCTTAATGAATAGTGAAAGCATTAAAGTAAAAGCTCGATAGATGTTTAGTTTTAACGACAGAGCATTCATAAATAAACAATAGAATGATTAATCTCAATTTCCTTCTTATTCATTTTTGAAAATTTTGAGGATTCGTATAAATTTACGGTGTGTTTTGTACATTCACGAACAACTAATATATATATATATATATATCACATATTGTGACTGTCGGAAGTCGGTTCGTACATATTGTGACGGTCGGAAGTCGGTTCGTACATATTGTGACGGTCGGAAGTCGGTTCGTACATATTGTGACGGTCGGAAGTCGGTTCGTACATATTGTGACGGTCGGAAGTCGGTTCGTACATATTGTGACGGTCGGAAGTCGGTTCGTACATATTGTGACGGTCGGAAGTCGGTTCGTACATATTGTGACGGTCGGAAGTCGGTTCGTACATATTGTGACGGTCGGAAGTCGGTTCGTACATATTGTGACGGTCGGAAGTCGGTTCGTACATATTGTGACGGTCGGAAGTCGGTTCGTACATATTGAATGACTGAACTAACGAGTGATCAAGTTATATTTATATCCGCCATTAAATAGCCACTTTGGTGACAAGTGCCAACCGACTATCAGAAAAAGACGGGTGCCTTTAAAGCGGCATTTATGTGGACGCTTTATATTGCTGCACTGTTCTACGCGTAAGGTGTCCTCGGTTTATATGCCACAAGCTACGATACACATCCTTACAAACGTGTGCTTTCCATTTAAACATATTGCCCTACTATGTCAGTGGTCATGTGAATCTCAAGATAAGCGAGTTCAGATATTCCTGGAAATATCTATATAGATCAGATGCAGAACTAGAATGTCAAAGTTTTATGCACACATACACACACATATATACACATGTAGATCTGTATGCAGATATATATATATATATATATATATATATATATATATATATATATATCACAACACGTTTGACTTCATTGCAACTTTTCTGTGTCTATAAGAAAGCGTGTACCTGAAGCTGAGATCGAAACTATTCGTGAGAACAGACGTTTGGCCGTAACCGACTGTCTATCAAAACAGACTTACCAAAATGGGACCTTGTTATCTATATTATAAAAACATTGCCGGTCGTGCCCTCACTTTGCAAAAAGGTAATGCATTATGGCTAATTGCCAGCGGCGATTTCATTTACCAAATTATTCAGTATACGAGTGGGGAGCATATGCAATCAGCTACATACCGATTGTTTCACTAACAGTTCATCATTGTAACGAGGAAATTACTTAAAGCAGATATGGAAAGATGTAAGAAAGAACGCGTGTACTCCGTGGCAAAAGCATTGACATGTATCGACTACGTGTGATACGTATGCTTTGTCATCCATGAAAAAACAAGCCTCATAAAAGTTGTCACATATGTTTTAGCACTCTAAAGACTGAGATAATTGATCGAATAATATCAGTATTAAGATAGTGCTGGAGAAAACTATTTAACATGACGAAATACCAGTGACGTGCACGTTGTTCCTGAGATTGTATTCAAAACCATGCTGTTGGAAAAATATACACCACATAAGCAAGTTCTAGTAGTGTGCACATTTTTATTGAATATAGTATTGAAAGTGGTGTTTTTTTTTTGTTTTTTTTAGAAAAGTCTTCGTGATAAAGATCTAGTGGCAGTCACGTTGCGTTGAATACGCTGTCACCTGAGAATAGTATACCACATGAAATGATTCCGGTAGCGAACACGTTTCCATCAAGTAAAGCCATCTGCCCATTTTTGTTGTCTTTTATATTCATTCAGAACTGCATCTAAACATGATGGAATAGTAGAATAATAGAAAGTGATATGAAACAAGAACACAGAATGTGGAATTACCGAATAAACAACTAAAAAAATTGTGGTATTTGAGATATGTCTGTACCATTTCTTGAACAGTCATGTGAAAACAACGATTATGACGCTGACTATAGTGTGTGTGTGTTTAAATTCTGTGCAGCAAGCCGATTTAGAAAAGTAAGTGAAGCTGTGTCAGAAGGTATGCAGAAGGATAGGCAAACAATGTACATAAGAATTACGTTTCCCGAGTGCGACACAAGGTATATAAAGAAGGTCGAGGGCAATAGTGCCGAAACAGTGTGACTAATATGAAGAAGGCCGAGGGCAATAGTGCCGAAACAGGGTGAGTAATATGAAGAAGGCCGAGTGCAATAGTGCCGAAATATTGTGACTAATATGAAGAAGGCCGAGGGCAATAGTGCCGAAACATTGTGACTAATATGAAGACGGTCGATGGCAATAATGCCGAAACAGTGGACTAATATGAAGAAGGCCGAGGGCAATAATGCCGAAACATTGTGACTAATATGAAGAAGGTCGAGGGCAATAGTGCCGAAACATTGTGACTGATAGCTAGATGACGGAACTAATTTAGATTATTATAAATAATAAAGCCATCATCCCGAAAATACAGATACATATTACCTATAATTGGTTAATGGGGTCTTCTCATGCGGTGTGTGTTTCGGCACTTCAGGAGTCTCATTTGTTTACCACGGCCTTGCTTTGAATGATGTCTATCTTTACTTGTATTCCAAATTCTTATTTTATTCTATTTAGTATTATTATCGATCGCCGTTGTCTTATTATTATCGGTTCCCATTGTCTTATTATTATCGGTGCCCATTGTCGTAGGATTGTTGGTCTAATATTTATCTGTGTGTGATAGTTTCATCGGAAAAGAGTCGTGGATAATTTCCCCGCCAACCTTCCAATTGATGTCATAAACAACTAGTATTTTTAAAATTTCGTAAAGAAATCTTAGCAAAATATAGCAAAGAACTATGAAAATCAAAACATAGAAATTTTAACATTTATTTTTATTGTTAAGTGATTACTTAATACTCAGTGCAAAAAAAGACAAGTGAAGTGTTTTCATTTCATTGTCTTGTACAATAACACATGCCTACACATTATTGTAAATATACTTTATAACATTTGCAAAAAACGTTTATGTGCATTACTAGTGTTTTATTGATAAACGTATAAG
>OY744541.1:40555362-40575362 GCA_963556195.1 Sepiola atlantica | reverse complement strand
GTTAATGCTGCGTTGGTTCGTGTCCTACGTAGTTGCTGAGATAAGAGGAATATATTGTTACATAAAACACGATAAATGACAAGTAATGTAAAATTTGTTTGAAACATTCACCTCTGCTTTGTATGACTCGGTGCTCGTCGTTTGTGAAGGAAGTTCAACTGGTAAACATGTATCAACTATGTTCGAAGGCATCAATTTTTATTTCAAGTTGTACATATGAGTTAATTCTTGATAGATATGATATATTTTTTACCCGGATGTAACTATAAAATACCGATAATGTTTTGTCCAACACATATAGCGAACTTGACACAAAATAATACACATGTACATTTGTATAATAAATACATTTTCATTAATCATACGACACAAAACAAAATGGCATATATATATATATATATATATATATATATGATAGCGATATGGAAATAATATTCCAACGTAATTCAAAAAGGAAACCTAAAAATACTGTTCATGCGTTCGTCAACGTTTCGTCTTTGTTTCAAGACTTCATCGGGATAATTGGTGTGAAGAAATAACACATAAGTACAAATATTTGAAAAAATTTGGTTGGTTGGGTCCTTTTTTAATTTTACATATTTATCTATCTATCTATCTATCTTATTCAAACGGCATGAAACAAAATAATAGTTTATGTACTTCTGGAATATGAAAATACTTTTTATTTTTATTGTATTTTTATTTAAAAAATATATTTATAATTACTTTCTCAACATAAAAAATACCCATTTCCTTATTCGAAAGAATTAATGGAACATCATGGTATATACATTTGGTAAATAAAAAAAAACTTTTATTTTATATCCTACACATATGCCTAGTCATTTTACACTGCCCTGTATATAATGACTGTACACGTTATAACATATATATATATATATATATATATATATATATATATAGGCAAACATTGTTAAAGCAGAATTCGTCTGTTTAATTATAATTTTGATTTTTTTTCAATGTTCCTGGTGGTCTTTTTTGTATTAAAATCAAAAAGAATTATAAATGTAACACACGTGTTACATGTTTCACGAACGTTTTCGATTCAACGTCGATCATCTTCAGGTGTGAAAATATCTACATAACTATTAAATTATGCATACAGTGTAAAAACATTATGTAAGCGCGTGTAAATATGTATCATACATGCATACATGCAGTATACGAGGAAGGTCCTCATTTCACTATTTGTAATTTTATATATGCGACCTTGCGCAATTAACGTGATGAACTACTTCTATTTTAAAGCATGAAACACGTAAATTGCCACCAAGAACTTAAAGTAACTTGCTTAACACCTGCATGAACTGTTATTCATCTTAAACGCCTTAAACGGGCACCCTCCGTTTCAAAAACTTGATACGAATCAACAATTTTGTCACTCTATGTCCCTTGACATTGTCAAATCTTTGCCTTGAACGTCGACCGATACTTGAGATTCACACGTTTCTAGAGGAAGCATTTAATTGGCATTCGGAAATGATAAGGATCATGCTGACTTGCTTACAATTGGCTCTTCGTCTTACAAGCTTCTCGGAAACGTGACGATTTGTCAGACTTTGATCTGATGCGCTTCCATAGACACCATGGTAAAAATGTTAACAAAAACATTAAACATTTACTAACGAAAATGCAGTGAATTGGATTATTTCGCCGGCGAATTGGTTGATGATTATCCGGCTTGTAAAAGTGTTGATTACTATACTAAATCAGTATGTCGTATAAATTCCGTATCAGCATGAATGTAATCGTGCAAAAGCTACATACATGTTATGCGAATTAATCGGGCAGTCATTGTTTGTGTGTTAGCATAATATATAAACAGAATTATCATACTCATGCTGGCAAATATATACAAATATATACAATTTCGATTCATGAGCGTGATAAGTACAATTTACTTGTCATTGTGAACAGGCTGAGCGTTTGTGTTTATACTTGCCATTACATAGATAGTCTGTATAGTTATATTAGTATGTCGTCGGATAACTGCTTAGAGTATTAATGTTATCGAACACAGAAATATATATATATATATATATATATATATATATATATAAGTCAAGTTCATATTATATTCCAATAACCATATTTTTATTTTATTATTTTTAGTTTTTCACATTTCCAAAAAACATAGCATTTCTGTGAGACATATTTTTACGGTCCGTTTCATTATTCTTGTGCTAAACATTTTCATGTCAATATCGTCTATGCAACATTACAAAATAATCAGCAAAATTCACAAGGAGTAAAAAGTTCCTGGATTAAAGTGTCTTGAAAAACCCTACAGTATACGGTGGTTAATTTGTGTGTGAAAACAAACAAAAAACAAAGAAAAGAGCAAACTCACACGTGGAGGAACCCACTAATACGCCATTTTAATTGACAAGCACTAATTGACAATCATCGAGCTGAATCCTGTAAGGAGACTGCAAGGTAAAAAGGCACTGATAGTATATGCTAATACATATATTGTCATTAATAATTATATATATATATATATATATATATATATATATATATACGGCACAATCACGTTGACACACCGAATAGGCGAACGTTTCATCTGATTTTTAGATCGCAAACTTTTTTCCCGTTAGATCACCGAAGTTAAGCGGCGTCGAGCCTGGCCAGTACTAAATGGGTGACCATTTGGGAATACCAGGTGCTGTATGTGCTCTCTGCTTATCTCGGTATTGTTTCCAGTCGTCTTGTATTACTACTTGCCATTGGAATCAAGCAATGCCGACTCGGGAGAGCGGTTGTTAGAGATTGCGCAACCCTTGCAATTACAAATTCACGCGCGGGTAGCCCCAGGTGGGGCACTCATACGTCGAAATCGACGGGAGAGTCAATCATATATATATATATATATATATATATATATATTAGAGAGAGAGAGACGAACCACTGTTCTGTTGTGTTATATACCACTATTAATTCTACTTTGATTTCAGTCGAAATTTCACAAAGCGTGATATATTTTAATACATTCTTCTTTGATGAATAGAATTAGTACCTAAGTGACACTATACGAATAGGCGAACGTTTCATCTGAGTTTTAGATCGCAAACTTTTTTCCCTAAATTGAAAATTTGATCACTGTAAAAATTATTTATCTGATCAGGCTGAAATTTTTCATGGTGGTTATCTTTTATCACAGAGCATCACATCCATACACCAAATTGAAATACCATCAAAATGTTGACATTGACAGAAAGGTGCAAGGTCAGTGGACATTAGAGATGTTGGACTTCGTTGGGTGGAATATGGACAAAGCAGCAAGGCTCAATAATGAACAGCTGCGAAGTCATCGCCATAAATGTCAGTTTCACATTTTTTACTATCTTGACCTTTGACATTGAGATATCAGAATTCAATAAATACTAACTAATAATACGTTTGACAAATGTTGTGACGATTAGTTAATCAATGTAACCGCATAGTTGTACAGCAACAAACACACATTGTTACCACGTCGACCGAATACATGGCGTCTTGGGCGGAGGTAATAAGTTGGTTCCTTACTTGTATATTATCGTTATAAGCATTTTTGTTATTATTATCTATTGATGATTCTGATAAATAATGAAGAAAAATAGTGTGGCATATAATGTGCGTACATATGTGGTGTGTAGACGTCTATATAAATAAGAGGGCTACGTTTATAAGTGTCACTCTGCTTCTAAATACTCACATGAGCATAAAGAAATATCACAGAGTGGTTGAATTAACGTCGTCTGAGTGACTGGTACAACCATAAACAGCTAAGACAGATGGGTTACTTGTTTAAGTTAATTGTGACTTAAATCAAATAGGGGCAATTAAGCAGAATTTGTTAACAGCATAGCATATCTCAATCAAAAAAAATAATGGTATATTTTAGCATATATTTTGTCTTCAGTAAATCAATAACAGCGTTATGGAAACAAAAGTTCATCAACTCTCACTTTATATATATATGTATAGTTATTGTGTGTATGTAATTCGTCAACGTTTTCATGGAACAATGGCCAAGCGTTCGTTTACGCGCGCATCTGCACGTTGTATTAAAAACACCCTCTCATTTCTCCAACTTTTTACTCTATTTTTCTTTCGACACCTGAGGAGGATTCGAAAAGGAATCGAAAACGTTCGTGACCCATGCGGAACCTTTATCGGTTCTTCTTAATTTTAACAAAAAAAGGATGACAAGAAAAATATAAAATGTTAAGAGGTATAGCTAAACGGAAGATTTCTGTTATTTTTAACAATATTTGCTTGCATGTAATATATATATATATATATATATATATATATATATATATATATATAAACTACTTTATAGAAGGCAATACAATACAGAGATATAACTGATATACAGACTCTTAAGCAAATTAAGACGTATAATGGTGGAATGAGTTACGCAGTTTCCACCTGTTTTACTAATGCCATATATATATATATATATGTATTTATACATATATATTACAATCTGACATGCGTTAGTGTGGTTTGATGAAAGTTTCGTATGATATATTTTGGGAACATTATCTTTCTGTCAGATGTACGTTCAATCTTGATTCAAACATGGAAATGAACGCCTTTGCTAGCGAGAACTCTTCGAAAAAAACTGAAATGGATTTTAAATCGAATAAAAATTCTTTCTTTTTCAAATTGCTTCAACTGCCTTTTTTGTTTTTAATTCAGTAGTGTCAATATTATTTCTTATTGTATATTTTTATTACACATATTTTATGAATTATTTTATTCTTATTTTTATTTGTCATTGAATTATTTCGTCCATTTCTTCTTCCAGTGTGGTTAAACTAGTATGTCTAGATTTCTTTCCGTGTCTTTATTCGAAACACCTTTTACATTAAATTGACTTCCATAAATTGCTTTTATGTACACAATAACACACTCCAAGCCAATCAGCTTGACCTCTTGTGTGTGTGTGTGTATATAATATATATAATATATATAATATATATATATATATATATATATATATATATATATATATATATATATATATAATCAGCATAGTAATTTACTGGAAACACTGCTTGTAAATAAGTATTTAGGTGTTAAGACTGTATGCAATCTGGTAACTTAATATGTAAATTGTAAGAGAAGTTGTTTTTGATAAGGGGTTACTTTTTCCGGAAATATACATATTAAAAATATGTGAAAGATTCACTGAATAATACAAAGATACTATTTTGAAGAAACAGATCTCATATTAGCTTTCAATTATTTGAATTCATTCATGCCCTTTTTCACTCTTCCGGATTTGCGCCTTGCATACAGCCTTTATATATATATATATATATATATATATTATATAATGGGATGTTATAACTATGCCAAACGATCGACATATACTTTACAAGTGTTTTCCTTTATTTTCTAATAATGTGAAGTAATCGTGTAGGGAAATACATTTATATAAATATATTTATCTCGTCACAAGTATGCACAGATATATCCAATATATAATGTTATCTAGTCGGATTTTTCAATTGAAACTTAATATAAATGCATCTAATTGATATTTGGTTCTGACTAGCAGCATCTTTTTAACGCTACAGATGTGAAATTCTGTTTATTTTATTTCCGAAAACAATTATTTCAGCAAGTATTATTATTAAATTGGAGACCAGTTTAAATAATTACTCACAAGGTACACACTGTAAGGAGATTATTTTAATTCAAATATCTGTTATTTGCCTTACATTTCGGGGTTTAATTTTTCAATATAACCCTGAGTAACACATACAATTTTTTAAAAGTTTATACTAACATGATACTGAATACGTCGAGTAGGTAAACATAGTTTATATGCATATATAGAGTAGAAACACTTCTAGTCTAATGATATATAAGAAGACGAACTGCTATTTATATTTTATATATATATATCTTGGGATTTCATGTTGGTTGTTACTGACGATATCGCAAGTTAATAGAACATGATATATATGCCGAATATTTTAAGTATCAGTAATACACCGCACGTTTAGACTACTGTATTCTTGAACCCGATATTAAGCCATTGCCATCCGAGGATACTTTATCTTTCTGCATTTTCACCGGTTTATCAGTAAAGTCTTGAATCACGATAGTTAAATACCAATAAACTGAATTCAAGACGATTATAGTCGCCATATAAAAACGGAATAAAGTTCTATTGGTGTCGGTGATTTGATTAACGGCATCAGATTTAAGTGTCTTTACTTTAAATCTATTTGAATATAAACACGCACGCATTTTTATTCTCGCCATTCTCTGTATTTGTACATCTACCGTAGAACAAGTATCTACACTTCCAGTAATGTAGCCTTCTAACTTTTAGGTTGAATAATATAAGTGGAATTTGGTACCAAACTTTGGTAAGACAGTTGCTTTCAGGCAAAGAAATATCCGATATAAAACGTGCAATTGTAATGGTTTCTTTCAGGTGGAACACAGTGTTCCTGAACAATTATCACTTTCTTTGTGTAAAGATAGTCTTGGTTTCCAAAGTGCTCGGTCGATTTCGACGAATGTGCAGTAACTAGTTGTTTAATATCTATAGTTTGGATCATTCGAACTACTGTTCTCATCTTGACACCGTTTCGGTCGATGTAACCTCCGACCTTCTTGAGGCATATATTGTCGTACTTTGGAATCAGCACGGAATTTCGAACATAACCCATTATTAAATCAACAGGGGACAGTATGCTCTCGTTCTGTCAGCTATGACCGGGTAGAAGTCAGTTAATAAATTCTATCATTTATTTATAAACATTCTAATTCACTTGAGGGTAATTGTTTACGGTCTAAAGTTACATCAATTAGCCTTCAGATGTCTATTTAGGATACAGAGCTAACAACGGAGCTGGTCTCTTTTAAGTTCAACAGTTTAGAGACAGTTTCATAGACTCAGCCATTTATTCCAGAAACTATTAAGATTGTTATATTTCGCTGTTTTTGTGGAAGATGTTTAGTATATATGTATAACTCGTTTAAATCAATACTAAGATAATATTAATTACCCAGAATTTTTTACTTAATTAGTAAGTTTTTATTAAATGCGAAACTAAGGGGGAACTTGTCCCTTACAACGAAAATAGTTTATAGTTACTTAGACATGAATTAAAATACCGAAAGAAGCTATTAAATATTTATTTATTTATTTTATCTTATTTTTTTATTCATTAAGTGATGTTTAAATACCTAATAATAAAGTACCAGGAGGATTCAAATGTACTTTTAATGACATTTCTACTTAAAGTTAATTGTGATTACGTTTAATATTTAACTCGTATTATGAGGTGAATACCGACAAATATCAATATCAGGTCCCACTTGAGTTGTATGCCTATATTTAATGTTAGGTTGTGTGCATTCTTTTATTTATTAATGTTTTTTAATATACATATACGAAGAGATTCCAACGCAAAACGCGACAAACGCCATTTTCAAAATCACGAAACTGTCCTACAAAAAGGGTTTTATTTCAACACTCGACGACACCAAAAAAACTGTGTTGCATGATATGATACCAAATAGTTTATTTTGATTTTAATTCAAATCAACTTTCATTCGAAGTCTAGATTTAATATATTCGTGTTATTGTTTAAGGTCTCAATTTAAACGTTTTATAAATTATAGAACATATTAACTATTTTAAAAAATATTACTGAATTGAAATTTATAAATGCACACAACTTTTAGGATGTACTAGCTCTGAACGAAAAAGTCAAAATGGCGTATTAGTGGGTTCCCCACGTGTGAGTTTGCTCTTTTCTTAGTGTTTTTATTGGTTTCGCCAAAAATGAACCACTTTATAGTTTAGGTTTTTTTCAAGACACTTTTATCCAATAACTTTTTACTCTTTATGAATTTTTCTGATTTTGTGATGTTGCAGAGACGATATTAACATAAAATAGTTTTTTGGCACAAGACAAATGAAACGGACCGTAAAAAACATATCTCACATAAAGATTGTTATTTTGGAAATGTGAAAAATGAAAATAATAAAATAAAAATATGGTTATTGGAATATAACATGAACCATACTTATATTTGCTCTGCTGTCACTAATTGTACACTCGTCGAGCTGAATCTTTTAAGGAGACTGCAAAGTAAAATGGCACTGATAGTATATGCTAATACATATATTGTCATTAATAATGATATATATATATATATATATATATATATATATATGTGATGAGGCAGAACCTGGCTCGAAAAGTATAAATCTATACTTAGCTTGTATGACCTACGTGTGAAAAAAATGTACACTGGAAATACTATTTATACTATCGACCACGTGTGGCCGGCTTAGGTTGCCATTCATAAAAGACGTACATTATGTGAGTGGATATAATGCATTTTAGCACCCGAATGGCTAAGCACATTGTGCAATTGGTTGTGAAAAGTATATTACATTAGAATATTCTATTGAGGGGAACGTTGTTTCCATCAACAGTTCTAAACTTTCTTTTTTTTCATATTCAACCCTTCAGAATGTTAACATCAGAAAACATTTAATTGATTTAATACATTGTAGTTTTTTCAGTCTATAATGTTGTGGTGGAGCTTAACTAATAGTTTTATGAGTCTATAATTTCAATCATAATCTTTGAGCTTTTAAACAACATCGTTTGTTTCTTTATGGTATCTTTGAATGAAACCGTGTTAGGACTTTGAATAAAAGCATGCATAATCAACATAAAATGTATAAGATCTACTTTTAAGTAAATCTAAACCATTCTTAAAGACCACCATTACCTTCCTTCTCAAAAAGGTAATCTATATCGATTATAGGATGATGTAAGCTTATCGTTACAATGCAACACTTATTTAATTCCCACAACGTCAGTTGTGTGAATTCCGTTTTGTAAACGATATTTACTATTGCAGTGTGTTTTATTTGGTGTATTTCCTGCCCAAACTTCTATTTTCATAACACTTATTTATATAACACCCAAACACCTGACTCTTCTTATATTTATAGGAGATTAATTCATAATTTTTTTTGTTTGCTTCCAGGTAAGTGGCTGAAATATATGATTTTTGAAAAATGGTTGGCTTAAGTATGGACGCAGCAGCTTCTACAAGGTAAGTTTTCAGATAGTATTGCATCACAGAATGTCGCAGAAGAAGTAGGCTCGTTTTACTAGACATGAATATGTATTGCACAAGTAAGTATTCTATATCCCAGTTACCATTCTTTCGTTCATGGAGGATTGTTGTCACATAGAGGTGTGTGTACACATTACTAGTCCCTCCCACTTAGACAGGATGCTAAAATATATTTATCGAATAGTTCCCGCATAGTCTACCAAATTCCAGCCCCGTGTCGAATCGCCGCACTGTTGCATCTCTGTTCTTGTTTAAGAAGCACTCTTTAATGAATCTGCGCCGTTGAACTTTCTTCATGTATAAACCTTCAACGGAATTACTGCTTACCAACTATCTAGCAGTAGAATTTCACCTTTTTCACTGTAGAAGTCAGATGTTGGGAGACCTCCTACTCGAAAATTTTCTTTTCTCATAACGCTTTGGTAAGTTTCCTGCTCAATGCTTTACGGACTATAGCAACATAAACAAGTGTAAATTTAATGTGAACCAACGTCTTGCAGTCAACCCTAACTCCACCCAGGTTGATCCTTATAAATACGGGCCCTATAACAGTATCTCCTGATGCTTCAGCAGCGACGTGCCTTGTTTTGGGCGAACATAATCAATCTAAAAATTCGTGTTCGTTATTTCATTTTCTACTAGCGGGTTAGCGTGATATATCCACCTTAAACAGCCGATATAAATAATTTAATACTCAATTAAAAGTACGAAATAATTATTTTTTTAAATTTAATTGTTAACATCTATCGTTTACAGATACGAACAAGTGTGTAGCAAATATGTCCGTATGTCCGGACGGTCATGCTTGAATATGTTCATTAATCAATTACGAACACGTGTGTAGCAAATTTGAGTATGTCCGGACGGTCATGCTTGAATATGTTCATTAATCAATTACAAACACGTGTGTAGCAAATTTGAGTATGTCCGGACGGTCATGCTTAAATTTGTTCATTAATCAATTACGAACACGTGTGTAGCAAATTTGAGTATGTCCGGACGGTCATGCTTCAATTTGTTCATTAATCAATTACGAACACATGTGTAGCAAATTTGAGTATGTCCGGACGGTCATGCTTCAATTTGTTCATTAATCAATTACGAACACGTGTTTAGCAAATTAGAGTATGTCCGGACGGTCATGCTTGAATTTGTTCATTAATCAATTACGAACACGTGTGTAGCAAATTTGAGTATGTCCGGACGGGCATGCTTGAATATGTTCATTAATCAATTACGAACACGTGTGTAGTAAATTTGAGTATGTCCGGACGGTCATGCTTGAATTTGTTCATTAATCAATTACGAACACATGTGTAGCAAATTTGAGTATGTCCGGACGGGCATGCTTGAATATGTTCATTAATCAATTACGAACACATGTGTAGCAAATTTGAGTATGTCCGGACGGGCATGCTTGAATTTGTTCATTAATCAATTACGAACACGTGTGTAGCAAATTTGAGTATGTCCGGACGGGCATGCTTGAATATGTTCATTAATCAATTACGAACACGTGTGTAGTAAATTTGAGTATGTCCGGACGGTCATGCTTGAATTTGTTCATTAATCAATTACGAACACGTGTGTAGACAATTTGAGTATGTCCAGATGGTCATGCTTGAATTTGTTCATTAATCAATTACGAACACGTGTTTAGCAAATTAGAGTATGTCCAGACGGTCATGCTTGAATTTGTTCATTAATCAATTACGAACACGTGTGTAGCAAATTTGAGTATGTCCGGACGGTCATGCTTGAATTTGTTCATTAATCAATTACGAACACATGTGTAGCAAATTTGAGTATGTCCGGACGGTCATGCTTCAATTTGTTCATTAATCAATTACGAACACATGTGTAGCAAATTTGAGTATGTCCGGACGGTCATGCTTGAATTTGTTCATTAATCAATTACGAACACATGTGTAGCAAATTTGAGTATGTCCGGACGGTCATGCTTCAATTTGTTCATTAATCAATTACGAACACATGTGTAGCAAATTTGAGTATGTCCGGACGGTCATGCTTCAATTTGTTCATTAATCAATTACGAACACATGTGTAGCAAATTTGAGTATGTCCGGACGGTCATGCTTCAATTTGTTCATTAATCAATTACGAACACATGTGTAGCAAATTTGAGTATGTCCGGACGGTCATGCTTCAATTTGTTCATTAATCAATTACGAACACGTGTGTAGCAAATTTGAGTATGTCCGGACGGTCATGCTTCAATTTGTTCATTAATCAATTACGAACACATGTGTAGCAAATTTGAGTATGTCCGGACGGTCATGCTTCAATTTGTTCATTAATCAATTACGAACACGTGTGTAGCAAATTTGAGTATGTCCGGACGGTCATGCTTGAATTTGTTCATTAATCAATTACGAACACATGTGTAGCAAATTTGAGTATGTCCGGACGGTCATGCTTGAATTTGTTCATTAATCAATTACGAACACATGTGTAGCAAATTTGAGTATGTCCGGACGGCCATGCTTCAATTTGTTCATTAATCAATTACGAACACATGTGTAGCAAATTTGAGTATGTCCGGACGGTCATGCTTGAATTTGTTCATTAATCAATTACAAACACGTGTGTAGCAAATTTGAGTATGTCCGGACGGTCATGCTTGAATTTGTTCATTAATCAATTACGAACACATGTGTAGCAAATTTGAGTATGTCCGGACGGTCATGCTTCAATTTGTTCATTAATCAATTACGAACACGTGTGTAGCAAATTTGAGTATGTCCGGACGGTCATGCTTCAATTTGTTCATTAATCAATTACGAACACATGTGTAGCAAATTTGAGTATGTCCGGACGGTCATGCTTGAATTTGTTAATTAATCAATTACGAACACATGTGTAGCAAATTTGAGTATGTCCGGACGGTCATGCTTGAATATGTTCATTAATCAATTACGAACACGTGTGTAGCAAATTTGAGTATGTCCGGACGGTCATGCTTGAATTTGTTCATTAATCAATTACGAACACATGTGTAGCAAATTTGAGTATGTCCGGACGGTCATGCTTGAATATGTTCATTAATCAATTACGAACACATGTGTAGCAAATTTGAGTATGTCCGGACGGTCATGCTTGAATTTGTTCATTAATCAATTACGAACACGTGTGTAGCAAATTTGAGTATGTCCGGACGGTCATGCTTCAATTTGTTCATTAATCAATTACGAACACATGTGTAGCAAATTTGAGTATGTCCGGACGGTCATGCTTCAATTTGTTCATTAATCAATTACGAACACGTGTGTAGCAAATTTGAGTATGTCCGGACGGTCATGCTTGAATTTGTTCATTAATCAATTACGAACACATGTGTAGCAAATTTGAGTATGTCCGGACGGTCATGCTTGAATTTGTTCATTAATCAATTACGAACACATGTGTAGCAAATTTGAGTATGTCCGGACGGTCATGCTTCAATTTGTTCATTAATCAATTACGAACACATGTGTAGCAAATTTGAGTATGTCCGGACGGTCATGCTTGAATTTGTTCATTAATCAATTACAAACACGTGTGTAGCAAATTTGAGTATGTCCGGACGGTCATGCTTGAATTTGTTCATTAATCAATTACGAACACATGTGTAGCAAATTTGAGTATGTCCGGACGGTCATGCTTCAATTTGTTCATTAATCAATTACGAACACGTGTGTAGCAAATTTGAGTATGTCCGGACGGTCATGCTTCAATTTGTTCATTAATCAATTACGAACACATGTGTAGCAAATTTGAGTATGTCCGGACGGTCATGCTTGAATTTGTTAATTAATCAATTACGAACACATGTGTAGCAAATTTGAGTATGTCCGGACGGTCATGCTTGAATATGTTCATTAATCAATTACGAACACGTGTGTAGCAAATTTTAGTATGTCCGGACGGTCATGCTTGAATTTGTTCATTAATCAATTACGAACACATGTGTAGCAAATTTGAGTATGTCCGGACGGTCATGCTTGAATATGTTCATTAATCAATTACGAACACATGTGTAGCAAATTTGAGTATGTCCGGACGGTCATGCTTCAATTTGTTCATTAATCAATTACGAACACATGTGTAGCAAATTTGAGTATGTCCGGACGGTCATGCTTCAATTTGTTCATTAATCAATTACGAACACATGTGTAGCAAATTTGAGTATGTCCGGACGGTCATGCTTGAATTTGTTCATTAATCAATTACAAACACGTGTGTAGCAAATTTGAGTATGTCCGGACGGTCATGCTTCAATTTGTTCATTAATCAATTACGAACACATGTGTAGCAAATTTGAGTATGTCCGGACGGTCATGCTTCAATTTGTTCATTAATCAATTACGAACACGTGTGTAGCAAATTTGAGTATGTCCGGACGGTCATGCTTCAATTTGTTCATTAATCAATTACGAACACATGTGTAGCAAATTTGAGTATGTCCGGACGGTCATGCTTCAATTTGTTCATTAATCAATTACGAACACATGTGTAGCAAATTTGAGTATGTCCGGACGGTCATGCTTCAATTTGTTCATTAATCAATTACGAACACATGTGTAGCAAATTTGAGTATGTCCGGACGGTCATGCTTGAATTTGTTCATTAATCAATTACGAACACATGTGTAGCAAATTTGAGTATGTCCGGACGGTCATGCTTCAATTTGTTCATTAATCAATTACGAACACATGTGTAGCAAATTTGAGTATGTCCGGACGGTCATGCTTGAATTTGTTCATTAATCAATTACGAACACATGTGTAGCAAATTTGAGTATGTCCGGACGGTCATGCTTCAATTTGTTCATTAATCAATTACGAACACATGTGTAGCAAATTTGAGTATGTCCGGACGGTCATGCTTCAATTTGTTCATTAATCAATTACGAACACATGTGTAGCAAATTTGAGTATGTCCGGACGGTCATGCTTCAATTTGTTCATTAATCAATTACGAACACATGTGTAGCAAATTTGAGTATGTCCGGACGGTCATGCTTCAATTTGTTCATTAATCAATTACGAACACATGTGTAGCACATTTGAGTATGTCCGGACGGTCATGCTTCAATTTGTTCATTAATCAATTACGAACACATGTGTAGCAAATTTGAGTATGTCTGGACGGTCATGCTTCAATTTGTTCATTAATCAATTACGAACACATGTGTAGCAAATTTGAGTATGTCCGGACGGTCATGCTTCAATTTGTTCATTAATCAATTACGAACACATGTGTAGCAAATTTGAGTATGTCCGGACGGTCATGCTTCAATTTGTTCATTAATCAATTACGAACACATGTGTAGCAAATTTGAGTATGTCCGGACGGTCATGCTTCAATTTGTTCATTAATCAATTACGAACACATGTGTAGCAAATTTGAGTATGTCCGGACGGTCATGCTTCAATTTGTTCATTAATCAATTACGAACACATGTGTAGCAAATTTGAGTATGTCCGGACGGTCATGCTTCAATTTGTTCATTAATCAATTACGAACACATGTGTAGCAAATTTGAGTATGTCCGGACGGTCATGCTTCAATTTGTTCATTAATCAATTACGAACACATGTGTAGCAAATTTGAGTATGTCCGGACGGTCATGCTTGAATTTGTTCATTAATCAATTACGAACACATGTGTAGCAAATTTGAGTATGTCCGGACGGTCATGCTTCAATTTGTTCATTAATCAATTACGAACACATGTGTAGCAAATTTGAGTATGTCCGGACGGTCATGCTTCAATTTGTTCATTAATCAATTACGAACACATGTGTAGCAAATTTGAGTATGTCCGGACGGCCATGCTTGAATATGTTCATTAATCAATTACGAATTCGTGTCTGTTAGGTTGGTAAAACATTCCGATATACATCTTTCTTGTACACAGAAGATAGTTCGCCCTTTGTCTTAATTGACGTTATTTGATTTAAATACGGTCACTCAATTATATTTCCCAAGGTAATAAACAATTGGGTGGTTTCTACCCGCCTGTTTACACGTATCAACGTTTGCAACTATAGTTTCGGATGTGGCTCTAGATTCTACTTCAGGCATGCATAAGAGAGATATGTTTATCAATGAGGCCATCCGATATATTTGTAGAGGTTATGTTAATCGTCTAATTAGAAATAACTGTGCCTTAACGAAGAATTGTACCGACCTACATTTAGTAATTGAACTATCGTCTAATTTTGACATTTACCCTAAACTCCTGTACGCACATTACTTGTCATAATATTTTTAAATTGATGATCTCGATACATTGTTATTTCCTATTTTCCTTATTTGTTATTTCATTGTGACGACTTATTTGATCAGTTTTTCTTACTTTCTCCTTCTTTCTTTCGTATACAAAAATATTAAACGAGTTGTGTCATTGACCTCATAAAGAGCCAATTCCTTAGACTTCAATGCTAAGAATTAAATTTACATTTTATTCGAGTAAACTTTTACACTAATAACTTATGGAATACTTATTAAAGGCAACACGATGAGTAACGTGGGCACACTGAACCTTACCCTAAAAATGAATATCAGCGAGATAAAAGTGCCTATTAAAGTAATAACGTTTAGTTAAACTGCTAAGAATAAATTACATTTTGTCATTTAAAGGATAGATAGAATACACACGTCTCTGAAACTGCTATAGTTATTATATACGTGCTTAACGAGCATACCACTAGTACGGATATATATATATATATATATATATATATATATATATATTTTTGATTTTATTGATTATATATATATTTTGCTCTGAATTTTCATTGAGCACTCTTATAAACCCGGTTTCAACTTCCTTCGGATTCATACCCCCTGGATATTTGTAACAAGTTAATTATATATATATATATATATATATATATATATATAGAGAGAGAGAGATAAGTATTGAGTTCAACATTGCGCAGCGCGTAAGTTGGACTAATCACTTTTATAGAAATATATTTAAGTTAGCTACACAGAAAACATTAGGCACACCTTAATTGCCATACGTATATGTTTATACTACTCTATTTGTTTACGTTTACACAAAAGATTATCTAGTAGGTGAACAGCGTACAATACAACTATAGTTTGATATAATAATTATTCAGAAAATATTCCAGATTTTATCTTCAAAAATCTTTTTGCAATAAAATCTACAATAT
The DNA here is from genome assembly GCA_963556195.1 of Sepiola atlantica. NCBI lineage: Eukaryota > Metazoa > Mollusca > Cephalopoda > Sepiida > Sepiolidae > Sepiola > Sepiola atlantica. Next base: position 40,559,038 of record OY744541.1, on the reverse strand, counting down.
TTTCTAAAGAATGTATGTTAGGTGAGAGCGAATCGTTTCTATAATCGTTGTCATCAATAATTTTGTTCCTAGAAAATCAATATTTGATTTGGATTTTTCAGTTATAGTTTTGTTAAACATTTGTAAATATTTTAAAACGAAATAAAGTATTTAAATTCTATAATTAATGAAATATTTCATCCGCATAGAATGACATTATAGATATGCGCCATCTTAACTAAGACAATTTAAAATTGATAAAAGTTGAAAATATATGACCAGCCCGAAGAGTTCAGTCTTAGTGCATAAGACTCCGTTTAGCAAGATTTTAGATTCCTAGTAGATGCTCCTATGATCAGCCTTCTTAAATAATTTAGTTTAATTAACATCTTTCCAAATAATTCTTTCTGCAATTATTAAATTATACTGAAAATAAAATATAAAAAGGGGGAAATAACGGTTTGTAAAATTCATCGACAAGTTTAAATGAAAAACATGAAAAAATGTAGAAACCCCATTTGATATATATATATATATATTATAATATAAAATGAAGTAATAAAATAAGGTGTCAATCAAATTTTATTAGAATTCAAAGTTCATGCAAAGCATCCTTAAGTCCTTAGCTCATGAGTTTTCAAAGACAATTCTTCTCTTCAGAGGACCATTACCGCAGTTATACTACTACAGGCAATAAAATTACGCTTTGAAAATATATTAATGCTCTATCCAGTATATTGAGCTTCAGTTTTTTATCCGGATGTTTCACTAATTATAAGATATTAGTTGACGCTTATATCTTTTGTTGGATTGCTTCATATATATATATATATATATATATATATATATATGCAAACTGAAAATAACAGTTATTTATATATCCATAAAAGTGTCGTCTTTATTTCATGACTTTAAGTAAAGTGATTTGAGAAAATAACATACAAGTACGATATTTATTATATACATTCTAATATCTATGTTAGGTATGTTGAAAAGTGCTCGGTCGTAAGATTTGCGTGAGCCAGAATATAACTTATTTATTTAAAATAGTGACATTGTGAGTCTGTAAATAGACCATAGTTTGATTGACACGAACATCCTTAATTGTTTAGAAAATATTCTTAGTGTCCGTATCAAATACTTAGAATTTCACAAAAAGACGGCAATCCAAAAAATCAATTAAACCAAAGCCTATCTGCATGAGTAACGTATCGTTTTAAAAATATACATATTATACCTACATAATGTATATATATATATATATATATATATAGTGTATTTTAATATAACATTCAGGAAACAAACACGGGATAAATAATGAAGAAAGATTCAGTACTTAATCAGGTTATATAAATGCAATAAATAATGTTATGTCATTTGTTATTCAAATATTTTGAGGTGACTCGATTAGTAGTAATGGATAGAAACCTTAAGGGACTAAGGTCAGACCAACATGGCGGCAATTTCTGTCCAACACTTTTTGCTAATAAATCGCTCTTCTATGAATTGACTTGTGCAAATTCCCCAAGACTATTCGCTGTAGGGTTAGGAAACGTTCGTGTTTATTAGAAGAAATAGCACGTTAAACTACATGATTTAAATATCGAACCCAGGAAGAATATGAATAAGCCCAAACTGTTTAGAATATGAGTAACGGGTTCGATTTCTCTTCGGGAAATAAGTCTGAATATGAATTTAACAGTAACCCTTTTTTCTCGGTTTATATAATGTAAGTGAATTATTTAATGTTTGTTTCTCGTAGGATCTGTATTACATATTTCAACCTCACAAAATACATATAAAAATGTTCTTGGTTGTTGAGATTAAGTTATGTTTGAACGAAAATCAATTTTAATTGATCTTAGTAGCAGTAATTTACAATTTATTAACACTCTTAACCATGTCTCAATTTATCTCTTTTAGCTTTCTCCCACTGTCACTGTATGTTATATTTTTTATTGTACTCTCTCTATTAATGCCGTCATTCTCTATTTATATCAGTTGAAGTAGGAACACAATGTATAATACATAATATTTGAACAGTCCATTATAAACAGTAAGTAATATCATTACACTTATTAATAGTATTTATTAAACATCTGGGAAAAGGGAAACGAATACAGAGAGGAAAGGGTGAAACAACAAACAGAAATAAATGCATTTTCGATTTTCTCTTATTATATGTAATTGGCATTACACACTAACTATTCCTGCTTCAACCAATCTGACTTGAGCTTAATGGGTTACTCAACAGTTCAAATGATTTATTATCAGAGTTCACTCATGTATTTCTTGTTTTTATACATAGTTACATATTTATCTTTAATTAATATATATATATTCGATGGCAACTGGCCTCAGCTAATACATTCCTCATTATAGGTGGACAGTAATCTACTATATATTTGTGGGTTTTAGTAAAGGATTTAAACAAATAACAATGAGGTACAATCTAAGGTAGGTTCCACTTTATATTCTTTGTTTTCTTTGTAAGATATGATGTAGTATCGTACATTTTGATTATTTTGTGATTAATAAGATCAGTTATAGGCTGATTATATTACGCTTACTTACTAGACAGTCAAAAATCAACTTCGAAATCTACTGAGAATGTTCGGTTATTTACGTCAATTTTCTAACGGTATTTTCTTGGAAACCGCTCAACCGAGACCTCCTTACTGGTTTCTGTTCGTTAGGCATTCACAGTAATCACACATGTTTCCACAACAACGAAAATGATGTCCTTTTTTGTGTGCATAGCGTCATGTAGAATTACAACGAACATAATTTCATCGCAAGGGCTTCCTGTCTGTGGAACACATTACAACGGGCCTGCTTCCCTTCAGAATATTCCTTGATAGTATCAAATTCAAAATCATCGATAGACCTCATAAGTAATTAAACAGTTGATTCTATTAATCAGTGTCAAACCACTTATAAAGCTCTACATTTTTCAACTGACAATCATTCATTCTTAACAACCTGTGTACTCGATGTGCTCGTGTCCTTGATAAATGGCGATGCATAAGTAAACTAGTATAAACTTATATTGTTCTCGATAGAAGAAGTTTCTGCTAAATGGAGCACCATTTTTAATCTAGCCTTAATGTCAACGGAAACATTTTATTCATAATAAACTTGATCGAACCTTTCATTTGAATTATCATCTTCAGTAAGAAAGCTGATGAATCCATTTAACGTTAAATATAGACTGAACACCGCTTGAAATTAATATAATACTTAATGTTTGGTGTGAATTTGTGAGCGGAGTCAATCCATTGATATATTATGTTCACGGTTACTTGCACTTTAATTTGTTTTAAGCAAGACGGGATCAAGTTAGAAGCCCGCCAAGCTGAGACCCTCATTATGTTCTCTAGTCTTACTGCTAGCTGCATGTAAGGCTTGAACAGTCTTCCCGCAAATAATGAAATGACTAGAATAATTGTTTCCAAATTCCACCTCCTAACAGATAAAAATAACTAGATTTCGAGGTTCCTCAGTCAAGATGACGTACCAGTAAAATTATTCAATTTGTATTTTTCTACCAAACAACATAACATCGTTTTTATGATTGTTAAACTCCCGTTTTCTAATATATGTATAATAGATAATTGCGAATAATTATTGTTTAGGGGTTGCAACACAGCCCGTCCACTTACTAAAATCCCTGAAAAAGTTGCGCCAGGATTAAAGT
>OY744541.1:40477862-40547862 GCA_963556195.1 Sepiola atlantica | reverse complement strand
CCTGATCATATGCTTCATTTTCGAGTTGGCATTAATCGCAACCACATGTTTGTATACAATATTCCTTGTATGATGTTATCTCAAAGTTGGCGTAAGGCGAATTATTATACACTTGGAGTTGTGCCATCTTATCAATCCTTAACAGCTTTTTCTTTTCTTAATCAGGAAGGGAACCTACATTACCTTCAGAATAAAAGTCTTTTTGTTAAGTAAAATAAAAACAGCAGAACGAAGTATCCAATTGCCTACGGCCATATCATTAATAAAGACTTTAAATTACGACGAAATGATATCAATCTAATAGACACTCTTTTCTGTGGGAATCTTATTTTTTGTACCAAGATTTTAGATCATTAATTGTATCACGATTGTATGTGCGAGCTAAGTACGAACTGTTTCGTTTGTGTTTCTCACAGAACTTAATCAATGAGCAATTTTACGAAAACGCTCCTGTGTAAAATAGTGTTTATATACATAGGGAGTTCATAATTTAGCAAGTAGTTTTTAAAGCGCTGCATAATCGCTGGAAATATTTATGTGAACACTGATGTGGCATCAAACGTACATATATTTATTTGAAATCATTTGTTTTAACAATGACTGTGTCGATTCTCTTTTATTACTATATGTAATCACTGAATACAATTTGTTGAACGTGAGAGGTTTGAATACCATATATATTTCAATTCACTTGTTTTTCTGTTTATATCTATAGCTTTCAACTCGTATAAGTCAGTTTTAATAGACTAGCAAAGCTAACTTGGCACCAAAAAGACTCAACGTACTCTCTCAATGCATAGAAAAATGCTGAATAATAAAAAAACGTGCAGAGGATGGTTTACAAGATTCAGAAATGGAAATCTCTCCCTGAAGATGGAAACAGATCCACGTGTGTTTAATGAAAGAAGCCTCGTTGCAACACGAATTTGCTTTTTCCCAATTTTCAGTCAAAATATTCATACATATTTAAGTGTTTAAAGTACCTAATAAGCTATTTAGTTACAATTAATTACTATGAAAACAATCAATTGTAAATGTCGAAAATATAATTCTCAGACGATCAAATCCAATTTACTCTATACATGTTTCTTTAAAACGTTGAAACGAAACATACTGGAAATGTTTTTCAATCTATAAATTGAGGAGCTTTTATTGCGAATTTCATTTTTATTAAGTTCACAATCAATTTACACACAAGAGAATAGATGTTAAAAATCGAACTTAATCATGAAAAAAGAAAAAAACGTATCTTTTCCGGTTTTATTTAATATCAAATTAGGATGTATGTATTTTTATGAACAAAAACTGTAACTTTAAAAAAATAAGTCCGATTAAGGTGTGGGTATGTGAATTATGCGCCTGTCTAAGTTTAGGCTGACCGACAAAATACAAGTGATGGAATCGTTTATAAAATTCTAAATCCTTTCTGCAATCCAACCATTCCTTGTACACATAAACTTCAGTTTATGCCTTATTAGTCCACCAAATTTCACTTATGACTTTCTAAAAGTGCTTGTTTGATCACCATTTAAAGACACACATGGGCATTTCGGTGATAGTCTCATCGATAGAAGGTCTGAATCTGAATAGGCTTCGCATTAATCGGATCTTAACCATAGATACTATATGTACGATTATCTCAAATATAATATTTATAAATACACAATATATTATTCATGAAGTGATGAGAGCCATAACAGCATGAATGCATCATATCTAGGCCTACTTAAACATTTATAGTATATACTTGGACGGCTATGAAACAAGGACTGTTTAATATTCATGATTGAGACATGGTGTACAAGGTAAGCAAATACACAAGTTTTTTTATACAAAATATGACTATATTGCAAAATGTATTGTTAATTTTATAACTAATTCAATCTGTAAGTGTTATATTTTAGAAACCCTGTATAAAATGAGAGATTTAATTACTTGCTATTAAAATTTAGTACATCACTCAATAAGTCCCGGGCCTAACATAGATAGCACCACTAATAAAAATTCATGTGATTTTACTAATTGCCTTATCATCGATTGACGCGTGTTAAAATTTGACCACAATCAGATTATTGGTTTACAAATTACAGTAATTGAATTGACATTATTATTGCAAATTTTCAAAACAATGAACACATCTGAACTCATTGGGTTGATAAATCATTGTTTTCTGATCGTGAAATACTGTTGAAGCAGATATGACTTGATAACTGTTTTTTAATTCTGGTTTTAAAGAAACAATAGGTAAGTGGTGATAAGCTGGGTTTAAACGTAGGCGTATGGATACAAATAATGCTGAACGCTCAAGTCGCTTTAATTCAGCAGTTATGGAAAACATAGTCTTGAAACTCGTTTAAGCTGCTGATAGTAAATTGAAGTTTTCTGAAATAGCAAAAATGTTGAAGATATGACAAGACAGTTAATTCAGAATCTTTCATGAACATTTGTCAATAAGAACGCCTTTTTAAAGTGAGTGTCGCATTTACTGACAGTCGATCATAAACTACAACGTGTCCACGATTTAGAGCGTTGTTTGCAACTGTTTTGCCGCAACAAAAGGGATGTTCTGCTTCAATATGAAACAACGGATAAAACATGCATCTACCAGTTCGCGCCCGAGTAAAATGGGTCGACAGCTGAGTGGACAGTAGCAGAGTAAATCCGTCCAAAGCGACTGAAGACGTAAACATCAGCAGCAACAGTTTTGCCGAAAATACGGAAGTAATATTAATCATTTACCTTGAGAATAGTAAAAACATTAATCGTAGATATTATACAGCATTATTGGTACGTTGGTAGGAATAAACCGCCAGAAACACGACCACGAATAATAATGATGTGCTCTTTCACACGAACAATTAAACGTGTCGCAACAATCTCAAAATGATATATATTACGCTTTAAATTGCCTCCGTATCCTCTCTATTTTGAAGATCTGAACCCCCTGCGACTACTGACTGTTTGCATACCTCAAAAGAATGGCACATTGAAAGACTTGGCTCCAATGAAGAAGTAGCATTAGAAACGTAGGCGTGTTTTAAGGCCAAGGACAAATCGGGAGACAAAGCATCGAATTGTTAGAAAAGCGTTGAACTAAGGGGATCACTCTAGGACCAGACCATGTTGATGAATATAGTTGAATTTTGACAAACAATTATTTTTTCATTAGTTAAGCCCGGAACTTATTGAGTGAGTGACATGATTTGTTTATACGATTTCATTGTTGTCCATTTTTGAAATTCAAAATCAATTGTTAACAATTGTGACAGCATCGTTTAAAAATCGATACTTACTTACTCACCATAAGCAAATACTTCGATTAGTATCAGTAAAAATTTAGAACAACTAAGCTAACACACACACCCAATAAAATATTTCTGATAATTCTTCAACTGTGAGTTTGGCATATTACATCACTTTAATTATATAATCTCAGACTTGTTCAACAACTTCGGTTTTATTTTTCTCTTCCTCATTCCTTTTTCTATTTTTGTTTATCTCATCTGCTGTTTGACTAAATTAATGTCAACATCATTCTTGGCTGTCGGCAATGAGTGTTGAATTAAGAACAAGACACAATCCTCACTATAAGGCTGCTGTTGACAATCTTGAAATCAATAATTTATCATCGACGTTGAAGTCTTAATTGTGTTATGGTCACAGGTTTATCTAATAGTATGTCAATGTGATAGAATCCATGAACACGAACTCTATTAATTACGCTCAGGATTCAATGGTTATTTATATAATTTCGATTTTTCTAAAAAGTATTCTTACCTTGAAGGTTATTCTTACAACATTTTGGCTAATGTAACATTCAATATTTTTCAGGTACGTATTATCGAACTCGGGAATATGCACGGATTTTAAGCTGGAACCTTTATTTAATCCACATGGGTAGATTGCTTTCGCTCCCTCCCAATGAACGTTTTGGAAACATTACTAAAATTAGTTAAAGTTGTAAAACCAATGTGTTAGTATTATTTATTTAATGGAAAATCAATAAAGTTATAATTGCATATAACAAATAAAATCCTTTTTTTTAATAATTACATTCTATTTTTAAAATATTCCTAGAAAATGATTCTCAGGAGAATCTTTCAAAGTCGAAATCACTTTCAAACTTATAATAAAACAGAGCGGTATATATATATATATATATATATATATATATATATAGACCTAATCATTTTTTTTATTTATACAACAAATGTGTGTTGCATATATGTATACATGTTTCATCTGCGATCTTTCTCAAGAACAAGTTTACTCATACTTTCTGAATTTTGAAGAAGCTGGCTTACTCGAGAGATTGAAGCTGAAACATGTATACACATATGTAATCAATACTGTCTGTATAAATAAAAAAAAATACTATAAACAGCTCTACTTGTTGTTGCGAACTTGTTTATGAACATTTGAGTTTTATTGGATAAACATCAAGGAGAAAACAATACTACATGTATTTTCAAAACAGTAGTAAAACACCAGGTTACAATTAGTTTTAAATTGTTTTTAATCCAACCATGTATTTAAATAATATAACATTCCAATATATCCTTTATCTTTTTCTTGCAACAATCGTGGTATAAAAAAGGTTCATAGGTAAAAATTACCCTACTTCAGTAAAAATTCGATATATCTATATATATATATATCTATATATATATATATATATATATATATATATATATATATAACAGATTAAATGAGCAAATAAAATAAGAAATAAATCAGACTTCATCACATGTCAAAGTTCAAGAGCAAGGAGTAATACTGAGTCTTTAAACCATGGATCTTCAAAGAAAATCTTCTCCTCAGAGGAACATTACCGCAATGACATTACAGCGAGTAAAAAAAAAATTCCCCTATGCAAATATACAAAACATAAAATATATCGGCTGAAAACACTATCATTAATTTACTTATACTCTGATTTCGCGTTAATGCATTCTTCATTGTCATCCACTCCATAAGTAGCACAAAAATTTACCGCCTGCATTACTCCTTGAATTTTGGATTACTATTTACTACCTATATTGATTTTTTAAAAACTTTTTTTGACCTGGATATATTGCAAATATTGAACACCATAACAGTCCGAACCTGGTTGGGGTATTTTTACATAACAGTGTGTTATTTGGCTGATATATTTTGTTTTGTATATTTTCAAAGCTGAATTTCTTTTTTACATTGACAACAGTAGTAAGTAATATCGGAAACTACTATTAGCGACAATGTAAATGCTTAGCCAACAGATAAATAATTATCTTGCTATTATCAGTGTTTATATGAAGCATTGACATATTACTTGCTAACAGCGCCCGCCCAGTAGCCGAGTGGTTAGAATTGTAGGTGTGATCCCGGCTTGAGCGGGTGTAAGTCTATCGGCGCTGAAGCGTTGCGATACAGCAAAACGGTCTGTCTAGAAATGACAATATATATATATATATATATATATATATATATGCTGTTTGTTTTACAGATTTTGTTCGCGGTCCATATCATTGTAAATTATGGATGACGGCGCAGGAAATAAGACACTTGCACTTAATTATATCTACCATAAAATTTTAAAAATCCTTTTACGTATCTATTGAGATTATATTTAATTAAAACTTTTAGATTAGTGATGCAATTATGATATGCCCAACAAGACATACCTAATAAATAATCATATTGAAAGATACATAAACAATGAAACACATGGCCTCGTGGCGAAAGGAATAACATGCTAAGTAATAATCAGTTCTGAGTTGGAGGTTCAATTATCAATACTCAATACGAATAATAGGATGCCCAATTTCTAACGATATTCTCAACGCAAACTACTATTGGCTTTAGACGTGTTAACAAATACGTTTAGAAATACATTTGAATCCGATATTTCTTTTTAAATAGAGATTAAAATATTCCTAAAATTAGTTATAGTTGTATACAGTAATAATTGCATGCAACTTTTTAAAACTAGTTTGATAATGATCGCATCATATTTTCAAATGTTTTAATTATTCGACAGTTTAAATGCGTTTGCACTTCTATAAAATTTCGAAAGGTCACTAAGTAATCAATTTCGTTTTTAAATATTTAAAAATAGATTGAATGTAATGGTTTAATATGACTAAAATGTGTGTAGTTGCTTTAATTTCGTAAATGAATTATCATTTACAAAGGCATTTTTAAAAAAATATATTTAACCCCAAACATGGCAGGTCACCACTGTAGACATAAGGGTATACTGAGAATTAGGGCGTAGGTGTTGGGTGTCATCCTTAGTTAGGAGCTGTGCAGCTAGATGTCTGTTTACATTTGTTTTAAACTTCTGCATCTCGATACAGTCGGAGAAACAGGGAAATGGTGGGAGTTTCAGAAGCCGGCAGCACAATGAAAGAAGCTGCTAAAGTAGAAGGCTCTCTGGCATCTGAGGACCTCCACAGTGAATGGATGGAACCTAGCTGATTGGTTAATTTCTTATTTCTGTACTGTCTCTGTCTTAAATAATATATGTATTAACGTTGCGATTACTACTACTTAGCTAAACAATATTTTTTCCAGTTTTTTTTTGCCTGTGCACAATTCTTTATTTGTCTGCCTTTTTTCTTGCTAATATTTCGCGAGGTTTTAGACTGGTGAACGCGTTCGTTTCATCTTACTCGATTATATTTTTTTAATTTCAATATACAGGTTTTGTAACAAGTCGTAATCTGTAAAAGAATGTAATCACGTCCAGAAATGAATTTCTGATGAAAAGAATCTTGTCAAAATAAACTATATATATATATATATATATATATATATATATATATATATATCGCTATGTCGACGGCGAGACGAATTCGCACACTGCAGGACTATGCAGAAGTGTACCTGTTCCCGAAAACAGAACCACCATTAGCCTGTTAGTGACGACCCGTAATGACTGAAGATGAGATTCTGGTGACTGGACTATCCTTCTCACTTTGGCCTTTACTTCGGCTAGACGGGAGATTCAAAATGCCTGATCTGATAAACTGGCTGGTCACAGCATGCCTTAGTATGTATCAAGGGAGGCGCGATAGCGCTCTATCCCTTAATAGACTGCAAAAACGGCCTATGCTAGAAATCTCATTTCGTTGATCAGTCATAACTCAAAAACCAATAAACCAAATTATTTAAAACTTTGCACAACATTTTTATTTGATAGGTTCTATAAGTGTGTAAAATTTCAGCATCATTAGTCAAGGCAACCCAGAGATCCAGAAAGGTCAGGAGGTATTTTGTGTTATCCGTGTGTACGTACGTACATGTGTGCCACCCTGTATCTCATCAACTATTTGATGGATTAAGCTGATTTTTGGAAGAGATAGAGGTTCTAGAGTCTAGTTGATGGCATTTTAATTTCAGTTTACCATATACCTTAGTTATCCAGAAAATTAAAAAAACCTTAAAAATTACCTTTTTTAGGCATAGCCTTTACAAAAGTAGTGACATTCTATGATAAATGCCAGTATACTGAAATCATATACCCTTAATAGGGTTAAGATGAAAATTCATATACACTAAATGTACGAAAGCAAGGAAATTCACAAATTTTTACACTTTTATTGTCATTAAGGGTATGACTACATATCAACCAAGCCATTTCATTATCACATCACTACAGTATAAATATCTATGCATGAGTGGATGAAGTGTGCGAGGTGCGCTGAAGAAAAATTCCTACCAGTAAAATACATAGCCGTGTTGTGCTCGCATACCCTTAATGACAATAAAAGTGTAAACATGTTTGAATTTCCTTGCTTTTGTACATTAAGTATATATGAATTTTCCTCTTAACCATATTAAGGGCATATGATTTCAGTATACTGGCATTGATCATGGAATATATATATAAGTTACTTCCTAACCTTTTATTCAACCTGGTACTTTAAAAATAAAACCTTGTTTCTCCGTGTAATTTTATTCCCAAAGAAGATACTAAAAGGCGGTGGCTCAGGGTCAATCGTTTTGAGAACAAAGATCACTAATGTTAACGAGTAATATATTCTTCAACTAGTGTCTTCTTGGAGTTATATCTTCATGTAGTAATGAGCTTCCCTATCTGTAAAATGTCCCCTTAAATGTAATGTTTTCTAAGAGTAATGTATCCAAGGATCAATGTATGCTGGGATCAGTTTCCTTTGAAAGCAATTTAGTCTAGGAATATTACATAATTATCCTACCTGTATAATTATATTTGACAACTTTATACGACATTAAATCACCAATAAAAGGTGTATATGCCATACAATCAACCAAAGCAACAAAATTTCCTATCTCTGTATACTTTCTACAGTTTTGAAATGATTGCACAATATTTACTTAAATTTCCATTGTCTTCGTCAATAAATGGCTTTAATTTATAAATTACTTGGAGTTTTCTTCTGCAAATACCATTTAAGAAACTTACACGAAAAACAGGAAGGCATATTAATAACTATTCTAGCACACTTAAGTGTTGTATACATCTAAGATGGCGTAATATAAATGATGCAATTATACTGTGTAAACTTTTTTATATATATTCCTTAGTGTATACGTTTTGTTTTTATCAGACATGTTGTTTGATGTAATCTACCTTTTTAAATAAATAACCTGTAAATACCTTGTGTATTCAAATAATAATAATTGCAATTATTGCATAATTATAATACGTATAGTAACGCAGAATATACACTCGTGAACTTGTCTCATAACTCTTTTCATAGATAACGATATACATCTTTTATTTGAATTTATACATTTTATTTGTGTTTTATTTTTTTAGGTCTTAAATACTTTTAGTTAGTGACAACGTGATTGAGCGAGACTAACTTACTGTTAAAATCAGTGATGATTGTCATCAATGAACATTGAATATTCATATAAAATGAAAACCTCAGTTCGTAAGATGCATACCTCCGCCTAAATACGTAAGGCTGGGTCAAAGTCTTACCTGAGCTAATGTTCTACATATTGTATTAGTAATTGATTTCGTGAGAACGTCGGTCATTCAAATAATATTTATTTGACAAGGCTGAAATTTGACATTGGATTTGCTGTTAACAAAGAGGATCAGATCCTTCGCGTTGTTTCCTCTTTAGTAAGTCTGTTATTCTATTAATATGACGGTATTTCTAATCAAAACGTTGCTAGGTCAAGTGATAGTTGCCCCGGTGTATCACGAAACAAACTTAACTCCTAATTAAATAAACCGTGACATGATTATAAGCGTTTTTCTAACATCACTTAATTAGCCACTATTTGTTACCCTCTCTATTTCACGCATGAAATACGTCTAACTCAACCCCTAACCCTAGCCCTACCTTTTTTCACACATAACATATTTATACGAGAGATTTAAAAAATACAATCAAACAAGTAGTGAGTTTCATTAATAAACACATTAAAAACAAAACAAAAAAATAAAATATTTAAATCTTTTTTCAACGGGAAAAACAGTTTCAAATCAAATATTTAAAATAACTTAAAATATAAAATAAACCAATTGAAAAAAAACATTTTATTTATGTATTTAAAAGAATGTCATCAGTCTGTGTGTAGGGAGCGGTTTCTTCAAATGTATTAGTTTCACTTTTCTATCTCATCAAAGGAGCGTACGGTTGATTTCATCAGAAGTAAGGCTTTTGTCGCCAAGAATGTCTTATACAAATAGCACACGGTTTATATCATAAGTATGTGTTTCCTTTAAAACGGCATTAACAAAAGATCACGTGGCCAATATTAAAGGATAAATTTGGTACCGTTCTATTACCAGAGTATTTTGGTTCAATTTATTTCATGTTTCTTCAGAATTGTTTTCTTTTATTTGTTTCATTATTCATCTAGCTTCCAATTTAAACCTTTACTCCCATGCCTTATCGTTTCTTTAATTGTCTCGTATCATTTTATTCTATCAATTTGTTATATCCTATATTTCACCTACTCGTAAATATCACCTGTTTGTTTTTCATTGGTGCGTTATCTTGACTCGAGTACAGCACACATAACGTGTTTTTGTATATATTCAATTCAGAGCTTACAATGCACCTGGTATTAATCACTTTCCTGGTGTCGATATTCGATTGCTATTCTTTTTAAATACGTAGTCTACAGCCAAAGTAATCAAATCTGTGTAAAGCTTGGATATGTATTTCTTGAAAAAACGAAAAAATTATATAGTGATGGACTGAATAAAATAATGATAAAACGAATGAATAATGACTGAATAAAGAAATTACGGAATACATGGAAGCAGTAACGAATGATATATGGAACCAATCAAGTAATGATCGAATAAATAATAGAAAGGGTAAATAAATATAATGATGGATGGAATGAATGAATGATAGAATGTTAGAAGGAATGATATAGTGAATGTAATACTTATCGAAAAATTCAATGACATTATAGAAGGGATTATGGAATGGGTGAAAGAAAGAAGATGATTATGGTATGAATGAAGTAATGTTTGACGGAATGATTGTAAGAATGATAGAAAGACGCAAATGAGTAATAGGAATAAAGAATTGTTGGATTTAATGTTTGAAAGAATGAATGATGACATCATTAATTTAATATTAGGTTAATTATGTTTACAATTAGTGACAATTTATTTTGTTTACAGTGAATTATAATTCATTTTGTTTACAATGAATTATAATTCATTTTGTTTACAATGAATAATACTTCATTTTGTTTACAATTGATGTCAATTTATTTTGTTTACAATTGATGACACTTTATTTTGTTTACAATTGATGACACTTTGAAAAAATATATTTTCACTCTTCATTTCTTAATATTTTTTTCAAATGTTGAATTTTGGCTTTTCAACTGCCAACTTATCTATCTGTATAATTCATCTGATGATAAGATTTTGATCTTTGAAAAGCCTTGGCTTAAGGAAAGAATAATAAACATGATTTTATTACAGATTATCTTGCATTGAACAATCGAAGTTTGAAATGAATCTGGACATTCGTGCATGTGTATCATTCTTCTATATTTATAATTGCTCTATCTCGTATATTAAGCTTAAACCATTTCACTATAGATTCCATCTATTCATATTTAATTCTACTATATATGTAATACATATATATATATATATATATATATATATATATTACATAAACAAATATATTTTATGAGTGTATACACTTAATCTTTATAACATTTTCTATGCCATTATAGATAGTGAAATATTAAAAGTAAACTCAACAATTATTAGAACTACCATGAAATTATACAGTTACTTCTGATTCTCCTTTCTAGTAAAATAGTTGTGGTGCATTACCTGTTCTTTCGGGGTACCCGGGTTGATCAACAAGAATGACAAAGAACAGAACTATATTGACAAACTTTGGTTTTCTTAATTTCGCATCACTGGATGATTTACGTCGGCTACGCACACACATATAAAGCCCATCGTTTGACATACTTTTATCTCCTGAAAGTATTTTTCTTGCTGAGGTCACACACTTGGTTTCCGCGAGAAACTCGTTCATATATACATCCGATTGGAAAGCAATTTGCTCTGCATTGTCTATCCGAGCGTTAACTGTAGCAATTGTTCCACAAGCACTTCCAATTGTCTGTTTGATGAAATAAAAGTCAGGGAATTCCTTCACTACCAACTTGCTTATCAGTCGCATTTTTAGTCAGCGGGCACGAAAGCCTAACAGCAAGACGGGAGTGGGTACCATAACCAATAAAGCTTCATCGGTGCCATAAACATCCGTAATTTCCCATTCTTTCGGTACTTCGATACTCCGATCACGACATCTCGACATCGCACCCACAATGTACTCATCTACGATTCATTTGTGCAACTGTTCATTATCTTACAGTTACTCCTAATTTTTAATTATTTAACATTCGCATATAGTGACAATGGACTTGTCCCAACAGCGTATACATGGCATATACGTGATATTTTTAGTATTGTTATTCTAGCACAGTAAATTTCAAATTTTCACAATAATCTTTTTTTAAAACTGGCCAAGAAAATATTAACATTTATTTGGATTAGACTATCACGTGATATATTCATCCAACCATATTTCGTATGTATTCTCTCACAGTACATTAATGCAGATTAAGAGAACACGAATGTTCCTGCATTGAATCAGCTTCAGAATCTGTTTTTATTCCAGCACATATCAAAGTGACTTTCTTATCAAAGAAGTCAACATTTGTGCGTCACGCTCGACCTCTGGGGTTGACCAGTCAGAAAAAAACACGTAAGTCAGTTTTGATTTATCAAATGAAGCATCAACAAAGAACCACTTCTGATGTATCGTTGGAAGTCATGCTAGTTTGGATAGAGCGAGAAATCGAGGGAGAGAGACGAAAGAGTAGTGGTTATGCCACAACACGAATAAGTAAGCATTCTAGAATCAGTAAGCATTCTCTCTTTGATATATATATATATATATGTATGTATGTATGTATGTATATATATATGTATATATATCAAAGAGAGAGAGAGAGAGAGATACGGTTGAGGTTAATAGTATAGTGCGGAAGAATCCACAAAAAGAGACGGAAAGAACATATGAGTCTATATCAAGACGTCTGAGACACAGATATGAAAACAAGCATAACGTGTCTTGTCTAGATGTCACCGTAATTATGAAGACGATCACAAAACACTGACAAGTAACTTTGATGAGATCTGAGATGTTCTATATGTGAGTGATATTTCGGGGACACAATCCATGTTGTTACCTGACCAACGGACATTTCAAATACTCTAAAATATGGCTGTATAAGTTTCTACGTTCAGAAAACAACAAAAAAAGATATTCTTCGTGCGTTTCTCCTTTTTGACGTACTAGGAAAACTGGACAGCATGTCACAACGAATCAAAAAGAGTGTATTTCCTGTTAAAATAGTTCGTAACTTTGTAAACTAGTGTGGACTTTTTGGTAGGTTAACCGCCACTTTGATCATATCTACCTTTCATATACGTATATAGGAATGTTATTCTATCTATCTATCTCTATATATATATATATATATATATATATCTATCTATCTATCTATCTATAGTAATCCAGGTAAAGTAGACACCCACATAATTTTAACTGGGCTTATAAAAAAAGTGCTTAATAATAACTAGAGCTATTTCTATAATTGTGTTCATACAGACATGCACAAAAACCGCTACACTTGCAGGTTGATGTTATCGATTAATAGGTATTGAAAACTAAGAGTATTATTCATTTTTATTATTATTATCATCATTGGTAGTAAGAGAATAGAAATAGAGTGAGAGATAATTACTGTGTTTATTTTTTAATAGAATTTACTTATTTTAATCAGTGTTAATAAGATTTATCTCCATTTAGAATCAAATAAAAGTAAAAAAATAGAGAAATGAAATTAATTTAAACGGCTCGTTATCTGACAGTCCCACCGCACCTTTACTTTAGAAAACAGACATATAAACTATGCTCATCCTTCCTTCCTTCCTGATATCCTCTCCCGCATACATTTAATTCAAACCTTTAAACTTGGCATAGCAATCACCCGTTCTTACATCTGAACGTACAACCCTTCTCTATCTAAAATTATGACCTAAGTCCCTGAAAATATGTTATAAATAGATTGAACTTTTAATCTTAACTCTTCATCGCAGATTACAGAACGTTGTTTCTATTGTTTTAAATTTGACTATGTGAGCTCCTGGTTTTGAATTTACTCCCCCCCTTCTTTTCATTCTTTCCTAATATGAATATCTATGCGAAAGATCAGACTTATTTACGTCTAGTGATCTTTGTTTCTGAGAATTATTAATCGATAACATTGGCATGCCAATGTAGTGCCTTTTGTACATGTATGTATGGAAAAATAATTGTATATATATATATATATTCTCTGTTCTCTATTTATTATATATACATATTTTCAGGCTATGTATACGTATCTTCCTATGCATATATATTTTCAATATGGTCGTGAATGCATATATATATATATATATATATATATATAATAGAACATTGTGGCGCTGGCAGCTGACATCACATGGAGAGGTCCCTAGAAAAGTTGGGGAAAACCTCGGCCACTGTGAACGGCGTACGGCCCCGTCTGCAAGGAGATTACCTGCTTCAACGTCGATGTTGAGACCCTTAGTGAGACCAGACTACTTGAATAGGGCAATATCAGATACGCTGGAACCGGATACCTCATATTCTGGAAAAGGAAGGCTATGAAGGAGCCACGCACACATGGCATCAGCTAGTCTAAAAACACACCCTTACTTATTTGGCCATCAGTGAGGGCATGATGATTGCTCCATCTCCATCACAAAGGACAGACGCATGACCCTGACATGTGTTCGCACAGACTCTACTTTCAAGTGACGAAGATAAAGCTACTTTTTACACCCAGCTTTACCACACCATTTATGCATTGCCCACTAATTGTGCTGGCTTATTTAATGCGGAAGTAGGCAAATGCCATCGCATGTGGGAGGGAACCATTAACTGCCACAGTATCGGCAACTGCAACTTCTACTGGATATATGTGCAGAACACGAACTTGTAGTAACTAACACTATTTTAGACTACAAAAACAGCAGAAGACAACGAGGAGATACTCCCGATCGAAATACTCGATCATCCTAGATTATATTTTAGCCGAGGGACGTTAGTATCACCCGGGGCCGACGACTGCTGGGGGCACAGATTCCTGATTTCTAGACTTACCATGATGATCTTTCGACTACCGAGAAAGGCACCCGACAGCGAACAACACCGAAGCTTTGATAGTACCAACCTTCGCAGCTTACAGTTGGCACAAATCTTCAAAGAAATCTTGCGGGTAGTCGCGAAACACTTTGAGACCAGAACACTCTTGCTTAAGGCCACCATTGAAAGGGAATAGCTCAGAGAAAAAGGGAACGCCCTGATTACATACTCTCCTTACCATTCTGACATGTTTAAAAGATGTTTGTCGGAAGCGTTCGGCTATCCTACGGAAACGCCCGAGAGATGACGAGCCGATTTATACCAGACGACAATTTTGATGTTTTGCTTGTTTTTTTGTTTTTTTTGTTGTTGTTAGTGTTTAGGGTTTAGGGGTAGGGTTAAAAATAGTTATTTGATAACAGTAATTTCGCTCTTTTTTGCTTGTTTTATTTGTTTTGTTGTTTGAAAAAATGTTTGCAACTATAACTAAAAATTATAGGACGCAGCAACGTATCAAAATAACAAAAACATATTCATTTGATAACAGTAACTTCGCTATTTTGTGCTTGTTTTGTTTTGTTTCTTTTAGAAAATTCCTTGGAAATATAACTTAAAATCATAGGACGCAGCAACGTATCAAAATTGTCGTCTGGTACAAATCGGCTCGTAATCTCTCGGACAAAGAAACTCGCGAAAACTGGGTCAAGATCGATATAAGTACCTTCATTCTTTCCAATGTAGCAGGAACATCAGCGACCGCACTAAATTTTACAAATGAGTGTCCAATTGGCAAAGATGAAACATGCATACGCCACATCACTTTGGAGAGGAATCCAGTCAGACACATTTTACTATTATGTGTACATCATCAAACACATCAAGTTTTGCTTTTTTACTAACGCTTAAATGGGCGATTTCATACGTTTCCTAGTATTATTAATGTTTAAATGACTAGGTTGGATCCTATTGTATTTTACAAAAAATAACTGTTCGTTAACAACTAAGATTGGCAAAGATGAAACATACGTCCAGCACATCACGTTGGAGAGAAATCCACAGTCAGACACGTTTTACTAGTATATACACATCAAATAACACAAACAGGTTATGCCATTGTACCTAGTGTTGGTTTAATGGACCACTTACTACAGTGTCTAACATTATTAATGCGTACATAACTAGGTTGGATCGAACAGTAATCAATCTGGTATTTTACAAAAACAAACTGTTGGTTATCTTGTCGTTAACTGCAACAAATTAGACTTTACCTATATAAAGATAAATAGTCAAATAATCGAATTCGACGTCATAGTTATTATATCGTGGTTATACACTTAAACAATACATTGGTTTAATTTAATGAATTCATAACTGACAATTTTATGGTGAAAGCGATTATTTTTATAAATATTTAAATTGCTACAATAAATTAATCAAAACTGTTAAAAGGGTAGTTTTATGCGTTTTAAAAAATATGTAGCTGAAAACATACATATATTTTTTTCTATTTATGATCTCCTATTTATTGAGCTTGAACCACACCGGGTGTGTAATTCAGCAACATCATTTTTCTCGGGAGTTCTATAAATGTTGTCACGTGTTTTATTCCTGTACTCTGTTTTTATTTTCACTTTCATTGAAAAGAAAATGTCGAAAAAAAATTAATCATTCTGTTCGTTGAATAACCTATTTTATCTGCAAATACGCATATTAATTCGGTTTGAGTTTAAATTAAGGTGCGTTTTGGCAGCAACGAAGAGAAACATTAATTTAGAATTTCCAACAAAGGCGAACGAAACTAGCGAACAATGGCATGTCGGTTTCGAAATTGTCGCCTCAAGGATGACGATATTCTGAATTAGCCGCGAGGAAGATCCTGATAATTTATCATTGTCAACAAATTTGAAAAGATTTTTGAATCTGAATACATTTTAATAATTTTTTTTCGGGTGTCTTTTTTATGTTATAATATTCCTGGAAGCAAGAGGAATCGGACAAATATATTCGCAATGAATCGATAAAGGGTCAGATGTTGCTTAATTTTTCAGATGGGTTCGTTATATTGCTTCACCCCGCCAACAATAGCATATGTGCGAAACCTCGAATTCTCAAGATTTCTGTACGTATGTGAGTCGTGGACCCAAACCGCGGCTCTAGAGAGAACGATACAAGCCACAGTTATTTTAAAAGATGCTCCACAGTTTATACAAATTCCAAATTACAAGTTAGGAAGTGAACAACAGACTCAGACATTATGTAAATCTACTGACAACTGTAAAGAAAAAGCAAATAGAGTCGTACAACTATGTCGCACGATCATCAAGTCTGTCAAATACAATCCTGCAATTACATGTACAGAGAGGAAGACTTCCACACATAGAAAAAGGCGGAAAAACAACATCCGAGAGTGGGTAGAGCTGACGGTGACTAACACGCTCAGGAAGGCAGAAACTCTGAAGGGATGGTGAAACAGGTTACCAGGTCATCCTGGGGGCTCAACGGTCATCTATAGCACGGGACAGATAATATATGAGTTCCTTATCTGGAAGAGACGGCATCGTAAATACCGTCTCTCTTTAGAAAACTCATTTATGACTAGCTTAAATACAAAAATGTGTGACAAAATACTTGTTAGGGTTTCGTACGAGTCGACTATACATTCCCGAGTATCAAACCGGGTGGCCCGTTGCGACACCAGTAACTCAGCTCTTTCGTGTTGAGGTATTTATCCGATTAGCCCGAGGAAGTGCACTCTCTTATGCGTTATGTTCCCTCTTTCAGAAGGAGTTAGTTTATCACTAATAGCCTGATAACCTCTACACGGGAATACCGATAGGGCTGCTCAGGAATTTTTGCCGGATCAGATTGCCCGGCCTTCACTTGAAAACTCGCGAGATTTTCAGATCTTTCCTCGTTTGAATGTAGGTAATTACAAGGTGGAATTTAATCATAGACAACATTGTAATTTACGCATTTATAGTATTAGGAAAGCTATGAAGTCGCTCATTCAACCAACTCTGGGGAAGACGGCATAACATTTTGTGTGGTATGATATAATATATATATATATATATATATATATATATATATATATATATATATATATATATATATATATATATAAATTAAAGTGAAATATTTGAAGATCAACAATCGTGCAATTTTAAATGGAAAATTCATTTATTTAAATAATGTTAATTTCCTTACTTAAAAAAAGCGCCAATCTGCGCATGACATCGCCAGGGCTACACTTATACTAACGTCTTAAGAACTTGGCGTCTCTTTCTGCTCGTATCGTGATTCGACCTCTCGGGGTTAATACCATCAAAATGAGGACGATGAAAAGAAGAAAAAAAACTATGAGACAGTCTCGCCTGACAAAGTTGTTCTACAACAAAAGCTCGCAAAAAAATTTAATTAATTAATTTTTCATTTAAAATGGCACGATTGTTGATTTTCAAAATATTTCACTTTAATACATTCTAAACCGTGCTTCAAAGATGTTAATTTCCTTACACACACACATATATATATATATTTATATATATATATATATATATATATATATATATATATATATATTAGTAAAATGTGACTGACTACAGAGTTAAGAGATATATCCATGTTTTATTTATTACATATTCAAGCCAAAACATTTTTTCTTCGATAAAACAGTAGCAAACAACACTCTGACTAGTCAACGCGTTGTAGTTTCTGCACGCCTGCGAGTAAAAGCGACACCAACTTCGAACACAGTTTTGCTTATTGAAAATTGACAGATTGTGAATAAACTGCCTTTCAGATATCTCTAACTCGTCTGTTACCGTTCGCAATCTTAATTTACGAACGGGCTTTATAGACTTTTTCATGTTTTCCTGAGCAAATGCTGAATTCGGGCAATCAGAGTATTCAGCATAATGTGTGTATTTACAACCATGTTTAAAGTCGGCATAACATTTTTATTGCTAGTATGTATAACATAGACGTGTGTGTATAAGCTCTAGAAAAAAATGTTAGAAAATCTATATGAAAAATATGTATTTAAATGTTAAATAATCCGGTGAAGACAAGGGATGTGGTCCTTATAGTCTAAGTCCCAACCCAAGGGAGTTATGGGTGTAGAACTTACCATGACTTTAAAATATATTTCGAAAACAAAATTCAATCATATGTATAAGATGTTCCGATGGAAGCGGTCCTTAATCAATGTGGCAAATGGTTAAGTGCTATGTGGCTAGAACCTTCTTAAAACTTCAACGTATATCAAATTAAAATGTAATTTACACCATATGTATCAGACAATTATTCCGCGTTATTTTTTTAGGTCAAGGTTACTTTCGAGGGGCAGTAAAACGTATACTATGGTGATAGGAGGATAATAAAAGAGATTGGTGTACCACATTAATTCCTGTTCAATGCCGGCTCTTCCTGCTAGTAATCTATCATTAACATTATTTTTACCGCACTGTTTTAGATAAATAATTTATAATAAACATAATTATTTTTCTATTACGATCTTGCAAATGTTTTGAATTTAATCTGGCCCCAAACCATGCATTCCCGGTGTAACTTAATAAAAACAAAATTGCGTTGCTAATGAACGTTTTAGGCCCATAAAAGATTAATTTTGAATATCGTCGACCTTAAGAAATTGATTTAAGAGAAGAGGACTTTACGAGGTTTGCGAGAATCAATTCATTCTTACTGTTAGAAAAAAATGTGTACGCATTTGGTTGCAAATAATTGATAGATTTACGTCTCAAATATAAATAAAATGAACTTTGGACGGAGCAATAATAACAGGCGACGTAGGATTTTGACGCAACACCTGATCGTCGACACACGATGATTTTGCTACTAAAATTGTTGTTGACGGAGATGACACAAGTTAAAATACCAGTGTTTAGAAGTTGTATCCATAGATTTGAAATTGTGACGTGAGCAGATCCGACTACGAACAGAGAAAGACGAATCAAGTTTCAACTCTGACCGAAATTTACACAAAAGATTAGCTATTACTTGACGTACGACTATTTTTCAATCAATTAGAAAGATTAAGTTCTGATTTTACACCATTTTATCGATACCCTTATTACTTTTACACATTACAGAATTAAAGAATACACTTAAATACAATATAATAACAATTTGTATTTGTTAAATACTTTCTACACAAAAAGTCATGATAGTAATACATTTTGTTGGTGCTGTTCGCCAGTCTCAAAAGTCACTGGGTGAAACGCAGAATTGATGACGTCAGGACTGAAATTTTCTTAGATACATGTTACTAAAAAAATTATCAGTTATTTTCCTGAAAAAAAATTATTCTCTCATGCTTACCTTCTATTATCAACATACATACGTACCTAGAATAAAGGGATTCACTTTCCTGGCGTTGCTCTGTGGGGTCAACTGGGGCAGGTTCTATCAGGGGTAAAATTGTCAGCTATTTGATATATTAGTTTGGAAGGAAAATGAACACTCATTCCTTGAGAAGTCTATATAAATGAAAGCTTGTCTATGTGTGTATGCACGTAAAAGGGGATTGTATGGGCGGAGGATAAAGAGAGGAAATAGAGAAAGATAAAGAAGCGGGTAGAGAAGGGTAAATAGATAGACGTTTTAATAGAAATATGTTACATATAAGCCCTGAACAACGACTATAGAAAACAAAAACAAATACAGAAGCAGATTTTATTTTATTATATTGGATACTTATTCTCGTTTATCCTGCTTGAAACTTATCTTCTGCTATCCTACATAGAAAGGAGATTCATTCAAAGACAGTTTCTTTTAAAGAATAATCTCTTATTCACAAAGAAAATGATGTTTTTCTTTTTAACATTGTTCATTTCTGTCTACACATCTCGATTGGTGATGAAATAAAACACATAAAGAAAAGTGCTATAATATGTAGCAAGATGACACTTCAAACGAAGGAAAGGCGAGGCGTAGTAGCGATATTGTTAAGATTGGTCGAGTTAAATCAAAACTATAAATTGGTCATGTTTGTCTTTAAGTGTGGATTGATAATTTAAATCATATTGATTATTCGTACTACTATTCTATACTTAGTCTTAAGTAATTCTGAATTATATTCCTAGTATCGCCTGTAACGAGGATAAAATATTAAACATCTAGATAACAGTAAAAATTACTAAATAGTAGGTGCGAAGTAGCAACAAATTGTAAGTACATAATACATTTTACTTTAGGATAACTTTTTTTTAAATATACTAAATAAATACTAACAACGTATCAGAAAAATAATTATTAAATGGCAATAGATAACGGAAAATACAACATATTAATGCTTTTATTTTTCACATGTAAAAGTAAAGTCGATTTTTAAAACTTGCATTCCTTAAAATTGGTATGCACAGCACCTTCCGCCAGCAGACAAAAAGCGTGACACTCATTGTCTGATAGAAATAAATTATGTTGCAGGGAGTTATAAAAGCAAATAATTTGTTTGATTATTATTTATCACTTTATTAGTTGCGCCACATTGGAAATTCTACTATGAATTTTAGGATGATTAATCTTGTTTTAGATGTATAGTGTCACTATTTATTACTATTATATATTTATTGTTGTATATTTACTGTTATATTTTTATTACTTTTATTTAATATAATAAAGAATTACTTTAACATTCTTCCCGATATTGGCTGACAGAACTAGAGCAGTCTACCTCCGCGGGTTAAATAAACGGTTCCGTTCGAAATTCCGTACAGATTCCCGAGTTAGACTTCACGCACCTAATGGTATGAGGTTACCTTAGCTAGAACGTTTCGTAAATAACATGTTAGGTTAGAACAGTATTCCGAATATTCCAAATATTACATATCTAGCGTTTGGTTTGTGATTCAATAGAAATCACAAAAAAAGAAACAGAGTTATACTTCATTTTATTCGCTCATCCTGCTTGGACGCATACTTCCGCTATTGTAGACAAACAGCAGATCCACTCGCAGACTGTTCTTTCTAAAGAATAATCTCTCATAGTCCACATGGAAAATGACGTTTTTTTTTCTTATTATTTGCCATTGTTGTTTTCTGTCTACAAATCTCGATTGTTGATACAATGAAACGACACGTGCAGAAAAGTACAATCATGTCTAGCAAGAGGAAACTTAGAAGGATAGAAATATTGCGGTGGCGTAGGAATATGTCAATGATTGTCGGAGCAAGAAATTACAATGAATACAATCTGTAAAGTAAGAATTACACCATATGCTCGCAACACGTCTATCTTGCTCGGTATTTCTTCTGTATATGCTCTAGTTGAGTCAGTTCCATACGCAAGGCAATAAAATATCCGTATCCATCGACGCAGTACGATTATTTGTATATTCTTTATTGCCTTGTTGAGATTAGATTTCTTATATTTTTTAAGAACTCACAGGTTAGAGCAATGCCCCATATACGATGAGACATTGATATAATGGGTTCATGTTTATCCCCATTCGATAAAAATACTACAATGGTGGCAATATATATATGAATTGTTTGATGACAAGATGGTAAATAAATGTAGGTGCCTCTTAGAAAACTGTGCTTATACGAAAAACTGTAATACCAACGAACCAAAAAATTACACCAAACCGTCTATTGCTTAAATAAAATTTATGGACTGCTGATTTTTTATTTATTTTAAAATAGTACAGATAAGAATTACTTTAATCTACAAATAATTAGTATACAAATCATAATCTATTAAATATTGGAAAATAGGAAGAACATAAGACATAGAATAAAAAAAACACCATAGTTAATATGACGTAAAACCAAACAACACATCCACGGTGGGAACACGGGATAGTAATCCGTATGCGCCAATATCTATACTATATACGCCACTCCCAATACGCTAAGTGAAATATGGTAAGTATAATATTAAAGTTATAAACTATACAATTAGCATAGTTGGTTCCGCAGTCGGCACTGTGTTATCTACCGTTTGCTGGCCAAGTCTGTTTAAACATGAACAACTTTAAATTATATTGTTTTAAGTTACTGAAATAAAAAAAGTAAATGTGTTTGTGTAGTTAAAAATAATTGTTTCATGGAAATCACTCCAGACAAAGCATGAAGTCACTTGATTTAAGGAGCTAACAAGATCGATGATACTCGTAAACATGGGATATGCCTATTGGCTTTAGCCTTTAAAATACGAAATCTATAGGGAGAACGAAAAACGTTGCAGGATAAGAGTTCCACAGCGTGCAGTTCTTGGAAAAAAGTTACTGAAATAGGAAGTTTTATTACAAAACAGCCAACTGATGAAGACTAGACAAGCTAGTTAAACGAGCCAGAACATACGAAGCAACTAACATATCAGACAATTCTAAAAAAACAGATACCCTATTAGTATGTATAGAAAAGACTGAGACTAGCAACATAACATCTGAGAGAGAGCGTAAGGGTGGGGGGCACTCAAATTATTAACCTAATAATTAAGGAATAGCTATAATTATATAAATATATTTGGTCATTTCCAGAGAAACAATGGTCTGGCGTATGATCCGATGGTGAAGTCTCAATTTGAGAGCATTGAGCGAGTGTGGAGTTTACCCCTTTGCTGCCATCATTTCCAGATTTACGCAAACTCGGACTAGTTTTACCTGTGTAAGGTGCCCCAAGCATGATCATGAACAGCCCCTGACACCCTTGAGCAAGGTGTTCATCTCTACCCTTCTAACCTAAGATAATTTCGCCCAGGCATTTCCATATTTTCTCGTTCCCAATGCGCTTTTATTTCCGAATTATATGAACTATCAAAGCTATTTACAACCATCTTGTGAAACCTGATCTTAATGGCATTGTAAGCCGAGGTCTATTCCCAGTCTGATAATATAACTAACATAGCATATAGTCCTATACTTCCCTGTGACTTTCACTGACTAGATGCTGACCGGCGATTTTAGGTCGAACTCAGAATGAGAACTTATTTTGTAGTTTTTATATAAATAACACAAATTATTTAACTTTAAGATTGTGTATATAACTATTTACATAAAGTTAGGTATATGGATATGCTTATGTTTCTATGTAGATGATTAACTCCTAAACAATTACACAAATCATTGTGGATTTTGGAACTCACTCGATAAGCAAAAGAGTGGCTGATATGGGCTTTAGTTATTTTACTTAGTTTATCAAATGCGGACACAGAAGGGATAGTATCCCTTCGTGAAATTCAGATAGCTTGTTAACAATATTTATTAGATATCAATTAATATACATTCGTCAAATGTCAGTTTCTGTAGAACATTTTAAAGAGTTTTGGTACATTATGTTGGCATATATGGGAATTACATAGTTAAAATGTGCATTCAATTTGATCCATAGTTATTAGGCACCAATTAAGCAAGATTGACTGAATATAAATTAACATATCTGAATCTCATGCCTAAAATATTAGACATTTTCTGGGATCAAAATTATGTAATGGATTTTTATCAAGACTGAAATGAAGATTCTCGTCTAGACTTACAGTTGTGTCGGATTATATTTAGATTGAAATATTCCTAATGTTGGGAAACTGTTTTGTTCGACGAATAAATTTTACCTATCATAGAACAGGTATTATTCAATTCTCTCTTTCTCCTTCATTCTTATATATATATATATATATATATATATATATATATATATATATATATATATATATGTGTGTGTGTGTGTGTGTGTTAGTATGTAATTCCTTCTACTGTTGATTCGAATTTTTTTCCATATTTTTAAAGTCCGTAGATTCGAATTGATATCTTATGCTAAGGTTAAATCATGGTAATTCGAATTGATATCTTATGCTAAGGTTAAATCATGGTAATTCGAATTGATATCTTATGCTAAGGTTAAATCATAGGAATTCGGATTGATATCTCATGCTAAGGTTAAATCATAGTAATTCGAATTGATATCTTATGCTAAGGTTAAATCATAATAATTCGAATTGATATCTTATGCTAAGGTTAAATCATAGTAATTCGAATTGATATCTTATGCTAAGGTTAAATCATAGTAATTCGAATTGATATCTTATGCTAAGGTTAAATCATAGTAATTCGAATTGATATCTTATGCTAAGGTTAAATCATAGTAGTTCGAATTGATATTTTATGCTAAGGTTAAATCATAGTAATTCGAATTGAAATCTTATGCTGAGGTATAGTCATAGTAATTCGAATTGATATCTAATGCTAAGGTTAAATCATGGTAATTCGAATTGATATCTTATGCTAAGGTTAAATCATAGTAATTCGAATTGATATCTTATGCTAAGGTTACATCATAATAATTCGAATTGATATCTTATGCTAAGGTTAAATCATAGTAATTCGAATTGATATCTCATGCTAAGGTTAAATCATAGTAATTCGAATTGATATCTCAAGCTAAGGTTAAATCATAGTAATTCGAATTGATATCTTATGCTAAGGTCAAACCATAGTAATTCGAATTGATATCTTATGCTAAGTTTTAACCATAGTAATTCGAATTGGTATCTTATGCTAAGGTTAAATCATAGTAATTCGAATTTATATCTTATTCTAAGGTTAAATCATAGTAATTCGAATTGATATCTTATGCTAAGGTAAAACCATAGTAATTCGAATTGATATCTTATGCTAGGGTTAAACTATAGTAATTCGAATTGGTATCTTATGCTAAGGTTAAATCATAGTAATTCGAATTGGTATCTTATGCTAAGGTTAAATCATAGTAATTCGAATTGGTATCTTATGCTAAGATTAAATGATAGTAATTCGAATTGCTATATTATGCTAAGGTTAAATCATAGTAATTCGAATTGATATCATATGCTAAGGTTAAATCATAGTAATTCGAATTGGTATCTTATGCTAAGGTTAAATCATAGTTATTCGAATTGGTATCTTATGCTAAGGTTAAATCATAGTAGTTCGAATTGATATTTTATGCTAAGGTTAAATCATAGTAATTCGAATTGAAATCTTATGCTAAGGTATAGTCATAGTAATTTACGACACACCAACGGTATCGTATTATTATATTTTAATCGTGACAAACTGAACCATTCACCATGTTTAAAGTGCTTTCAAAAGTTATTTGTTTTTTTTCAAATACCGTTTCGTAACTCTGTTAGTTTGATTGGAATAAATGTCTTTTCAGTTCTCATCGCACAGAACAGTTTGTTTTTTTTACAAGATGCATAGCACAGAACATTGATGTAGCCTAGAGTGTTCATGCGTTCTTAAACACTTTTTTAATTAAAATTTCCATTTAGACGAAACGTTACTTCAATGCCAGTGTTGCCAGCCCTAAAATTATCCAGTTAAAAACGTTTCAGGCGACACTTCTAAGCAATACCAATAATGATTGGAATCTACCTGGACCGTTCCTATTACATATGGTTTAATAAGAGAACAGATCTTATTACTAAATTTAAGATGTGCGCACATTGGATTAGAAGAAAAAGCCAGATGGGAGTACGTCCCCCCTGGCTGATCATGGCATATGCGTTCATGAGTCCTTGTTTATAGCCACGCTTTAAAGTTAGATTCTTTGTTAGCGAGTGCCTGATTACTTTTTCCAGTTCTAAATATGCTCAAAGATGGCCACTCTCCACAATTATTTTGCCCTTGACCCCCCCCCCAAGAGTATTGATATTGGAATTGTGATGAGATAACATCTAGTCTAAACACTTACATCTATTTCGTTCCTTACCACTTAAACCTGCCATCTACGTAGATACCCTTCTTGTTTCTGGTTATAACTAACCGTAAAACAGTGGGCGATCTTTTGTTAGAATGTGTAAAGAGCCTAGCAAACCTCCACAAAATGAAGAATCTAAATGATGATTGGTTGCTTTATTTTGGAATATTATGTTCTTTGGTCTCACGTTCCATCATTTGTTCATCCAATTGTAAATATTCGCTGTAAATGTGGTAGGTGTTTCTAGCGATCCTACCTAATCGCAAGAGCCATTTTGCCTTTTGTCAAAACTATATAAAATACTAGACCACCCGTGACCCGTTGGGTCAGTTTGTTATATTAGCTATGGAATTCATGTATGTGCGTGACACTTGTGGAGAAAACAAAAAAACTATTTGATGAAATTAAATGTAATTGTTTAAAAAAGAATATAGATAGATTTCTATGCGTCGTTCTGTTTATTATAATTGTTTTTTTTTTAATTATAGTTACTGAATTATAAGTGGTTGGCCATACTTATAGGTAAATATGCACTGAACAGGTGAGAAAGGAAGGGGGTAGAACCGGCTGTCTCGCGTACGTAACGAAAACAGAGGGAGTAGGAGTGGTGAAATCTGTGAGAGGAAAAGTGGGAGGTGGTTTCGTCACCGCCGCTATTGATATTAATAATGATTGTTGTTGTTTTGTTTGTTTGTTTTTGTTTTTTAAAAGGGTGGAGCTTTTTTGAAACTGCGACAGACTTTACAAAGTCCTGCCGTTGAATGTTTTTAGCCGTGGAGAAAACAAAAAAACTATTTGATGAAATTAAATGTAATTGTTTTATATTTAAAGCGATATAAACATTTCCAGAATGAAAAATTTCATGCGTTCGTTAATAAAAGGAGTTCAACGGAATTAGAATAACAGATTGGAAGACGATGCTATTTACGCATGCGCAACCGGATGTTGAAAACCGGAAAGCTGAAAGCTGATTGCAAACATACAAGACCCATAGACTTTTAGTAGTATATAGATAATGACTAATAAATAAATAAAGATTATTTTAGTTTTCATCTCATGATAAATTGTTTGGTAAATTAAAGACGTTGAACTCCGTAGAAATATGTAACGAAAGGCCTTACTTACGTGCTACTGCCCACCCGTAGTAAAAGTCATATATAAGAATAATATAGTCTTAGATGAGACAATAATACAAATTGCTCAAGTGAAGGATGTCTCTGCTGTGGCAAAATACGGAACATTTACTACACTTTCATTAAAGCATTTGTTACTTGATAAGTGTCCTTGCGTCAGTTTTGCGTCATATTTCACTTTTTAATATTCGTAATCGACGGACAGATATCGTTGGATAAGCCCCAATTCTAAGTAACCATGTAATGTATTATTTTTCTGGAACTTCTACCGATTGCTTGTAATTATCTGAACCTATATCTTTGAAATATTTCTATTGGTTTTCTGACATCACTTCTCAGTTACAAATGAAAAATAAAATATTAATCAGAAGTAAATATTAAAATCCATTGGAAATATTTTTATTGAGTAGACAGAACGATATCTGTCGCAAATGATTGGCTAAAAAGAATTAAGTATTACTTTTGCATTAATAGATTTATTATGAAATTTAGGAAACAGATTAGCTTTACTTTATATAAAAGATACATAATCGTGCATTGTTAACGCTGTAAAACATGTCAGATCGATTAATCCCTTTTTGTGTATGCAATCTTGAAGTTTACGCAATCTCGCCGTTCAGCTTATACATTAATGATAATGATGATGATAATGATTATAATAATGATGCGGAAACGAACCCACAAAAACTGCGAACACTAACCAGTTGTATAGAAGTTACAATCGAAAGAAAACATAAACATACACAGAAAACACAGAAAATAAACCCAAAAGGACTTAAACTGCAAGACATTTAATAAACTGCTCCGCCCCGAAATAAGGATTATACCATTCAAAATAGCTGTGGAGG
This sequence comes from Sepiola atlantica, assembly GCA_963556195.1. Taxonomy (NCBI): domain Eukaryota; kingdom Metazoa; phylum Mollusca; class Cephalopoda; order Sepiida; family Sepiolidae; genus Sepiola; species Sepiola atlantica. The sequence goes on along the minus strand of OY744541.1, from coordinate 40,519,485 downwards.
GTAAAGCAGGATGGAAAGACTGAGAAGCACTAATCAGACCTCCACTGGAAGAGTGCGGAAAATACTAAGATATTAGAGAGGCTTATTGCCACCCAAATCCCAGAGAATACCAATGGTTGTTTCCAGAAATAAATGAATTATAAACGGCTGTTGCGATAACGCAAAGTCATTTTCAATGCTTAGCTAAAGTGTTTGAGAGTACTAGAAATCTGGGGAGACTTGTTGTCACTCAGACTCCAGGGAACACCACCAGTTTATGAGTGGGCAGTCACTGATGATACATGTGTTAGAACTCATAATGAGTGTATAATACTAATAAATACTAGCATATTTCATCATAGAAACATTTCTAAAATTAGAAAGATCAGTTACTTTTTAAACGCTTTTGATTATTTTTTTAATGGTCCCACCAATACTAAAAACTATTACATTTCTGTAAAACCATATATTTAATATTGTTGAAAATGTTCAAGACATAGGATTTTTAATACATAAAGTTATCAATAAATATAGAATGAATTATGAAATGTAGACATAACTAAATGATATAATATACTTACTATCAAAATAATGTCCATTTCCCAATGAGTTATATAATCAAAAATATAAATGTTTCTGTAGTCATTGATATACTTTAATATTATCATTATTATTAGTAGTAGTATTATTAGTATTATTATTATTAGTAGTAGTAGTAGTAGTAATATTATTTGTAGTAGTAGTAGTATTAGTATTATTATTAGTAGTGGTAGTAGTAGTAGTAGTATTCTTATTGTTTTATAAGGTTGTACTAATTTACCATACAGAAAAATATTGACATTCATTATTTTGTTATTTATAATATATATATATATATATATATATATATATATATATATATATATATGAAATTGTGAAGCTTCTTTTCTTTCTCTAACGTGTTAGTTGACCCATGTCTCCACTCATTCCTTCCTCCATTATTGGAACCCGTACTTATGTACTTAATGTTTCTTGATTTAACAACCCGAGACCAAAGACTTCGTAAAATCAGTAAGGAAAATACACCACATCATTCCTAGCCGGTATAGTTTTTTTTAAAAAGAAACTGAAGAGAAATAAGTTATGTTCGTGTAAAGAACATAGTGAAAATATAAAAAATGAAGAAATCGCAAAATAGCCTATCGATTTATCAGATTTAAAATTTGTAAAACCAGATTGATTAACTTGATATATTAGATATATAGATATAGTTTCTAAATAATGATGCATTTAGGTGTTACTGTCCAGTACCGTATTTTATAAACTCAAGAAGAAATATGAACACGTATGAAAGAAATATTTACTTTGATGGTGTTCTTGCTTTGGAAGTGTTCGTCTCTTTCAATCTACCTGTTTCGTAAATGTTGTGTGCGCATTTCTGATCAGAACGTGATAAACGTCGTCATCGTCTTGGCCAAGGCGTAGTAGCGATATTGTTAAGATTGGTCGAGTTAAATCAAAACTATAAATTGGTCATGTTTGTCTTTAAGTGTGGATTGATAATTTAAATCATATTGATTATTCGTACTACTATTCTATACTTAGTCTTAAGTAATTCTGAATTATATTCCTAGTATCGCCTGTAACGAGGATAAATATTAAACATCTAGATAACAGTAAAAATTACTAAATAGTAGGTGCGAAGTAGCAACAAATTGTAAGTACATAATACATTTTACTTTAGGATAACTTTTTTTTAAATATACTAAATAAATACTAACAACGTATCAGAAAAATAATTATTAAATGGCAATAGATAACGGAAAATACAACATATTAATGCTTTTATTTTTCACATGTAAAAGTAAAGTCGATTTTTAAAACTTGCATTCCTTAAAATTGGTATGCACAGCACCTTCCGCCAGCAGACAAAAAGCGTGACACTCATTGTCTGATAGAAATAAATTATGTTGCAGGGAGTTATAAAAGCAAATAATTTGTTTGATTATTATTTATCACTTTATTAGTTGCGCCACATTGGAAATTCTACTATGAATTTTAGGATGATTAATCTTGTTTTAGATGTATAGTGTCACTATTTATTACTATTATATATTTATTGTTGTATATTTACTGTTATATTTTTATTACTTTTATTTAATATAATAAAGAATTACTTTAACATTCTTCCCGATATTGGCTGACAGAACTAGAGCAGTCTACCTCCGCGGGTTAAATAAACGGTTCCGTTCGAAATTCCGTACAGATTCCCGAGTTAGACTTCACGCACCTAATGGTATGAGGTTACCTTAGCTAGAACGTTTCGTAAATAACATGTTAGGTTAGAACAGTATTCCGAATATTCCAAATATTACATATCTAGCGTTTGGTTTGTGATTCAATAGAAATCACAAAAAAAGAAACAGAGTTATACTTCATTTTATTCGCTCATCCTGCTTGGACGCATACTTCCGCTATTGTAGACAAACAGCAGATCCACTCGCAGACTGTTCTTTCTAAAGAATAATCTCTCATAGTCCACATGGAAAATGACGTTTTTTTTTCTTATTATTTGCCATTGTTGTTTTCTGTCTACAAATCTCGATTGTTGATACAATGAAACGACACGTGCAGAAAAGTACAATCATGTCTAGCAAGAGGAAACTTAGAAGGATAGAAATATTGCGGTGGCGTAGGAATATGTCAATGATTGTCGGAGCAAGAAATTACAATGAATACAATCTGTAAAGTAAGAATTACACCATATGCTCGCAACACGTCTATCTTGCTCGGTATTTCTTCTGTATATGCTCTAGTTGAGTCAGTTCCATACGCAAGGCAATAAAATATCCGTATCCATCGACGCAGTACGATTATTTGTATATTCTTTATTGCCTTGTTGAGATTAGATTTCTTATATTTTTTAAGAACTCACAGGTTAGAGCAATGCCCCATATACGATGAGACATTGATATAATGGGTTCATGTTTATCCCCATTCGATAAAAATACTACAATGGTGGCAATATATATATGAATTGTTTGATGACAAGATGGTAAATAAATGTAGGTGCCTCTTAGAAAACTGTGCTTATACGAAAAACTGTAATACCAACGAACCAAAAAATTACACCAAACCGTCTATTGCTTAAATAAAATTTATGGACTGCTGATTTTTTATTTATTTTAAAATAGTACAGATAAGAATTACTTTAATCTACAAATAATTAGTATACAAATCATAATCTATTAAATATTGGAAAATAGGAAGAACATAAGACATAGAATAAAAAAAACACCATAGTTAATATGACGTAAAACCAAACAACACATCCACGGTGGGAACACGGGATAGTAATCCGTATGCGCCAATATCTATACTATATACGCCACTCCCAATACGCTAAGTGAAATATGGTAAGTATAATATTAAAGTTATAAACTATACAATTAGCATAGTTGGTTCCGCAGTCGGCACTGTGTTATCTACCGTTTGCTGGCCAAGTCTGTTTAAACATGAACAACTTTAAATTATATTGTTTTAAGTTACTGAAATAAAAAAAGTAAATGTGTTTGTGTAGTTAAAAATAATTGTTTCATGGAAATCACTCCAGACAAAGCATGAAGTCACTTGATTTAAGGAGCTAACAAGATCGATGATACTCGTAAACATGGGATATGCCTATTGGCTTTAGCCTTTAAAATACGAAATCTATAGGGAGAACGAAAAACGTTGCAGGATAAGAGTTCCACAGCGTGCAGTTCTTGGAAAAAAGTTACTGAAATAGGAAGTTTTATTACAAAACAGCCAACTGATGAAGACTAGACAAGCTAGTTAAACGAGCCAGAACATACGAAGCAACTAACATATCAGACAATTCTAAAAAAACAGATACCCTATTAGTATGTATAGAAAAGACTGAGACTAGCAACATAACATCTGAGAGAGAGCGTAAGGGTGGGGGGCACTCAAATTATTAACCTAATAATTAAGGAATAGCTATAATTATATAAATATATTTGGTCATTTCCAGAGAAACAATGGTCTGGCGTATGATCCGATGGTGAAGTCTCAATTTGAGAGCATTGAGCGAGTGTGGAGTTTACCCCTTTGCTGCCATCATTTCCAGATTTACGCAAACTCGGACTAGTTTTACCTGTGTAAGGTGCCCCAAGCATGATCATGAACAGCCCCTGACACCCTTGAGCAAGGTGTTCATCTCTACCCTTCTAACCTAAGATAATTTCGCCCAGGCATTTCCATATTTTCTCGTTCCCAATGCGCTTTTATTTCCGAATTATATGAACTATCAAAGCTATTTACAACCATCTTGTGAAACCTGATCTTAATGGCATTGTAAGCCGAGGTCTATTCCCAGTCTGATAATATAACTAACATAGCATATAGTCCTATACTTCCCTGTGACTTTCACTGACTAGATGCTGACCGGCGATTTTAGGTCGAACTCAGAATGAGAACTTATTTTGTAGTTTTTATATAAATAACACAAATTATTTAACTTTAAGATTGTGTATATAACTATTTACATAAAGTTAGGTATATGGATATGCTTATGTTTCTATGTAGATGATTAACTCCTAAACAATTACACAAATCATTGTGGATTTTGGAACTCACTCGATAAGCAAAAGAGTGGCTGATATGGGCTTTAGTTATTTTACTTAGTTTATCAAATGCGGACACAGAAGGGATAGTATCCCTTCGTGAAATTCAGATAGCTTGTTAACAATATTTATTAGATATCAATTAATATACATTCGTCAAATGTCAGTTTCTGTAGAACATTTTAAAGAGTTTTGGTACATTATGTTGGCATATATGGGAATTACATAGTTAAAATGTGCATTCAATTTGATCCATAGTTATTAGGCACCAATTAAGCAAGATTGACTGAATATAAATTAACATATCTGAATCTCATGCCTAAAATATTAGACATTTTCTGGGATCAAAATTATGTAATGGATTTTTATCAAGACTGAAATGAAGATTCTCGTCTAGACTTACAGTTGTGTCGGATTATATTTAGATTGAAATATTCCTAATGTTGGGAAACTGTTTTGTTCGACGAATAAATTTTACCTATCATAGAACAGGTATTATTCAATTCTCTCTTTCTCCTTCATTCTTATATATATATATATATATATATATATATATATATATATATATATATATATATATGTATATGTGTGTGTGTGTGTGTGTGTTAGTATGTAATTCCTTCTACTGTTGATTCGAATTTTTTTCCATATTTTTAAAGTCCGTAGATTCGAATTGATATCTTATGCTAAGGTTAAATCATGGTAATTCGAATTGATATCTTATGCTAAGGTTAAATCATGGTAATTCGAATTGATATCTTATGCTAAGGTTAAATCATAGGAATTCGGATTGATATCTCATGCTAAGGTTAAATCATAGTAATTCGAATTGATATCTTATGCTAAGGTTAAATCATAATAATTCGAATTGATATCTTATGCTAAGGTTAAATCATAGTAATTCGAATTGATATCTTATGCTAAGGTTAAATCATAGTAATTCGAATTGATATCTTATGCTAAGGTTAAATCATAGTAATTCGAATTGATATCTTATGCTAAGGTTAAATCATAGTAGTTCGAATTGATATTTTATGCTAAGGTTAAATCATAGTAATTCGAATTGAAATCTTATGCTGAGGTATAGTCATAGTAATTCGAATTGATATCTAATGCTAAGGTTAAATCATGGTAATTCGAATTGATATCTTATGCTAAGGTTAAATCATAGTAATTCGAATTGATATCTTATGCTAAGGTTACATCATAATAATTCGAATTGATATCTTATGCTAAGGTTAAATCATAGTAATTCGAATTGATATCTCATGCTAAGGTTAAATCATAGTAATTCGAATTGATATCTCAAGCTAAGGTTAAATCATAGTAATTCGAATTGATATCTTATGCTAAGGTCAAACCATAGTAATTCGAATTGATATCTTATGCTAAGTTTTAACCATAGTAATTCGAATTGGTATCTTATGCTAAGGTTAAATCATAGTAATTCGAATTTATATCTTATTCTAAGGTTAAATCATAGTAATTCGAATTGATATCTTATGCTAAGGTAAAACCATAGTAATTCGAATTGATATCTTATGCTAGGGTTAAACTATAGTAATTCGAATTGGTATCTTATGCTAAGGTTAAATCATAGTAATTCGAATTGGTATCTTATGCTAAGGTTAAATCATAGTAATTCGAATTGGTATCTTATGCTAAGATTAAATGATAGTAATTCGAATTGCTATATTATGCTAAGGTTAAATCATAGTAATTCGAATTGATATCATATGCTAAGGTTAAATCATAGTAATTCGAATTGGTATCTTATGCTAAGGTTAAATCATAGTTATTCGAATTGGTATCTTATGCTAAGGTTAAATCATAGTAGTTCGAATTGATATTTTATGCTAAGGTTAAATCATAGTAATTCGAATTGAAATCTTATGCTAAGGTATAGTCATAGTAATTTACGACACACCAACGGTATCGTATTATTATATTTTAATCGTGACAAACTGAACCATTCACCATGTTTAAAGTGCTTTCAAAAGTTATTTGTTTTTTTTCAAATACCGTTTCGTAACTCTGTTAGTTTGATTGGAATAAATGTCTTTTCAGTTCTCATCGCACAGAACAGTTTGTTTTTTTTACAAGATGCATAGCACAGAACATTGATGTAGCCTAGAGTGTTCATGCGTTCTTAAACACTTTTTTAATTAAAATTTCCATTTAGACGAAACGTTACTTCAATGCCAGTGTTGCCAGCCCTAAAATTATCCAGTTAAAAACGTTTCAGGCGACACTTCTAAGCAATACCAATAATGATTGGAATCTACCTGGACCGTTCCTATTACATATGGTTTAATAAGAGAACAGATCTTATTACTAAATTTAAGATGTGCGCACATTGGATTAGAAGAAAAAGCCAGATGGGAGTACGTCCCCCCTGGCTGATCATGGCATATGCGTTCATGAGTCCTTGTTTATAGCCACGCTTTAAAGTTAGATTCTTTGTTAGCGAGTGCCTGATTACTTTTTCCAGTTCTAAATATGCTCAAAGATGGCCACTCTCCACAATTATTTTGCCCTTGACCCCCCCCCCAAGAGTATTGATATTGGAATTGTGATGAGATAACATCTAGTCTAAACACTTACATCTATTTCGTTCCTTACCACTTAAACCTGCCATCTACGTAGATACCCTTCTTGTTTCTGGTTATAACTAACCGTAAAACAGTGGGCGATCTTTTGTTAGAATGTGTAAAGAGCCTAGCAAACCTCCACAAAATGAAGAATCTAAATGATGATTGGTTGCTTTATTTTGGAATATTATGTTCTTTGGTCTCACGTTCCATCATTTGTTCATCCAATTGTAAATATTCGCTGTAAATGTGGTAGGTGTTTCTAGCGATCCTACCTAATCGCAAGAGCCATTTTGCCTTTTGTCAAAACTATATAAAATACTAGACCACCCGTGACCCGTTGGGTCAGTTTGTTATATTAGCTATGGAATTCATGTATGTGCGTGACACTTGTGGAGAAAACAAAAAAACTATTTGATGAAATTAAATGTAATTGTTTAAAAAAGAATATAGATAGATTTCTATGCGTCGTTCTGTTTATTATAATTGTTTTTTTTTTAATTATAGTTACTGAATTATAAGTGGTTGGCCATACTTATAGGTAAATATGCACTGAACAGGTGAGAAAGGAAGGGGGTAGAACCGGCTGTCTCGCGTACGTAACGAAAACAGAGGGAGTAGGAGTGGTGAAATCTGTGAGAGGAAAAGTGGGAGGTGGTTTCGTCACCGCCGCTATTGATATTAATAATGATTGTTGTTGTTTTGTTTGTTTGTTTTTGTTTTTTAAAAGGGTGGAGCTTTTTTGAAACTGCGACAGACTTTACAAAGTCCTGCCGTTGAATGTTTTTAGCCGTGGAGAAAACAAAAAAACTATTTGATGAAATTAAATGTAATTGTTTTATATTTAAAGCGATATAAACATTTCCAGAATGAAAAATTTCATGCGTTCGTTAATAAAAGGAGTTCAACGGAATTAGAATAACAGATTGGAAGACGATGCTATTTACGCATGCGCAACCGGATGTTGAAAACCGGAAAGCTGAAAGCTGATTGCAAACATACAAGACCCATAGACTTTTAGTAGTATATAGATAATGACTAATAAATAAATAAAGATTATTTTAGTTTTCATCTCATGATAAATTGTTTGGTAAATTAAAGACGTTGAACTCCGTAGAAATATGTAACGAAAGGCCTTACTTACGTGCTACTGCCCACCCGTAGTAAAAGTCATATATAAGAATAATATAGTCTTAGATGAGACAATAATACAAATTGCTCAAGTGAAGGATGTCTCTGCTGTGGCAAAATACGGAACATTTACTACACTTTCATTAAAGCATTTGTTACTTGATAAGTGTCCTTGCGTCAGTTTTGCGTCATATTTCACTTTTTAATATTCGTAATCGACGGACAGATATCGTTGGATAAGCCCCAATTCTAAGTAACCATGTAATGTATTATTTTTCTGGAACTTCTACCGATTGCTTGTAATTATCTGAACCTATATCTTTGAAATATTTCTATTGGTTTTCTGACATCACTTCTCAGTTACAAATGAAAAATAAAATATTAATCAGAAGTAAATATTAAAATCCATTGGAAATATTTTTATTGAGTAGACAGAACGATATCTGTCGCAAATGATTGGCTAAAAAGAATTAAGTATTACTTTTGCATTAATAGATTTATTATGAAATTTAGGAAACAGATTAGCTTTACTTTATATAAAAGATACATAATCGTGCATTGTTAACGCTGTAAAACATGTCAGATCGATTAATCCCTTTTTGTGTATGCAATCTTGAAGTTTACGCAATCTCGCCGTTCAGCTTATACATTAATGATAATGATGATGATAATGATTATAATAATGATGCGGAAACGAACCCACAAAAACTGCGAACACTAACCAGTTGTATAGAAGTTACAATCGAAAGAAAACATAAACATACACAGAAAACACAGAAAATAAACCCAAAAGGACTTAAACTGCAAGACATTTAATAAACTGCTCCGCCCCGAAATAAGGATTATACCATTCAAAATAGCTGTGGAGGGTAAAGCAGGATGGAAAGACTGAGAAGCACTAATCAGACCTCCACTGGAAGAGTGCGGAAAATACTAAGATATTAGAGAGGCTTATTGCCACCCAAATCCCAGAGAATACCAATGGTTGTTTCCAGAAATAAATGAATTATAAACGGCTGTTGCGATAACGCAAAGTCATTTTCAATGCTTAGCTAAAGTGTTTGAGAGTACTAGAAATCTGGGGAGACTTGTTGTCACTCAGACTCCAGGGAACACCACCAGTTTATGAGTGGGCAGTCACTGATGATACATGTGTTAGAACTCATAATGAGTGTATAATACTAATAAATACTAGCATATTTCATCATAGAAACATTTCTAAAATTAGAAAGATCAGTTACTTTTTAAACGCTTTTGATTATTTTTTTAATGGTCCCACCAATACTAAAAACTATTACATTTCTGTAAAACCATATATTTAATATTGTTGAAAATGTTCAAGACATAGGATTTTTAATACATAAAGTTATCAATAAATATAGAATGAATTATGAAATGTAGACATAACTAAATGATATAATATACTTACTATCAAAATAATGTCCATTTCCCAATGAGTTATATAATCAAAAATATAAATGTTTCTGTAGTCATTGATATACTTTAATATTATCATTATTATTAGTAGTAGTATTATTAGTATTATTATTATTAGTAGTAGTAGTAGTAGTAATATTATTTGTAGTAGTAGTAGTATTAGTATTATTATTAGTAGTGGTAGTAGTAGTAGTAGTATTCTTATTGTTTTATAAGGTTGTACTAATTTACCATACAGAAAAATATTGACATTCATTATTTTGTTATTTATAATATATATATATATATATATATATATATATATATATATATATATATGAAATTGTGAAGCTTCTTTTCTTTCTCTAACGTGTTAGTTGACCCATGTCTCCACTCATTCCTTCCTCCATTATTGGAACCCGTACTTATGTACTTAATGTTTCTTGATTTAACAACCCGAGACCAAAGACTTCGTAAAATCAGTAAGGAAAATACACCACATCATTCCTAGCCGGTATAGTTTTTTTTAAAAAGAAACTGAAGAGAAATAAGTTATGTTCGTGTAAAGAACATAGTGAAAATATAAAAAATGAAGAAATCGCAAAATAGCCTATCGATTTATCAGATTTAAAATTTGTAAAACCAGATTGATTAACTTGATATATTAGATATATAGATATAGTTTCTAAATAATGATGCATTTAGGTGTTACTGTCCAGTACCGTATTTTATAAACTCAAGAAGAAATATGAACACGTATGAAAGAAATATTTACTTTGATGGTGTTCTTGCTTTGGAAGTGTTCGTCTCTTTCAATCTACCTGTTTCGTAAATGTTGTGTGCGCATTTCTGATCAGAACGTGATAAACGTCGTCATCGTCTTGGCCAAGGTTTTTACCTGTGTTCAAATTGAATTTTTAATACTCTTTAAACATATCGTCTTGTTAGGCGAGTAAGACGTCTGCATAGAGCTGACGAAGAAACTGCCACAGGAATGTCTGATCTGCACGAAGACTTCCTAGTGTGTTACCCTTATTCGCATACGAAATGTGGGAAAGAACACACAACGGGATGTTGCTGAAGTAACGTTGCTAGCCTTAGGTGATGTATTTGCTTGCGACACCTACAGACAGAGAAGATGACGTATAATGATGCTGATTTGTCCTGGAATCTCAGCAGATCTCTGTTCGAGTTGAAACCCTAATATCGCTTCTTGCAAACTTCTCCGCGATAAGTTGCCTTGCCAGTAACCGGAGTTCCAGTCGGTGTATTCATTACACAACCACGTTGCCACCGCTCCTACCATGGTGGGGAAATGATAGTTTAAAACTATCCTAGCCTTGTAGACTGAAATTCACTTGTACGAAATAATTTTAAAGAAATGTTTTGTTATAATATAATTTTGCAAACGGTTACTAGTAAATATAAAATTGAATAAAAGCGATTGCTTTTCGGGTGATTTAATTCGTTCTTTTTAAATTGCGTTTATGATTTTTAGATGAGTTCTTGCATTCGTGAGAGCTTCTTACTGTCTTTTTGTCTGTCACATTTCGTGCATATTTTATAGACATCTTATTTCAGATGCGTCGATGTATCTCTATAGGAATCACTATAAATCGATAGATATGTTTGTATGTCACAGTTCATCTTAAGATCGTATTTAACGCAAGTAATCTATATATTAAATAGACGCAGCTTACTTAAGCTGATCCCATGTATCTCTATATAAGCTATCCGTCGATAGATCTGTCACGTTGAAATTTGAAAAAAAAATGGTTTGGTCTGTCATGCTTAATTTCAAAACAATATTATTTTGGTCTGACACGCCGATGTTTTGAAGAGTGTTTTCTCGATCTGTCACGCGTAAATTTAAAATATCATTCCCATCGTTAAAAAAGCAGATTCAATGGGCATATCCCCTCTCTTTTGTACTACGTCACCCTATTGTAAATTACATTGTAACCTATCTATATTGTACGTTCAACTTGAGTATTTTTTAAAAATAAATGTCCTTTGTTTTACATATATTGTTTTTCTTTTACAAATTTCCTTTGCAACTCTATAAAAAATCATTTTGAGATAGTGATTCGTTTGTTATTTTTATATACAGTAAACTGATTAATTTTCTTTGTAAAAATATATTTTTGTCAATTACATTTTTTACTTGAGTTTGAACATAAATTATTGAATATTTTTCCGATGAGAATTTGAGATGTCTCTATTATTACAATGAATTAAGAATTGATTATGTGCCCGTCACATTCTACTAATATTCCATACCTTGACCATTTCAATAGACAGTGTTTAAGGCGTATGGACCTCCTCTGCTCTATTATAAATACCAATGCGTATACATTTTTCATAATATATATATATATATATATTGATTATATATTGATTATTATTATTATTTATATATAAGTAACATTTTAAGCTGAATTATTTCGACACTTGATTGGGGAAATGGTAGTTTGATCTGTACCATTGGAGAGCCATGCATATAACTGTCCTGTTTTTAAATCTCCGAAACAGTTTCATGGTAAACAGCTGATGATCCCCGTGTTAATATTAGATGCTTACGTTAAGGTCTCCTGTTTTTGTTTCACTGTTAGATACTTAATCCCCCTTTTTATTTTATTTACTTACTATTATATATTTTATTTTTCATGAATTTTCCAACGAATGTCAAGTCTGCACTATTTTTGATTTAGTTAGTTTCTGTGGAAATTTAAACTGCATTTTCCTTCTTTTTTTGTCTTTTTGTTTAAAATAACTCAAAGCTTCTTTAGACTATATATATATATATATATATATATATATATATATATATATGGATGTATCGCTTATCAAGGCCTAAAGGTGATTCGAGGATAAAGGTAAATCAGTTTGTCAGGTAGACGCTGAGACAACACCTTGCCGGTTGCTAAACATGGTTGAAACTAGATAGAATTTGATAAGGATGACTCAACAAAATGTATTCACATTAGACTTGAAAACGACCATGTTGTAATCAGCTTGGAAGCAACTACATTGTATTTTTTCATAGACGGGAAATCATGGAAGATATATTTGCTCATAGAAGTTTCTTTTATTCTTAGTACACAAACAAATGATATACAATAGATGATGTAGTTAGGCGAAGTTCGGCTGCGAATGTTTAACGCGGATGCGGGGGATAGATTTGAGATCCGTTGAGAACCTACCATGAAAATAACGAGAGAGTGGAGAAACATTAGCAACGTATTTTGTGTGAGAAAGTTATTGTAGGAAGAAGGGGGAATCCGACTCATCACACAAATTTAACGAGTAAGAATAACATGTCGTACAAAAGCATTTCAAGTGTTTATGAAGAAAACCAATATCAATTTTGACAATCCCCCTGCCCTCCAAAATAAAATCGGAAAGTAATCATGACTTTATTGTTATAATAGTACGTTTTCTTTCTTGTTTACTTTCTTCTATCTATAGTAAATGATACGTTGCATTTTTTTCTTTTAAACTTTTCAGTTTCTTTCTTTTTTTCTTATCTGTTTTAACTTCACTGGCTGAAACGCTATCTTATATGAATATTTGTGCGACCACTTGCGAAGCAAAATTATTTTCTCTCATTTTTGACGGAGAGTGTACACTCTGTTAAAAGTAAATTTATTTTTGAAATTACATATATTCGTTACGATGAGAAATTTTGAATAATTGCACAGATCTTGAAACGCTCATCATACCAATTGAATAAAGAATAGGTGTCGTAAAATATCTGTGTCGGAATCCCCAACCACATCCCTAAAGATAATGGGGGTCGAGTAACCTTTGGAAGACATTGCCTTTCGTATTACAATCATCTATAACAGAATTGTATTCTCTTGACAAGCCAGCGAGCAAAATGTCACCTCGTCCATCTCTTTAAATTTCAGCCGATTCCTCTTCGACATAATTTTCTTTGATTTAATATTATTACAGAGTTCATATTCAGACGTCACTTCTATGCGCCAAAGTATAATAGCTTCAGCGACGTTTGAATAAATCGTTTAGATTTCTCTAGAAAATTTTACACAAATTTACATTTTAAAACACCGGGGAATGATTTCAGTTGTTTGGAATTGTCTACATCGAGCTTTTGTTTGTTAGCCTTTTGGCCAAGATCAAAGTGTAGTATCTGTTCCGAAGGATACTGCACACTGCCCTGTGCAGTTCTAGGAGGTCCACCCTCCTAGCCTTTTCTTTCTTACCCTTTGAGAAGGGGTTAGTTTATTGCTAATCGCCTAAGGCGCCCCTACCCGGGAATGCCGACGGGGCTGCCCAGGTAATGTTTAAATGGCCAGAGTTCTCACCTCTCAAGCGCTGGCTTATCTAATCCCACTTTCCCGACCTTGTGTCACATCTTACCTTGTGGGAGGTAGATAAATCAATACATCGTGTAACATGCTGCACGTGTAATATGCTGCACGTGTAATATGCTGACTTCGTTGATTTTGTGCGAATCTGCCAAATACTATATGAACCTATGAGTGGGTATTCTTTTTCAAGTTCGTATTAACATCCTCCTTGCACATCCCTCTATTTTAATATAGATAAGTTTCTTTTACTATTTCTCTCTTTCGTCTATACAGATTGATACGTTGATTTTTTTCTCTTTAGGGAATTCCCGAGTTTAGTCTTTTTTTTTCTTCTACTTATTTCCCAATAAAGTATGTTTCCAGTTTGGTGTATTCAGGTAGCTTGTAAATGGACAGCGAAGAGATAGAAAAGTGTTCGATTATAATATTAATTACCATGATCTATAAAAAAAAAAATAGCATGGCTCACTAGCGATGTTTGGATTTCATGGAAACAAGTAGATTCTTACGAGAACATGTTACATTTTTCTTTTAAAATCTTATTTAATGTTACTTTATTAACACGCCTATCCCTCCAGCGATTTCTCTTACTAATTCGTGCGCAAACTTTCGCAACTACTTAATAAAAGGACGTAAAAAGAGTATATGTTATCAGCAATTGATTGTTTCGCCTAGTTTCAATGTAGTTTTTCGAACATTTACCAGTATCAATAAAAGTATTTGTTTCTGATCTAATCATTAATTAATTTGTTCAAAGGGATTCTGACCCAAAACATATTATTCTACATAACAACACTTAAATAGTAAACGCTTTTTCTATTATCCCTATCAAATGAGAATCGATAAGCTTTATTTTTACTTGTACAATTTATGATAGGTAATTTTTCTGGTGGGACCTAACGATTTACTCAGTACTGATTGGTTGAGAGTAATTGTAAGTATAGTGACAACAGCTGTTATAATGTTTTGTGAATTTATAGTTGTTCAAGCACTCAGCGTTTCCCGGAAACGAATGATGACGCATGCGTTATTACAGGCTTACCCAGATTACCGTTTTGATAATTTCTACATTTCTCTTCGTGTAAAGTAAACATATAAATTTTTAAAAAAATGGATGCAATGGTAAAAACGTAGACCCAACGATATAATTGTGCACGACTAGGCATTACCCCATCTTTACTGACAGGGATGTGTTTATTCTGTGGCATTACGCTCTCTAATTTGCGACCTAATGCCAATGTGAATGTACAGATATTGTGGTTCAAATCCAGAGTGCTTTTGGGGGGAGCTGAATTTTGATCATATAAACGGATATTATTAAAGTAAATATCGACATCATGTTTTTTTCTTAAACATTTCTTCCTGTGTCCATTAATTGTCTTTGCCTAACACATCTTTCTCCGTGTCTCTCGCACAACCGTTTTCATGCATGGGCAAAGTTGCAATAAGAAAAAGACGGCTCTATTTTAACCAGACGTCTTAACAGAAAGACTTTTTATCTGCCTTGAAAAACTTGATTTCCGAATGTCGGGTCACATAAAAAGGATGTAAGTTTGCATTACACTTTGGGGGCGGTTGTAACTGCAGAAACAAAAGTTGACGAAATCTCGTGAATTCTTTGTAGAAAAAATGTCGCCACTTCTCGGCTTACAACTTGAGTAGGCGATATAACCGTAGCGGTACCTTACAGAGCCCTAGTTATTAATCGCGCACAATATATCTAGATGTAACGAGTAAATCCATCTATAAATCTATCTATGTATAAATCGATATATGTATAAATCTATCTATCTATCTATGTATAAATCTATCTATCTATGTATAAATCTATCTATCTATCTATGTATAAATCTATCTATCTATCTATGTATAAATCTATCTGTCTATCTATGTATAAATCTATCTGTCTATCTATGTATAAATCTATCTATCTATCTATCTATCTATCTATGTATAAATCTATCTATCTATCTATGTATAAATCTATCTATCTATCTATGTATAAATCTATCTATCTATCTATGTATAAATCTATCTATCTATCTATGTATAAATCTATCTATCTATCTATGTATAAATCTATCTATCTATCTATGTATAAATCTATCTATCTATCTATGTATAAATCTATCTATCTATCTATGTATAAATCTATCTATCTATCTATGTATAAATCTATCTATCTATCTATGTATAAATCTATCTATCTATCTATCTATCTATCTATCTATGTATAAATCTATCTATCTATCTATGTATAAATCTATCTATCTATCTATGTATAAATCTATCTATGTATAAATCTATCTATGTATAAATCTATCTGTATAAATCTATGTATAAATCTATGTATAAATCTATCTATCTATATCTATCTTTATCGCTGTCTCTATCTCTATCTAAGTACGAGGCGCGTGCGCAAGTCGCCCGCCACTTTAAAACAAGGATTGCTCTAGCTGCTTTTATCTGCAACAGTTTCTTTCGGATTAAAATATATTTTCATATACTAACATCGGCGGCAGAGTTATTTTTGTCTACGAAGAATCGAGTACTTTGGTTCCCGACATAAAAAACGAGCGTATAATATTTATACCCGCTACGTATAACCGAATCTGATACCCTTGTAGAGACTGATATATGTATATACATCTTCTCTTACAGCGTCTTTCCAATGGGAGAGACGTTGTTAGGCTCTCTTCTACCGTCATTTCCATTAAAAATGGTCGACTAAGCTTAAATATCTGGTTCAACCATTGAAAGACATTAACAGCAAAAACGCGATCTGCTACTGAAATAGAAACTAATTTCCTTTTCTTCCTCCATGTGTCTATTGTCAGGTGAAATGTCCATTGACCGCGCTTTTTGCAAGGGTTTAACATCGGTGAAACAAATTATCATTTCGCTCGGAGAAAACTGTAGTCTGTTCTGATACTACACTTGATCTTTTCTGCCTGTGCTCAGTGTAGGAAAAATCCTTCTAGACTTAGGCAATTTTGTTGGGAGTATCAAGATTTTACCCATATTAATAACATATATCGTGTCAAAATCTCTCCTGGTGAAGAGGATGTATGTAGGAATTATGGTCCATCCTCGAATTTGATAGTGTAGGTTTTGTAAGCTTTTTATGGTATAGCTTTCGACAATTTGCCGGTTACACAGATACACAAAAAATAGGACTTTTCTTTTTCTGTATCTTAAATATAGTAATTCACAGACACGTGCTTCGTTGTGTCTATGACTAATCATTTAGTCTAGACGTAGCAGATTTCAAAACCGGGGCATCAGTAGCTGACACTCGATGCTTAAAACCTAAATGTAAACACTCATTTCCTTTTACTAGAGTGCTCCACACATATGGAATGTGTATATATAAGGTAAGTTGATAAATAATTTCCGATTATTTAATACACTTTAGAATCGTTTTTGGTCATTTAAAAACATCTCAACTTTTTGTTTACTGACTCAATTTTAATATAATGTCATCTTTTTATTCTTCAGAAGTGGGTTACCACTTGTATTACATGTAACGTATGAATGTATAACCTTAAATATAGAAGGATTGAAGCTACATATTTGAGATGTAATGTTGTCGGAGTTTACACAAAATAATGCTGCTGCAGGAACAGCGAGGAAAATATGCAGCCTATATGGGCATAATGGCATAACCGATAAACACGTAGGAAATATGTTTACACAGTTTCGTTCTGGCGATTTGAGCTTGAAAGATAAGCCTAGGCATGGCCACACATCGGACATCGATGAAAATATTCTGAACACGTTACTGGAGAATTATCCTCGTCTAAGCACTCGTGAATTGGCAGAATAACTCAATACTTTACAGCCCACCATATGCCGCTATGTAGAAAAGATGAGAAAGGTTAGCGGACGAGACGTATCGGTTGCTTATTTTTAAATGAGAAAAATGACGCGGATCGTCTTTCTAAGGGAACAAGTCATTATACAAGGCAGCGAAATGAGTTCTTTTCTTGATCATACCATAATTGATTAGAAAATCGGAAATTATGACAATATTTAACGCGAACGGCAGTGGGTTAATAAGGGTGAATCCCCACGATCAATCAAAACTAAGAGAGTAGAAAGTGAACTTTGAGTTTACATTCGGCAAACTTCGTAACTCTCGCTTCCCTTATATTGTCCTTTAGCCCTCATATTCCATAGGCGATGCTTCTGACAAAGGAGCAATAATTGCTGGTTTAGCTTCTTGCATTAAGTAGCTACATGCCACGTCTGGAGCGATTTTCATTTAAAAAAAAATAAAAACTTGAAATCCATTGACAAAAGATGTGACTGTGCTTTTTGTAGGACACTCGTGGCATTATCCACCATGAGTATTTTGGCCGCAACCAAACACGACATCCAAACTTGTATGTTGAACAATTGCAGCGTGTGGACGGAGATCTTAGAAGAATAAAAACATCTGACACTTGCCAATAGGATAAAAGCTGTCCTCCTCCATGACAATGCAAGACACCACGCTGCGAAATTGACGAAGGAAAAAAAAACTTGGCTGGTCTGTTTTACCTACTCCACCATATTTACTTGATCTCACCCCGACTTATTTTCACCTTTAGGGTCTTTACAGTATCTACTACCAGGCAGAAGATTGACTTAAGCCAAACAGATAAAAGAGCACATCCAACGCATTTTTTAAATTCAACCAGTCTTCATTTTATTCGGATGGCATTAAAATGTTAATTGATTACTAAGAAATAATCATTAAAAACAATGGCGTTTTTACATTAGCAACAAGTCATAATTCCACGCAGCGAAATGAGCTCTGTTATTATCGTGGCATATCAAAATATGACAGATGGTGTTCTCATGACAATATTGATTCAAATGTGTTGATGCGATAAGTATTATAAATTGAATTAAAGAGCATAAAACGGAAATTATTCATGAATAAACCGTGTGTGTATGTATGTATGTATGTGTATATATATATATATATATATATATATATAATGTACCATGCATATACGTGTTAAGTGTTATTCTGTAGTAACATACTCTTAGGATTTTGGAGATAAGCATATACATTATGTAATTAGCTTATGAACCTGGTTTATTATATTTGGAGAGCCAACATTTTCAATAAAACCATTTAAATAAAGGCAACTGATAACTAACTTAGTTTAAAATGAAGACAAACGAAAAATGAAACCCAGAACAAATGAAATTCAAACAATTTCAATACAGACAAGCAATAGCTTTACTAGTACAAAAATAAACTTTTAAATATCAAACTAATGAAGAAATATGTTGGATAATTTAGTTAAATGTTTTAATTTTTATTTTCATACTCAATATTTTCTCAGGAAAAACAGCATTTTTCTTACCACAAAAATGTTTAACAGACAAGTTAACGTGCTCCCAACAAGCCCTCCTCTTTTTTTCAATATTTTGATCATGATTACAAATCAACATGAAAAAAACATTAGAGAACCTCTATTAACCCCCGGAAATATCAGTTCATTTCAGGTATTTTGAAGTCTTGTTCGGAAACGGCTAGGACCAACTATGACGGCAGAATTAAAACGAGACACAATGGAAAGGCCTTCTTTTTACGAAGGCCCCGTCTCTGTTCCCATTTTGCATACACACAAAAGAATTAAGTTTTATTTATGTATTATAACTTTATAATTGAAGAGTCCGAATGCAAATTGAGACATTAAATCATAAAAGGGCGAATGATCTAAATATAGACTTTAAAAAAAAAAATTTTTTAATTGAACGCAAAAATAAATAATTCCAGTGTCATATTATGTAAAACAAAATGGTGTTGTGTGGCCGAATCTTAAAATGAAATACATTTTGTAGTGATAGTTTTGTAATTTTGGAAATGGCGTTTATCGCGTTTTGAATTCGAACTCTTCAATTATAGAAATAAATTTAAAAAATAAGAATAGAAATATAAATGGCCTCAACACATTAGTTACCCGGAAACGCTGGGTGTGCCTATATTCGATAAATGACGTAAAGTTTATCGAAAGTTTGTTAAAGTTATGTCATCTTACTCACGCCCTCTGCAATCCATTAACTGCAGAAGACATCCGTGAGTTCCACTCAAAAGTGTAACATTATAAAATATAAAAACTAATAATAAAAACGATATCATGGTGCGACAGGCTGGGTGGGGTGTAAAATGACATAATATTTCTCATTACATCCCAAGTGACGGTGGATTTTTTTCCGCTAGCGTATGTGTTTGTGTGTTCGTACCTGAGTGTGTGCGTGCTGCTGCGTATAAAGGTGTGACGTGTGAGACAAAGACATTAGATAGGTTCAAGGTTACCTTGCATTTGTATGCCAAAACAGGCACGGCTTTCTGTGACATGCTTTGTCATTCTCTCGACTTGACATTAAACATGTAGAAAGCTACGTGTGGCGGACTTATACACCATCTAACAAATATCTTTAGCATTATTCACTTGACCAGGCTTAATACCTGCACTGTCACTTTGTTTAATCAGAAATCTCTGACGAGAAAAAGGGAATGCGGTCTGTACAGTTCAGTTTAGACATTTACTATTAATGTTATGGAATATAAATATCTCTTTCGATATATATATATATATATATATATATATATATATATATGTATGTGTATGTGTGTGTCTGTATGTATGTGTATACATATATCAGTATGTATGTCTGTATGTATGTGTATAAATATATCAGTATGTATATATATATGTATATGTGTATATATATATATATATATATATATGTGTATATATGTATATATATTTGTGTGTGTGTGTTGACCCTGTATAAGCGTATGGATGTGTGTATTGAATATATATCTAGAATATTCTTATTTCTTTATTTTTGTTGAATATACATCTAAAATATATTTATGGGCGCGTATGTATTCTGAATATATGTTTGATTGATAGTAGATCGGTGTAAGTGTCCATGTTTGGATGTGTATATCGATGTCCGTTTCTTTATATGTATGTTTATTTAGGTGTGTCTGGGTTTGTTTATATATGTAAGATTCTTGATGTATGGATGAGATATTTTTGCTTGAGTGAATCTGTTAAGCTGGCAAGCAAGAGCAATAAAATAAGGACAAGAAGAAGCAGTTGAGACGCCATGGGGGGTGGTAGATGATAAAAAATTAAGGAGTGGACAACCACTGGCAAAAAAGGTCAAGATAAGAAAATTAGTAATCCAATACTAATTCATAAGAGTTAGAAGATGCTAGAAATAGAAGATGCTAGATCCCAAAAAAGAGTTATTTAAGACAGAAAATTCTTCAAATCCATCCATTCCTGAAAGATTCTCGGTCTGATGAGGTTGACTTTCTTGGGAAAGTGCAACCGAAACATGTATGCACATATGTAATCAATAATGTTTGTATAAATAAAAATTTATACTTATATATATGTATATATATATATATATATATATATATATATATATATATATATACTAGCGGTATTTACCTAGTGTTTAAATATTTGACTAGATGAGATGTCTTTTCAGGAAACATCATTTAAAAATATCGTCATGTTTTTCATTTTTGGCTTGAAAGAAAAAGTAAAAACATGTTAATTCCAAAGGCAAGTAATAAATAAGTCAGCCCGTTGGTAGTTTAATTCATTGACGCTTCTGTACAACGGCAAATGGCTTTCAAAAATCGAAACGATGCTTTTGTTAACATTTTAATTCTAAATAATACCAATAAAATATATATTGTAAAACCTTTTTTTATTAAATTCGTCACTGGAATATTTCTTAAATGTATTTTTTATTTTCATAGAAAAAAATATCTGAAAAATCGAAATCACAAAACTTGTTTTTACATTCTAATATATTTCGGTTATTATATAGACCTAACTGATAATTGCCTCTAGTGACCTGAAATGGCCTCGAAAGAAAAATGTACATTGGTGTCTTTAGATCTTGTGAAAAATGTAATCTTTATTGGAATTTATTTTAATATCGTTAACATATCGATTTATATGATACACATATTGTCTTACATATATATATATATATATATATATATATATATATATATATATATATATATATACCTTCTTAGTAATATAGCAGGAAAAATCCCCGTAGAGTGCACGATGAATTGAGAATTTAAATAAAAATTAAGAGCGTAATATTTAGTTTAGTACAGAAAAATTAGTACAACATTTGTACCGTCGGGTTCAAGCACAGAAGGACTTAGCCATCCGAAACAGATAACAGAACCTGAAGAGTGCCGGATGGCTAAGCCGTTCTGTGCTTGAAACCGACGGTACAAATGTTGTACTAATTTTTTTGTACCAATATATATAACAGGAACCCGACGTCTTTCAGGAGTATATAAAGATAACTATGATGCACTTATAAACTCTGCTAATAACACCATACCACTCCTACTGTTTTATCGCACTCTTCCCGTTTCGCTTCCTAATATAGTCGAAAAAATCTGAAATGTTGGAAAACTCTCGGAATTAGTGTCTTATACCTATGGTTTAAATGTCAATGACATCGAATAGGCATATATAAAGTGAAAACAGGTTGTGCCTCAATGGGTCTCTAAGAGGTGGAGACACGTATATATCCAACACACTGAGAGTAACGTGAAAATTCTGGACAACTCCCATTAACTTCACGAGAAAATATTATACATATAATATAGATTTAATAAAAATGAGATATCTCATTTTTTATCATGTTTCTGGAAGCATTTTGTGAAAGACTGACTCTCTTCCAAATATGTTAATTATAAATAGATCATATAGAAGAAAAGTGACGTTTTTTATGCACGTATTTAATAAAATATACTCAAGTTATGAATTTTAGAATGAAATCCTCCGAAAAAATAAGCGTAGTGGCTGTGACCCAATAGGTCACGTATAGTATAATATATATATATATATATATATATATATATATATATATATATATATGAACAACCTGTGACGTGTACGGGCAATATTTACTCCAACCACTGTCAATAAATTTCCTTTCTCTTGTGCCTATAACTAAGCGGAATCTTCATGTCAGAGTTTCATTCCTAGAACTAACCCTCAATAGAACACAGTACAATAGGGCTGCTTCTGAGCTGACTATAACATTGCAATATCCAAGTTTAATACAAACAAATTCTGTTGAGCAGTCATCTTAAATAGTCATATTTACCGCCAAACTCAATAACCTTTATCCTAGAGTGGCCTGTAAACCTTGATAATTGGCGACTCTTTATATTAATAGAATACCCATCTCAGGATGTGTAAACTTAATTCTTAATATATAACATGTTTGCTTGAATTCTGTGGCCTTTACAAAGATTAAAATAGGCAGATAGTTCTACTGAACTTCATTTCTAATATCTTTAAATCAACTTTGATTAAAACTATTATATGTTAAATTTTACGATTTTGGTACGAGAAAATGTAAAACAATTAAAGCTTAAGCAAAAGTCTCTTCGGTCTTTGAAATTCAGTCGATGCATTTTACATGCATTTTACATGCATTTTACAAAGTCATAACATATTGTAAATCTTGTAAACGCTTCATCTCTCTACTTTATCTGTTTAAGTGTTACATAATTCCACTCTTTTCACCACGTATTAGCATTCGCTTTTCGTTACTGCCTTCCCGAACAGTGTAAAATGTCCTTGGTCACAGTGGAAAAGTTTACAAACATCAACACTATTTTATCATAGCAGTAACAGAATATATATTTTCCCGATGACATTCGTTTATTTCAACGCAACCGGTAAATCTCTTATTTTTTTTATAATGTATTTTTTTATTTGATTTGTGTTTCCTTTTGTTGTTTTAACACATTCTGTCTTTACAACATTTCATTTTGATACACCTTTATTTTACACACAACCCCACACACACACTCACACATATATTATATATATATATATAATATATATATATGAATATTTTTATATAGTTATTTATCATTTTATCAACAAACACATGTTTAATGCTTACGTAATCTAAAGTGTAGGAAATTATATTTACTGGCAGTCAAGATTCGAACCCAGTTTCAAAGTCACATTTGACTCTGCCGCTTGGAATTTGGTTCCTAGGTTACCATCAATTTATATTCAAAACAAGAAGAGAAGTTTTATATGATATCGAATTGTCGAACATATACAGTAAGCTTATTCATATAGTGTTCAACGGCAGTGACCGGAACATTGCATTACGAATAGATTGATAGATTATTTTAATCTCGCTTAGCGAACCAATCTTTTTAGAAAAGGAAATACGATATATATACATTATTACGATTATATGATAGTGTTACTATCCATAGACACGTGTTTCATCTCTTTTACACGGAATTATCAATGTGAAAAATGATTCCTCTGCTGGGCACACGTCTCGAAACTCTAAGCCCTGAATTAGCCTTTTAACTTTTGTTCGAACGCGCAGTACAATGTGGCCACTAAACCAACTACGTCAAATGAGAGAATTCAGTTCTATTTATGTTTAAGTAAGAGGAGATTATATATATATATATATATATATATATATTATATTATAACAGGCTGGCAGACACTGTGTTCAACGTAAAAATTAAAGCGTCCGTCTCAGGTTTAAAGGGGCTAAACAAACATATATGACGGGATCTGTATGGGGATACCTTTACATATGTGTCCGGCGTAACTCCAAATCCATGAACTATCTTTCAAAATTAAAAGATAAGCAAATAAGATTGATTTCCGGAGCAGGCATTGGAAAAGCGTTTGTAAAATTGAACGACCGAAAGAGCTAACAAAGCAAAGAAAAATGTTGACAGGTAGGAGTGCCAGGTCCATAGCTATGATGATTTATTTTAGTGTACCTTCCTTTTCGGCTTTTCCGAACGGACATTCTTTGAACAATGTACTTACACGCGCGTGCACAAATCCACATTCATATAATGCCCTCTATATACATGTATAAATCTCTCTGGGAACTATGATGAAAAGTGTGCTGATTCTCTACAGTACCTCCTCTGTGGCGAATATCTACGTGTCTTATTGAGAAATAACCCTCTTAAAACTTCAAATACGTGTATGCGATTTTAATATAAAAACCATATCTATAAAACATTAACCAGAGAGTTTTTAAACATGTTAGCTTGTTCTGCCAATGTTAGATAGCTACTTCTTCTTGGACCGCGGCAGTTCTCTCAAACCACTAAAAAAACTGGTTACGGTCCCAAAAAGATGTTTGTTGCATACCTTAGTTTTTCTCCCCGTCGTATAGAGGGCTCTCGGGTCGTCTAGAGAGTGGTTGTCTAGTGGATGAATTCTTTATTCTCTGCCGTCGTCTGTTGTCTGCAATAAAAGCCATGTGGTGTATTCCGAAGACAATCTCTTTTTGAATTTAATTATTTTTATTGCAAGCGTTGTTATTTAAACTAGGAGTCATTCATTCAATTTATCGTAATTAGTTATTAATGTTTTCTTAACTATTCATAGAGAGGGGAAAAGGATTCTCGCGCTTGTCTTCCCTGAAGGGAAATATTCCTTATCTTTACATTGTGAATCGCACGTCCTCTCAGTTCGCTTTCCGAATCAGACTGCTAAACACTCGTTTCTCACGAGAACGACCGACGTCACAGATCCTTTTGTTTCCCACGCAAGGCCCGCGAAGTAACAGAGCCTCTCGCAGGTGTAGACTGAACCTTGATCTGGGGTCTCGTCACACGTAACCTTGTCACGTCTGCCAGCGCTGACCGTGAGAACGAGCCCTGTTCTGCACTCGACTCCCCAAATCAACGATTTCCAACAGATACGTTCATTCCCATAAGGCCATTATCTAATACCCATATTTCGGGGCGAATCGAGGGGTGCATTTCAAAACAAAGTAAGTAATATGGTGTTATGAACATAGCGAAAAAGTGAATCGTAGTGATTAAATACCGAGGAACGTCGGTTGTTCATGCTAGTAGCTAAAGTAAGGTTATACAAGTCGTAACAAGAGAAAAGTACGTTTAACATTCATCGAACGACGTTATATCTGAAAGCATTATTAAAACGAACCTGCCATTTACTCTGAATTTTAAGAAGTCCCATGGAACCATGGCTTCCAATTGATTTGTCTGCGCTGAGATTTTCTCATTGCATTCAGGAAACGCTGATCCCAACACACATGAATGTCTCTCTTCAACGCCGCCGGGTCTGCACTCGTACAGTCTGCCTGTGGCAATTTCGACAAACAACTGCAGGTGTTAACTTATATTAACTTGCCAACTTCAAATGTATTAACCAGTCAGAAGTGAATAGTAAATTGAGGTCAAGTGGATAAGTCTTGACAAACAAATTCGATTATCAATGGTTACTTTTTGAAATGAATGAATAAATAATTCTCCAAACTTGAACAATGTATTTTTGAAACAAAACTTCGGTTTGTTTGGAGACATATATATATATATATATATATATATATATATATATATATATATATATATGATCATATATAAAGCTTTATTTTGATATTTAGCACTTTTTATAAACCCGGTTTAAATTCTCTGGATTACCACCCTGTGGATATTTTTCACCTGGATTATTACCATTATTATATATATATATATATATATATATATATATATATATATATATATATATGAAACTTTGCAAGTGTTTTCCAACTGAATAAATTTAAATAAAGTATTTGAATGATACTAGTGAAAATGATTTTAAACTAGAACTCTATTTTAAAACGAACAACATTCTAGTCCACTACTTTATATATATATATATATATATATATATATATATATATATATATACATATATATATATGCTGAATAGTCGTTAGCTGCTTTATATAATTATCATATGTTTATACATTTCTATGTATAGGATCCACACGTACAATCATCACCCGATCATTTTAAATTTTGAAACAGAAATTAAAGTTAGTTTCGTGCAAATAGTTTAAATCCTCCGAAAAAAATACTGAATTGTGTATATATGTAAACAATACGTATGACATAAATCAATACATTTTCCAAAATCTTGATTCTTTAATGAATCGAGGTCAAATGTATAAGTCTTAACACATTAATTCGATTCTCATTTCTTTATTTTCAAATTAATAATAACATCATGCTCGGAACTTGTACTAGATATTTAAAAAAAAAAACTTTGATCGATTTGGATATGAATAATTCGACGGAAAATTATTAATGTACAAGTTGGTGAAAAGATAATAATAAATAAAAACTGAAAATAAATAAACAAATAAACGTATAACTGAACATTGTGTACCGAGTTTATATATATATATATATATATATATATATATATATATATATATATATGATGTAAACTTTGAAAATGTTTTCCAATTGTAAAATTGTACTTACCTAAAATGTACGAAGGACCTTACTGATGATTACTTTTTTTAACTAGAACTCATTTTTTATGCATATATATATATCATATATACATACATTATATACATATGTGTGTATGTATGTGTACGTATATATGTATATATATGTATATCTGTGTATATACATTTCAGGATGTCTATATATTATATATATATATATGTTTCACTCCTTAATTAATTCCTTACCATCATAAATTTTGCCACACAGCTGCTAGGCTTAGCGGTAGGTAATGTGGGCCACATTTAGTTTAATTTAGTTTCTATGCAAAGGCTAGAAAAGAAGATGGAAGCTATTTTTGAAATATTAAAAATAGGTATTACACATAAATTGATATTTAAAAAAAATTTTTTTAGTATTTTAAAATGTTTTAGGCAGCATAATATGCACACAACCTCCTATTCGAAAATTTAAGTATTTCAGAGTTTCATTAAATTTGATACATTTTCATTAGACACTAATTAATTCTCTGAAGTGCGATATTTTCTGAGGGGCCATTAAGTAAAAGCCAAATATTTTAGATATTATCTAGAATCAAAGTCATGTAATGAATTTCGATGTGTATTGGAATATTTATTATAGCCATTATAATTAATAGTTGCTGTATTACGTGCTATATTCGGTCCACTTAGAAGGCATTTTCCCATAACAGAAGTTGCCCCTTGTAGACTTCTTTCACTACACCGTTAATCTCTGTATAATTTTACTTCGCCTCACAGAGGTAGATAATTATATGTGGGTATTGATTTACTCCTCTCCAGGAGTTAGGCACAAGGCCAGTTTTATCTTACTCCCACAAGTAAGATGTGACCCACGGTCGGGTCGGGAAAGTGGGGTTAAACATTTCCTGGGCTGCCCCGTCGGCATTCCCCGGTAGGGGCGCCTCAGGCAGTAAGCAATAAACTTACTCCTCCCCAAAGAGAGGAGGCGAAGCCTGGGAGGGTGGCCCTCCTAGAACTGCACAGGACAGACTCATAGACCGGCGTATATCAAGCCCCGAAGGCCAAGACGATACCAGTTTATGGGGTGCAGTATCCATCGGAAAAGATACTACACTTTGATCTTAGCCAAAGGGCCAAGAATTATGATAATTATATGTGGGTAGCCATAACCGTCATTTCAATATCTTTCTGTATTACAATTTTCTTATGTTTTGTAGCTTGATTTTTCGATGGAGCAATTCCTCTTATTTTGTATATATTTACACACTTATAGTGAATGATACGGTTTTTAGACATGGTGTTTTTTATAAGATGTTTTACCCTAAAAGATCAGTTCGGAAACACAAACAGCTGCTAAATAATTTGCTTATATTTTTCAGTCAGTATTTTATATATTGACGACCCTTTAGTTCATTTTCAGGTGTTGCCGTTAATATTTAATCCAGGTTCTTGGCCTTTTGGATAAGATCAAAGTGTAGTATCTGTCCTGATGGATACTGCACCCCATACTGGTATTGTCTTGTTGACTTACGCCGGTCAATGGGTCTGTCTTGTGCAGTTCTAGGAGGTCAACCCTCACAGGCTTTGCCTCCCCTCTTTGGGGAGGAGTAAGTTTATTGCTTACTGTCTGAGGCGCCCTACCGGGGAATGCCGACGGGGCTGCCCAGGCAATTTTTAAATGGCCAGAGTGCTCACTACTCGGGCGCTGGTTTTTCAAACCCCACTTTCCCGACCCGACCTTGGGTCACATCTTACTTGTGGGAGTAAGATAAAAACTGGCCTTGTGCCTAACTCCTGGAGAGGAGTAAATCAATGCTCAGAGCTGATATCATGCACGTTGGATAGCAATATCGGTGAAAGTGTTCTCTCGTGTTATTCATCTCCTCTATATATGTATTCGCGCAGCTAACTATTGCTTTTTTATTATTTTCACTTACTGCGAATAAACCATTATACATCCATGTCATCTGAGTGTATCCAGGTCGTATTTTTCTACGGATAAAAAACAACCCGGGCGTCGATGTTGATTTTTAAAAACGTTATGAAAAAAGAGACAGTCATAAAAAACAGCAGACCGACGAGCTACTCGTGTACGTGTGTGATCGGGATAAAAACAGAAAGATATATATACGGATTGCTCGTCCGGCTAGACCCAGCAACACTATGCTCCCTCCATTGAGGTCATAACACAAACACGTCTTTACTGATTTTAATCTCGACAGCAAAATAGATCGATTATCTACGCCCGGAAATCACCTGGTGTTGCGACTTCCGTCTTGGGTCACATCTGACCTATAAAATTTTAAGTTGGCTTTTGATGTACGGAAGATCTGAAACCGGTATCAGTGCGAGACATAAAGATATCTAGGAAGAACAATTTGTGATGCTCATTTTCAGTGGTGAACTGATGGATGGATAGACTACATAATTAAGCAATGCTTGGATATGCTTCTGATGAGATCAACGTTTTAACGTGCCATCCAAGTATTGCAGCCACATTTATAGATTTGAAGATGGGGATTCTAATGCTCATCTCGTTGGCGTATTCTATGTAGTCCGTATTTTCCTAGCGATATATGTCAGATGCTATCCCTACATAAGTTGGTACTGTCGGAGCTGCTTTAATTTCGCAGCTAGCGTTGTTTAATCAATTCATGAAAAATTTCATTGTAACGACTTCTACAATTGTAGGAGTAAACGACACTTATAGGAAGTGACGTAAGAGCCGGAAGAGCAGTAAACCTCTTTCACTTCCTATTTGGCTAGCTTTACTGTCTCTTACTTTCAGCCACGGCGAGCGTGTTCCATAGGATTTGTATCAAGGCTATCGTCGCCTCCTTCATGGGATATCTTAAATAATCACTGTTCACTATTTTCGTTTTGCGGAGATTCGAACAAAAATGTTAACTTTACAGACGGGTGTCAATGATTTAAGTAATATTTTTTGTAGGCCGATTAATGTGCGAACTCAATCCAAGGAAGCTGTTCGAAATAAAACAAGAACTGCTAGACGAATTATATGACAATTTGATGGAGGCATATAAGCAAATTGCACTTATCAACACTGATAAAAAGAATGTAAACATAGTAATTTAGCAATTACGTGGTTGAGTTTGCAAGTCTCGTAAAATCTCGTTAGTTGTTTTTAATTAAATAAGACAATCGCAATTCCGTACTTTTTATTTCGGTAGTATTTGACAGATATACGTTTAACGAGATCTTTAATGTGAATAACATTATTTATATTTTTGCTTACAAATTGGTGAGATTATTATTGTTTGATTATTTAAATAATTTTAATGTATTTGCTTTTTTTTCGAGATAAGCTTTAAATAACATAAACGTCTCGCTAAAAAGAAGCCATTTTAATTATTTTAAACCAGTTTCTTATCTTTTTCCCGCTATATATTAGCGATACCTATTTTGAAAAATGGTGTTACATTACCAGTATTCTGCGTTATAAATGTGTGTTGCTAGTCAATGTTGCGAATATATATATATATATATATATATATATATATATATATATATATTCTTAATCAAATTGCCTCGATAATCCTATTAAATTATCTCTATCTATTTCTATCTATAGAATAGCATTCCAGTTTCCATTAGGAACCTTTGATACCAATACTTGTTATTTTAATTTGTGATAATTTCTTATTCGTTTCTTGTATAAGGCATTAGCAGGACATCTGGTATTCTATTTCAATTCGAAACATCAATAGTTATTTTTCAAAAGTGTTTTGTAAAATGTTTGTGTCAAGATAACTGGATGCGATTTGGCTGCGTGCTGTTACTTATTATTCTCTTATTATGACTTTATGAAGATAGTTCTCTCGACACATCTTTTACGGTTCACAGGTTAATTTATATTCCCAAAAATAGAAATCCATGAACCGTGGTTGTCAAAAGTACTCCAGCTTTCTCTCCGGATAAGGTTAAGATAGAGGCTTACCTTTCGACCGCCAAGGCACGACGACCACGGACGAGATCCAGGTGAAAACGTGAGGTAGATCGCTTCGTTTTCCATTCTGACGTAAATTCCTACGACTACGGGTCTGTTGTCCAAAGCAGTCGGGAAAATTGTAGACAGCCTCCACCCTTAATTGTAGTTGATGTTGTGAAACAACAGCCCCTTCCCAGTTATGACAAATCAATTTTATTTAAGAATATTGCATTACGCTAAGAGAATAAAAATGAAACGTTCAAGTAATATAGCAATAATCATATATATATATATATATATATATACAATCTTATTGCGATATAGTAACATTATTTTTTATGTGATTCTCTTTCAGCTGATGTTGATACTTCAAGTGGTGAACTGTGGCGTGGTTCTAAGTAAAATAATAACTGGTGCGTGATTACGTTTGGTCATGGGGAAATGTTATAATAATCAGTACCGCGAGAGAGACATAACATTTAATGACTGTTCTGGGTTTAAAATTTAGAAACAATCACATGGTAAAGAGTTGAAAACACTGTCTTCTATTTCAGAATTCAGGAAAAGTATATGTTTGTTTGACCACTGATACAGTGTGGTCTCCGTTTATTTTGTGTAAATTCCCAAGCGTTAAGGGTAAACTTATTAGATGTTTTAAGTTGCAATATTTAGATTTAGTTAGTATCTTTAGCATTTAAAGGTTATGGAGTGCGTATGTACGTGTTTGAATAGTATACAAGTACTGATGTCACTAGGCACATGGAAGTGTACATGCTTTTGTATTTTTAACAGTAAGGTATGTTTCTGTGCAGTTCGTTTCTTGTAGATCGCCGGTATAACATTTTTGGCTTATACTGTATGAAACATGACATATATATATATATATATATATATATATATATATATATATATATATATATATATAATTTGTCCCTAAATGATTTACAATTTATTAGTTTGAAATACATATAAATGATGTTTTGAAAATGTATGGTTTACATTAGGGGCAATGTCCTATATTTTTAAATAATGTAAAATCTTACATACAAATAAGTCCAGCAATAGTTTCGTGTTATGGCCCATTAAAACACATACTGATCGCCTTCGTCCACTCTAACTCTTTCGAACTTGCTCAATTCTTCCTACATTCGCTCAACATCGCCCGTTCTTCTGTCACTCCCTACGGAATCGCTCGTTCTTCCCGTCACTTCTTTGGGAATCGATCGTTCTTCCTCTCACTCCCTGGGGAAACGCTCGTTCTTTCCCTCGAGAATCGCTCGTTCTTCCCCTCACTCTCTAAGGAATCGCTCCTTCTTCCCCTAACTCCCTCGACATTGCTCGTTCTTCCCCTCACTCCCGCGACATCGCTCGTTCTTCCCCTCACTCTCTAAGGAATCGCTCCTTCTTCCCCTCACTCCCTCGACATAGCTCGTTCTTCCCCTCACTCCCTCGACATAGCTCGTCCCTTCCCTTCACTCCCTCGACATAGTTTGGTCTTCCCCTCACTACCGGGACATAGTTTGGTCTTCCCCTCACTTTCTCAACATAGCTCGTTCTTCCCCTCACTCCCTCGACATAGCTCGTTCTTCCCCTCACTCCCTCAACATAGCTCGTCCTTCCCTTCACTCCCTCAACATAGCTCGTCCTTCCCTTCACTACCTCGACATAGCTCGTCCTTCCCCTCACTCCCTCGACATAGTTCGTTCTTCCCCTCACTCTCTCGACATAGCTCGTCCTTTCCCCTCACTCCCTCGACATAGCTCGTCCTTTCCCCTCACTCCCTCGACATAGCTCGTCCTTTCCCCTCACTCCCTCGGCATAGCTCGTCTTTTCCCCTCACTCCCTCGACATAGCTCGCTCCTCTCCCTCACTCCCTCGACATAGCTTGTTCTTTCTCCTCACTCCCTCGACATGGCTCGTTCTTTCCCCTCCCTCCCTCGACATAGCTCGTTCTTTCCCCTCACTCCCTCGACATCGCTAGTTCTTCCCCTCCCTCGACATAGCTCGTTCTTTCCCCTCACTCCCTCGATATCGCTAGTTCTTCCCCTCATTCCCTCGACATAGCTCGTCTTATCCTTTCACTTCCTCGAAATAGCTCGTCCCTTCCCCTCACTCTCTTAACATAGCTCGTCCTTTCCCCTCTCTCCCGTGACCCAGCTCGTTTTTTCCACTAACTCTGTCGACATTGCTTGTTCTTTCCACCTCACTCCCTCGACATAGCTCGTTCTTTCCCTCACTCCCTCGACATAGCTCGTTCTTCCCCTCACTCCCTCGACATAGCTCGTTCTTCCCCTCACTCCCTCGACATCGCTTGTTCTTCCCCTCACTCCTTTGACATCGCTAGTTCTTCCCCTCACTCCTTTGACATCGCTAGTTCTTCCCTCACTCCTTTGACATCGCTAGTTCTTCCCCTCACTCCTTTGACATCGCTAGTTCTTCCCCTCACTCCTTTGACATCGCTAGTTCTTCCCCTCACTCCTTTGACATCGCTAGTTCTTCCCTCACTCCTTTGACATCGCTAGTTCTTCCCTCACTCCTTTGACATCGCTAGTTCTTCCCCTCACTCCTTTAAAATCGCTAGTTCTTCCCCTCATTCCTTTGACATCGCTAGTTCTTTCCCTCACTACCTGGGCATCGTTGGCTATTCCCCTCACTCCCTGGGCATCGCTGGCTATTCTCCTCACTCCCTGGGTATCGCTGGCTAATCTTCCTCACTCCCTGGGCATCGCTGGCTATTCCCCTCACTCCCTGGGCATCGCTGGCTATTCCCCTCACTCCCTGGGCATCGCTGGTTATTCCCCTCACTCTCTGGGCATCGCTGGTTATTCCCCTAACTCCCTGGGCATCGCTGGTTATTCCCCTCACTTCCTGGGCATCGCTGGTTATTCCCCTCACTCTCTGGGCATCGCTGGTTATTCCCCTCACTCCCTGGGCATCGCTGGTTATTCCCCTCACTCCCTGGGCATCGCTGGTTATTCCCCTCACTCTCTGGGCATCGCTGGTTATTCCCCTCACTCTCTGGGCATCGCTGGTTATTCCCCTCACTCCCTGGGCATCGCTGGTTATTCTCCATACTCTTTCCTACTATCATTCTCTCGTTCTCCCTTCATCACTCTCAACTTCTCTCGTTTCCCCATCTTTTATACTCATGCGCTCCCTCAGCCTTTTTCGTACCCCATTATTTATATCCCTCGTTTCTTCATTCATTCTCTATCTTGCTCTACCCCAGACATTTTCTTTCTGTTATGTTTTTCCACAACACAATCTGTCCCAGTCTCTTACACCCCTACATCTCTCCTCTTTTTTTCCTTACAATACTTCAGTTTGTGGCGTCATTCTCTGTGCATGGTGACATAGAACACACACATTTTATTATATATATATATATATATATATATATATATATATATATGTGTGTGTATGTGCGTGAGCGCGTATTTTCTTTATCTTTCTTTCTAAATAATATATATTCTTTTCTTAGTAATGTTTGATTCAAATAATGAACACTGTCTTGTTTTGCTTGACTTGCACTTTTGCAACAACGCCTTTCATAGCCGCACATCCAGCAATTACTTCCCGCCCTGTGGTGCCTTGATGTCTCCTCCGTTCATGTAAATACGATAGTTCCTTTAGAATTACTATGCTTAGTTGGTAATTATATCACAAACTTTTAAGTATTCTCTTGTATTTTTCCTGGATT
Source organism: Sepiola atlantica (assembly GCA_963556195.1). NCBI lineage: Eukaryota > Metazoa > Mollusca > Cephalopoda > Sepiida > Sepiolidae > Sepiola > Sepiola atlantica. The sequence continues at coordinate 40,484,458 of OY744541.1, read as the reverse complement.
TTCATTAGAAGACATGCTTGATACAATTCTTTAAATACACTTTCTTGTAGAAAGTAATGTTTTTTTATCCCTTTATATTTTCAGCGGTAAATTCTATACCAGTCAGTTCAGTTGTTGCCTATCTGAGACGCGAAATCACTGACAGGTGACTGAGGAGAATTGCAGACGTCCAGTAGAAAGTGAATTCATCTCATATATAAATCAAATGTGCGTGTAGATGTGTGGCACCATCACAGTCAAACAGTTTATCTAAAGGCAAAACTAACTGCAGATTTTTAATCAGCACCATCGATCTGTTTTTTTTTATCGATTTCAAAAGTTCTTGAACTTATTAAAAACTCGTTATTCAAAATTAAAAGTACATACAAATAAAATTCGAAGAAATATTCCGTCATTTTAGCGAGAGATTTTGACTGAGCGTACAACACCTCAACTAATGTTACTCATTGACGCATTGTTTAATTTGAAGATAGAAACTTGTCTTCATCTTTTAATGTATAAAAATATTTAATAAATAGTAACTAATATATTTTTCCTTTAAGAGTATTTTTATTTTATAGATATATTTCTCTGTTTCTTTATTTTAGACAGTCGAACTATTTGATCGGTATAAAAGGTAGATAAATTCCTACGCCGAAATAATTCAAGTTATTCAAAAAGACAACACATGTCGTTAGTTCGTATTCTTGTTGATAATAAGATTTCAGTTCCAGTATTTTATGCCATATTATCTTCTAGGATTCGAATCATTCATTAGGCATTTTAATTTCTATACCGTTCTAGTTTATTCAGAGTCGATAATAATTATAATACACCGGATATTTTGATAAAACATGGAGGAAAGAATTTAATAGATGTTCTTAACTTCTAATACAGTCTATATTCGTTACGAAAACTTTATAAACTCGGCGTAGACTGGTACTTCAGCGAATAAAATATATGTCTATTTACAGGATAGGCTCCTAAACTAATTATGAATTTTGGATCACAGCTGATAGGCGTAAGGCGGATAATGTAATCTATATTTAAGTGAATTATTTTTTTATAAAAACGTGGGCAAATAGAGGGTGGGTTCCCTATGTGACACAGTCAGTCACCTGATTTTTGTGATATTTTAACAGATATAAGACATCAATGATTAAATATTCACCGAATTTTGTTTTAGATTGAATAATATGGGCACAACCTCCCATTTGAAGAATTAAATACTCAGATTGTCATTGAATTTTATATATAGTCAGTAAACACAAACAAAGCATAGTTCGCTGAATTTGAATTTCTTAAGCTAAGATATTTTATGGAATGTAAATAATTTCATGGATTATGAACAACATTCGAATTATGATTCTAGACACAAGTTGTATTAGTATTATATGTTAATTTATAATCAGTAGGTATATATTTAAATGCTGATAACAGTTCTGTTCGAGGGATTTCTCTTACTTGTCGTTGTATGGGTGTTTTTAGTGTGTTACTTATATATATATATATATATAACAACACAAATTAGTAACGGAAAAGAATAGAAAGAATAAACAGTAGAAAGGGGGTCCAAAGGAAGACAATTTAAAACTCAGGGAATCAACCGGTGTCTAGATATATCTTATTTTCATGAACAATTGCTTTTGCTAGGTTAGGGGTGATAAAGTAGAAGCCCATTCTCTGTTTAATTTTATTTGTGGAAAGGGCTATGCGTGCAGATTAAATTAGTCGACGTTTTTTTTTGCTATGTATTTATCTTTGACTCTATACATATTTACATATATTCCCTCTTTACATGAACCCTACCACTATATATATATTTCTCATAATTTATATACTTCTCGTCTTCTGTCATTGTTTGCATTTTTTCGTTCGCTCTTGACAAAGCCCTTATAACATTTGGGCGAAACGTTGAGCTTTTTAGGTCTTCCGCTTATTGCATTTTAATTTCATATATATATATATATATATATATGTATGTTTTCTGTGTAGCTTATTTGTGATTAGTATAATTTTAAGCGGATGACCCTCAGTGACTTAAGTATTATTTTTACGTCACGCGATTAACCGGGATTGCCAAAGCAGAATGCAAAGAGTGAGAAAAAAGGTGTAGATAGAATTGCCCAAACTAAAAGAATTCAGTGCAGAAAACGCTTATTGCCAAGCCATATATCATGTCAGCTACACCCAGCCAAACTATCAGATAAGTGAAGCTGACAAAATAGTAAGACTTGCATCTAACCTGGATCTTGGCAAATATAGCGTTCTTGCTTTAAATGTTGATCTCTTAACCGTAAAAATTTTTAAAAGATCTAATTATGAAACGATTAATAAAATGTATTCCTACTTACAAATATTTCACAATTCTCTTTAATATTTGCAAAAGTATTCGTAAAAATGTATTTTTGTTTTTGCAAATTTGCAGAGTTATGCTTTTATAAAACACAATGTTGCCATTTTTTCCGTATTTTATCAATTATCTGCTGCCAGACCATAAATCTAACATTCAGTTCTATATATGAAAACCTGATCGATCTACATGCCATATGGAATAGTACTACAGACTGTTGAATACTAGGAGAGATTGGGCGCGAGTCATGAGGAAGGTGGCTTTCGTTTTCCAGTAAGATCAGTCTTTTGAATTGAGAATTTTGTCCGCGTTGGACGTCTGTCAGCTAGCGTCTGCTGTCTAAGCCGCTTGCGCGCGCACACATCCCCGCCCGCAGGCGTACGTAAAATCGACCGCGATTCACAGATTGACGTTTCCAGATAAGCCAATAAACTATATGAATTCATTTGTCATCCGTGGTGTGCTTTTGCAGATTTTTCCTTTTTCAGCGTTTTCGACAAAAACGCCCTTCGAATTAAACATGGCAGACAGGAGACCAACAACACGTTACGATTCACAGACGAGCATTGAGTTCGGTTAAAGCGTGGCGAGCAGCTTTTATGCAACAAGAAGCAGAAAATAGTGATTCAAATTTTATATGATAACATTATCATTACGGGGTTTCCAATGACATGCTTTACGTGATGAAGAAATGATATGAAGTTCAAATAATACGTCTACAGGTACTTGTCTATAACCCGCATAAGAGGCGGCATTTTGTCTAGTATGAATAAAAACAAGAGAACATTGATGATTTATTGATGTCTGATTTGTTACCGGTCGAGAGTATTTATTATTCGAAAAGGAAATTATATTGTTTGAGATATGTTTTTATTGTAAAACCTGAATAAAGATGTAGTAGCTGAGAGAGGGTAATAACATTGGAATTCAAATGAAACTCGGCGATAATAATATCAAACTCTAGTATCTTCAAGTGATTGCAATCTATCAATTGTAAGCGGACATTACCGATATCATGAATATTTAATTTGCTTTTAATTCAACGTATTTTCATGAGGAGTTTTTGTGGTCTTTTAACATCGGTTAACAATTCTCAACTTTCTCTTTTGCACTATGTGTGTCTCTCTCTCCCCCCATCGCATATCATGTTATTTGGCAATCTATTTGTCTCTATCGTTTATGCTTTCTGTCTGTATTCATGTTCTCTGGTTACATCACTCGATGTTATCTTTTGTTTCAAAATAGTCGTAGTTGTAATCTTCTTTTCTGTCGATTGCACACGTTATTCAACATCGTTTTCTTTTATTGCTCTCTTTCTTCCTTTCTCTATTTGTCTATCCTTAATTTTATTTCTCTTTCTCTTTCTTTCTCTATCTTTCTAACTCTATCTCTCTTTCCATCAATATATCTCTCTCTTTCCATCAATATATCTCTCTCTTTCCATAATTATATCTCTATCTTTCCATCAATATATCTCTCTCTTTCCATCAATATATCTGTCTCTTTCCATCAATATATCTGTCTCTTTCCATCAATATATCTCTCTCTTTCCATCAATATATCTCTCTCTTTCCATAATTATATCTCTATCTTTCCATCAATATATCTCTCTCTTTCCATCAATATATCTGTCTCTTTCCATCAATATATCTGTCTCTTTCCATCAATATATATCTCTCTTTCCATCAATATATATCTCTCTTTCCATCAATATATATATCTCTCTTTCCATCAATATATATCTCTCTTTCCATCAATATATATCTCTCTCTTTCCATCAATATATATCTCTCTCTTTCCATCAATATATCTATCTCTCTTTCCATCAATATATCTATCTCTCTTTCCATCAATATATCTATCTCTCTTTCCATCAATATATCTATCTCTCTTTCCATCAATATATCTATCTCTCTTTCCATCAATATATCTATCTCTCTTTCCATGAATATATCTCTCTCTCTTTCCATGAATATATCTCCCTCTTTCCATCAATATATCTCTCTCTCTTTCCATCAATATATCTCTCTCTCTTTCCATCAATATATCTCTCTCTCTTTCCATCAATATATCTCTCTCTCTTTCCATCAATATATCTCTCTCTCTTTCCATCAATATATATCTCTCTCTCTTTCCATCAATATATATCTCTCTCTCTTTCCATCAATATATATCTCTCTCTCTCTTTCCATCAATATATATCTCTCTCTTTCCATCAATATATATATCTCTCTCTTTCCATCAATATATATCTCTCTCTCTTTCCATCAATATATATCTCTCTCTCTTTCCATCAATATATATCTCTCTCTCTTTCCATCAATATATATCTCTCTTTACATCAATATATATCTCTCTTTCCATCAATATATCTCTCTCTCTTTCCATTAATATATATATCTCTCTCTCTTTCCATCAATATATATATCTCTCTCTCTTTCCATCAATATATATATCTCTCTCTCTTTCCATCAATATATATATCTCTCTCTCTTTCCATCAATATATATCTCTCTCTCTCTCTTTCCATCAATATATATCTCTCTCTCTTTCCATCAATATATCTCTCTCTCTCTTTCCATCAATATATCTCTCTCTCTCTTTCCATCAATATATCTCTCTCTTTACATCAATATATATCTCTCTTTCCATCAATATATCTCTCTCTCTTTCCATCAATATATATATCTCTCTCTCTTTCCATCAATATATATATCTCTCTCTCTTTCCATCAATATATATCTCTCTCTCTTTCCATCAATATATATCTCTCTCTCTTTCCATCAATATATATATCTCTCTCTTTCCATCAATATATATCTCTCTCTCTTTCCATCAACATATCTCTCTCTCTCTCTCTTTCCATCAACATATCTCTCTCTCTCTCTCTCTTTCCATCAACATATCTCTCTCTCTTTCCATCAACATATCTCCCTCTCTTTCCATCAACATATCTCCCTCTCTTTCCATCAACATATCTCCCTCTCTTTCCATCAACATATCTCCCTCTCTTTCCATCAATATATCTCCCTCTCTTTCCATCAATATATCTCTCTCTCTTTCCATCAATATATCTCCCTCTCTTTCCATCAATATATCTCCCTCTCTTTCCATCAATATATCTCCCTCTCTTTCCATCAATATATCTCCCTCTCTTTCCATCAATATATCTCTATCTTTCCATCAATATATCTCTCTCTGTCTTTCCATGAATCTCTCTCTGTCTTTCCATGAATATCTCTCTCTATCTCTTTTCCATGAATATATCTCTCTATCTCTTTTCCATGAATATCTCTCTCTATCTCTTTTCCATGAATATCTCTCTCTATCTCTTTTCCATGAATATCTCTCTATATCTCTTTTCCATGAATATCTCTCTCTATCTCTTTTCTATGAATATCTCTCTCTATCTCTTTTCCATGAATATCTCTCTCTATCTCTTTTCCATGAATATCTCTCTCTATCTCTTTTCTATGAATATCTCTCTATATCTTTTCCATTAATCTCTCTCTTTTCCATTAATCTCTCTCTTTTCCATTAATCTCTCTCTTTTCCATTAATCTCTCTCTTTTCCATTAATCTCTCTCTTTTCTATTAATATCTCTCTTTTCCATTAATATCTTTCTTTCCATCTCTAATCTTTACTTTTGTTATCACAATATTTCGCTCGTTCTGTCTATTTTTCTATTTATCTATCGCTATATCCTCATCTTTCTCTATCTATCACTATCTTTATCGATTTATCCATCTTTCTCTCTCTGTATATCTTTATGTATGCCTGTGTATGTATCTATCCCTTGCTATTTCACTTTATTCTTATCGATCGTAGTCTTTCTATCTCTCAATCTAAGACTTCATTTTTCCATCCAAAATCGATTATTTAGAAGATAAACAAATTTATGTGAAATAAATAAACCATATACAACACTTAACATGATTGTGTAAGGTGGTTTTAAGACGGGTATTGTAAAGCATATACATATATATATTCATATTACATTCTAAAATGTAGACCGCTATAGAATTACATTTGGCGAATCGATATTTTATTCTTACTAACCAATTTCCTTTTAATTTCAGCACTTTTTACAATAGACAAATGCATTTCTCTTCATGTTATTTCCTAAAATACTTATTTTGGCAAGGAGTAATTAGAGAACTGATAAACAACACTGCTGCCCCATACTTTCTTGTTTAAAACATGCATATTGATATATTAATTTTAAAAATAAATTATGCACCATAAACTATTTTAAGTATTTCT
>OY744541.1:40457862-40472862 GCA_963556195.1 Sepiola atlantica | reverse complement strand
CTGCTATTTTTTAATCGGAATCGAACCTTTCTCGCTGTTCAACATTTTTAGAATTAATTGCTTTTTTTTCTTATTCGCTGCATTAGAATTGAATATGTAACTTAAGTTTTGCTGGGTTTTTTTTTACTGGTTTGCTATATTTTTTTTATATTCTAACATAAGTAGTTTTGTCTAAAAAAACGCGATTTCGCATTTAACTCTTCGTTTGTAGCCGTAACCATCTTTGAGCAGTGACTTTCTTAGTGAATTGCTATGATGTTACTGTCCCTTTTTTACATATCATTGTATAGAATATTTTCTGGTGGAGCTACTCTTATCGGTTGTGATTGTGTATATGTTCTAATGCCCATTCAGATGTCTATTCTAATGTTCATACTCATAGTCGTCGTTTTGTTACGTATCTTCTACGAATGAAACCCAACCTTCGACACCGAACTCAGTTATTCAAGTGGCAGTACGCTAATATTTATATCTTATTGATATAAAAACTGTTTACAATTCCGGATTTTGAATACACGTTTACGCGCGGTAGCTATTTTGCAATTGTTTTCTAACCAATGAGCTTCAAGCCAACAATATAAAATAAGAACACGTGTACACAAATGCACATCACCAGACAACAAAATAGGTAAATGTTGTTTTATTTTGACACATAACACCATTGTAGTTACATTTATCTTATAGTTAGTTATTGGGACTGGAGCAAAACGGAAGCTTTACCTTTAAAATACGATGTAAAAATTAACGAAGCTACGTGACTGGAGTTCTAATCTCAGTGCTGTATTTAATCCGGGAAATATATAAAAAGCCGAAACGCATAGATCTAGTATATCTAGAAAGAATAGTGGAAGTATGTAGAAAATATGTAAGCCACATAGAAGCTAGCGTGTTAATGGATGTTCTGTGACGTTCAGATTTATAAGGCCAAGAGAACAATAATGAGGTGTTGTAGGTTGTTGATGCATAACAATCTACTAAATCCCATCCATTCACTGTGGAGGCCCCCAGATGTCGGAGAGCTTTCTACTCAAATAGCTTCTTTCCTCGTGCTGCTGGGTCTGGAACTCTCTCTCTCTCTCTCTTTCTGCCCCCTGTTTCCCCGACAGTACTGACATGCAGAAATTTAAAACTAATGTAAACAGACATCTCGCTGCGCAGATCCCAATTTAGATGTTTGCTTAGTACAACTATTTCTTAAGCAAAATAACGTTTTATAGGTGCGTCAGTAATACACCAATCATAAATGTCTTATTTTAATTGATTTGTCTGCATTCTGCAAACTTAATAATTTTGAAGTTAGATAGTATCGAAGAAAGGCACATATATTAAAACGAGTCCTTATGTACATTTGTTTACAATCAGATTAATAGAAAATATATATTTTACTGTGGGCAGCTTCATATTCATGTAAGCGTGTGAGTCACGGTCCTAGCAAGTGCACAATCCAAAGTGCTTAAATTCACTTGAAAGATCCTAAAGATTTAATACAAAAACCCCAAATGGGGATGTAAGGAACAGACTCAGATAAACAGTAGGGACATATAAAGAACTACTGACAATTGTGAAGTTGCTGAAAATCATGTGGTACGGCCACGGCACACAGTCATCAGGTCTCGCAAAAAAATCTTACCAGGAACTGTATAGGAAGGAAGAAAGAGGGATATACAAAGAAATAAGGTAAAAGGACCACATCTTAGAGTGGGCAGGGCTGGTATAGATTAAAAACGTAAATAATGCAGAAAATGTGAAGGGCTTAAGAAAACTAGTTGAAAGTCCAGCTTCAGCGCCCCAATAGTGATATTGACCACGAGAGATATGACACTTATTTTACCTATAGCTGAGAGATATATTGTGTTCACGCATTTTTATAAGCTGTGTATGGCTCCAATAGGTGGGATTTTTTAAATTTTAATTCAACATAGATTATTTTATAGAACGTGACGATAAACATTAGGTTAGTAACCGTTACGTTAAATGTTAGATGAAACAAATGAGATATATTTCTCCAGAACATAGTTGCAATTATTCCGCAGTATCGTAACTCTCGTTTCATCCTATTTTATCATTTAGCTCTCGTATTGTATACACGATGTTACTGACAAAGAAGGAAGAATTTTAGTTTTCTGTGTCGTCTGCAGATTTGAATAGGTTGTATGTAGCGGTTTTCAATCTTCCCAGTAATAATCATCACTGAACTGTCAATCTATTCATCTCATTGACCTTAATACTCTAGTAGCTTTACGCTTCGATAAGTGTTAACTCGGTACTAATAATAGTAGTAGTGTAAACAATCCATATCAATTTGAAATATAGTTGAAATTCTAATTTCCCTTATTTACTTGCAGAAACATCCAGTGTTGAATGGTGAATAGTATGTCCTTTTTTTTTCGCACTGTTCATGAACTCGAGTTATTTTCTTAATTGTTTACATTTCATTAAATTCAACTTTAGGTTAAGTTGAAAGATGTACTCAGCATTGATTTGGCTTACGGGTATATATTACAGTAACATTTACTGACATTTTCGGTAATTTATAGCGTTCTACCTCCTAGGCACACATCTTGCGTTTCCCAGGAATCAATCCGAACGCCTGTATACTAATGACGAAAGCCCTGGATAAGGTATTCATATTTCTATTCTCTATATATTTTTCTATAATTTTCAAATTCTAAATAAAATAAAGTAAAACGTCGCTTTTTCCTCATAGATGTTAAACGCGAACGTCGACTCAACGAAAATGTTGCAACCTCCTTTGATAAAGCCGAAATGTACGTGGCCAAATGTAGTTGCAGAATTTCTGTGTACGTAGCTTTCAATCCAGAAGCTAGCATAAATTCTAATCTTCATATATATATATATATATATATATATATATATATATATATATATATATATATATATATAATGAGAATACCCGCTGTGTAAACGTAATGCCCTTCACTGAATATTTTGCATCGCTTTATGTTACCTTACGAAGATTAAAATCAATGCTACTAAACATTATGCAAAGTGTTCTTATTAAAAATTTGTATCAAATCTATTTCATAATATTCATTCTAGAAAATGTTTTAAATATAGGCTTAAGCTTAGACGTTCTTACAAAGAAATTAAAATTCAGGAAGTATTGCTTACTCGGTGTCGAACTATGTATAAGATCTAATCCAAATTCAAAATAGTTGAGTTTTATAATGGGAGGTTATGTCTATCATAATTCTTAAAACTCCTTTAAAATTTACTTAACAAACTGAACTTTTAGGAAAGATTCATTAACTGATATTTAATAATCATAATTAACATTTTACAAATATCAGAAGTATTTCAATTTTAACAAAGGGATTAAAATAGATAAAATTCTGCATGCGAACGTGGTTATGTGCAATTCGCTTACAAAATTCAAAGATATATATATATATATATATATATATATATATATATGATGTAATAAATATTTGTTTTTGTTTATTATCTATGTACGTATATATTTTGTCCTCTTTAATCGGGACTCATCAGCATTGAATTATAACTATTCACTACTGGTCGCGCGATTCGAAACCCCGGGCTACGAGTATTTTACAACTAAAATCCTGACACATAGAACTATTCGGCCACCGCCCGACAACTAAATAAACAGTGATAATGTTAACACTTATTTCGGCGGCTTGACGTCATAAGAGCGTTCAACTTAACGAAAGGAACAATGCATTTAAAGCTAGCGATGTTATGCTGTGTTAATACTACACTAACATTGCCTATCTACAGGGTTTTCTATGGGCTGCAAATAATATATATATATATATATATATATATATATATATATATATATATATATATATATATGTATATGTATATATGCTCTTTCTGGTGACATTTTTTCTAGCAGGGGAAGATATCATGGTGAACGAACATCTACTACACTGACCCCAAAAAGGAGATTATGACTGAGCGGATGATATCATGACAACACGATAGTACACTACCAGTTCCCCACAAAATGAAAGGTAAATGGTATAATGTAGAACTAACATCTAATGTCCCCTAAAGATGAGGTAATGTTTTGGAGGAATGTACGATGACGAATGAAAATATGCTTCACTATCCTCCAAAAAAGTATGCAATGCCTGGATGGATTCGCTCGCCCCATCCCCCATACTATGAATAAACAAACACACTCACACAAACAAGAAGAAACGATGTTATATAATCAGCAAGAAGGAAAAATCTTGCAAAACTGTAGACTTCGACGTACGAACAGACAACAGAGTATAGATCAAAGAAATAGAAAAACGAAGCAAATACTCAGAACTAGCAAAAGAACCGAAAGGAATATGAAACATGAAGAACGTCAGTATAATAGTGATACCGCTAGGAGCACTATGGACACCCCCAAATAACCTAGAAAAAGACTGGGAGAAATGTAAATCAAAGTGATGATTGAAACTATACAAAGGACGGCAATGATCAAAACAGCTGTAATGTTAAGAAACATCCTCGAATAGGGGAAACACTCACGCATAAGGTACGAAGGGTGACATGGAATCACCAACAGGAAGAAAACAACAACCGAAAGAACACCACATCACAAAGGAACAGAAATATTACCGAATAAAAAAAAAGTGCAAAAAGGTGTTTTACAACATTAGCCGCTCAATAATTTAATTAGATGTTCAATTGGGAGAGTGGAATGAACAATACTAATCAAACACTGCAAACGTTCGGTTGAATGGGCAGTATTTCATTTAATACGAAGTATCAGATATTAGTTAACATTTACTTGAATACGATCCTCTTTTAGTCATGGCTAGCATGGTGTATTGTTTCACAGATGGACAATTCTTTGAAATAAACTGGGTTTAAGGGAGTTTCATCTCGGTTTTAATGCACCGATGTAGAAAGAAATATAATTTGCAGAGCTGTTAGCTTGACGAGTTTTTGCCGTGTAAGTTTTCAAGAGGGGGACCAGAGATTAGAGCCCAGTCGAGCAGCTATCAAGAAAACAACGATAGTCTAGGAAACGAGTAGAAACGTCCTTTCTGTGTGAAAGAAGGTTAAGGCACGGTTATATATCTTCCAGTCGATTGCGAATCTGTATAAAAAATACATTATCTTTCATAACAATCTATTCTTTTTATTAGTTAACATTTATGTGCTCCAAAACAACACATATTCTACTGAAGCCACAAACACTGTTCTGAAAGGAATCATATTTATAGGGAATAACATGTGTATAGAGTTGAACAGCAACATATTTATTCACATTACATTTCAATTTAGGCATGTAAGTACGGTCGGAAAACAGGGAGCAGGGATTGAATTACGAAAGCAAGTGGTTCGAAGAAAGATTCTATCAGTAGAAAATAATACAGCATGTAGAGAGCTCTATAATGTTCTCGCTTGTCAATTGTTATGTGAATCTATTAATATTCGGCTGGCGACATAATAGATACTTATACATACAATGCGAAGCGAGAACGTAGAATGAATAAGAAAGAGAGACATGGTTTGATGTTTACGCTTCCGAGACCTTCTTCTAAAGAGAGCGATCTTCGTCAGCATTCTGTTTATATATGCAAGAGAAATATACAAAGGGAGATAATTATACAATGTAAGTGAGGTAATTATGATACACGTCGTTGTCTCCAAATGCAAGACACTACAAGCTCTACAGTGAAGGTGTGCGATTTTGCTCCTAGTTTTATTGGTCGATCGTATGTACGTTGATTGGGTACACATGCAGTAAGTTCATCGGAGCACATTCTTTAGAAATACGTGTAAAACAACCAAAGGGATGCAACAGTTCGGCGATGTGACATTTTATTAACATGTAAAGTGAAACCCTAATTTCGACTTTTTTTTTAAATTTCCATCTGTTCACCATGTGCTGCGGGGTTTATAAACTTAACACATCTTTATTTTTTTCTTATTTAATTCCTCACTTTTTACATCATTTTAAAACATCCGTTATTCGAAATCGTTTTCAGTTTCTTTTTTATTACTAATTGCATAAATTCTAAGAGGCATTTTAATTGGTTAAAATGTTAGAAAAAATATGAAGTATAATTTTAGGGAATATTGATGCGTTTATTAATTTTCTTTGAATGTTGCATCGAACACAGTTTTAAAACACATTGGGTATGCTTTAGAACATGTTATTGTAACATGTGTTAAGGTTTAACTTAAAACTGTAGAGGTTCACATTTGAACTGCCTGACAGATTATATAAACACTGAATTCATCTAAATCGACTCATATATTTACTATTTACTATTATTAATTTTATAATGTTTTCCGTTTAGCGACAATATCATAAAAAATACATTGTTTTATTAAAAGTGAAATATATTTAATTAGCCGGACGCCGTGGACATTCTATTGTGCTTTCGACAGCAATCTATCTAATTTCCTAATAATTTCCTAACAATTTCCTAACAATTTCCTAACAATTTCCTAACAATTTCCTAACAGTTTCCTAACAGTTTCCTAACAGTTTCCTAACAATATACTAAGAATATACTAAGAATATACTAAGAATATACTAACAATATACTAAGAATATACTAACAATATACTAAGAATATACTAACAATATACTAAGAATATACTAACAATATACTAAGAATATACTAACAATATACTAAGAATATACTAACAATATACTAAGAATATACTAACAATATACTAAGAATATACTAACAATATCTAACAATATACTAACAATGTACTAATACTTTACTAATACTTTACTAATAAATTTGTAATAATTTATTTATAATTTACTAATAGTTTATTTCTAATTTACTTATAATTTACTAATAAGAATAGTCGTTTTAAAATTATATTTCGGAATCTGTTTGATGAGGATTGACAATTTAATATAATTTGGAGAACATTGCGAATTACTTAAGACTTCAAAATCGGTCATGGCAGACAGATAGAGAGCAAGTTATTTCCGTTCGAAATTCAGTACATATTCGCGAGTTCAACACACATGAAAGTCGAAGGTTACATCGGCCGAAACGCTGTGAGAATAAAATCTAAGATAAGAACAGTAGTTTGATTAATCCAAATAACACAGATAACATATTTTGAAATAATATCAGAGTGCGTACTATTTAGAAAAAAACAACTTTTTTTCTTCCGTAAAAGTGATTGCCATTGTAAGCTAACATTTCTCTGAATAAACAAGTGAATGTTTCTTCTTTATTAATTTCAAATTGTATCAATTAAATACTTTTTCAAACAATATATATTGTATTTTTACCGAAAATACAAACATCAGTTTTATATTCTCAAATCAATAAAACGAAATTTTTTAAAAAATATATTTATTTAAAATAGTACTGTTGTTTACAACGCGGATACATATGATTTGCGAATCACTCATTTTAATGCCAGTCTAAATGTTTTACTTCAGCGAGATCACATTAATCACAAATTCATTAACATATTTGCTAATAGGAATAACTCGTTCTTTTTAAATGTGTCAAAGGTGATAACGTACGTACGAAAATATGTCTTTTCGTATTATTATATACATTATTTTATTTTTATTTTTACTTATATATTTTTTGTTTATTTTTTTGTTTAATTTGTTACCGGAAGTTCAGACAATTTAACTAGATTCACGATAATTCGTGGATAAAGTGTAAGTTTTTTTATTCCGTATTTTTAAATGGCCGCGTGTTGTTTTAGAACAAATATATTTATGTAATATCATTATATGTTTTATATTACTTTTACTTTGAATTTTATATTTGTTGTACTCTTTGTTCGTAATAATCAGTGAGCAAGAAAGCACAAACCGGAAGTAGTTAAACAAATTATATACATAATCAGCCATATAGAAGCGTCGGCTATTTTATATACCGAACATTGCCGAATACATTTTTGCATAGACAGTGTTTCTAATTATATTTTGGAATGTTGATACATGATTAATAATTTGGATTATTTGGATTACAATTACTATTATTTTCATGTTTATGTTATTCTCACAAATTTTCGGCCTATGTAACATCCGACTTCTTCAGTTGTATCTTGTCGCACATCGGAATATGTACTTGATTTAAATCTGAACCTTTTATAAAGGGCGTATATTATTTTCGTTCTGTCAAGCATGCCCACGTAGAAGTATTCATTCATGTTATTCTAAGTTATTATAACCTGCAGGAAGTATAGAATTTTTAACAACAGGAAATCATCATTTGGAAAGTTAACATCTGTTTAAAAAAAAAAAAAATTTTTTTACTGAGCTATTTCTGATATATTTTAATTGATTTCCTTCATGGTGTATCTACGTACACTTAAGTGCAGATTACGTAAAATACCTATATTTGCTTTTCTACATTATTTTAAATTTTCCTTATATATATATATATATATATATATATATATATATATATATATAATTAATTATGAATATTTTTGTATCTACACACGTATGCGTTTCATCCTTACGAGAATGTTTAGTATAGAGAAGAATTATTTACACAGATTGCCGGGATCGAACCCCGGAACACGAGTTGGATTTCAAACAAAAATGTCATATATATATATATATATTATACATATATGCGTGAAGATTGCCACGGGAAGGAACCGCGGGAGCCTCTGTGTAGCTTAATTGCCATCAATATATTTTCATAGCTTACTACCTAGCTCTACTTACGTATCGAGTATCGTTGAAGTAGATACTGAAAATTGATACATAAAAAATTATATCAACTCATAAAAGTTCATGTGGATACTAATATATATATAATTTGAGTTTGAAATGTAACTCGTGTTCCGGAGTATACTAGCCAATGCAGGCTAAATAAAAATTAAAGCCTAAAATTACTTAACTTTATCCCGGGCAACTTCGGATAGGTACAGCAAGTTCGATGTATATTTTTGTGTCCTTTTATATTTTCTGATGAACTGTACCCTATTTTAAAATCTTGACTTGTATTTGTAATAAGAAATATATCGTTTTATAAGTCGGAAGAACGTAATGAAACACATATCAGTATGGTTTAATTGTGAATGTAGTTGTAATCCTTCTATGGCCGTGTTTTTCATGCCGATAAACAACTTAATACTGCGTTCATGACATGCATTAGCTTTTGAACCGAGGAAATTATTTAATTAATTTTCGGTTTATCTTGAAGCAAGTCTTAATCTATTAAAATTATTTCGCAAACTACTTAATAACTGCTAATCTGTTGGAGCTATATCAGGATTATGTGCGAGTCGATGCAGATTCCCTGAGAATATATATCCGCATAATTTGATCTTTTATCTTGAAGGGTGACGCTCGACCTCGAACTTCACACTGGATCAAAGGTCTAAAACATATCACTGGCGAATTATGTATCGCCTACCATATTCTCCAGAATTTGCACCAACAAATGTTAATCTCTTAGTAGTTTGTAAAATTAACTGTGTGGATTACGATTCACATTAAAAGATGACATCGAAACAGAATCAGTTTCCTGTTTTATGGTTAACATTGCATTACCAAAAACTCATTTACATGACATTTATGTAGAAAAATTTAAAAAGCGAACAATTGTGAATAAATTAACTAATTAAAATAAAGGTACCTTTTATGCCTTAAAAAATTATATAGATTTTAAAGTTTAATTTTTATGGTATTCTAAAAGAAAATGAAATTCAGAGAATTTAGCTTAATGTGTGTATAATGAATATTGATCAAATTTACAGCAGATCTGAAATATTTGAAATTTCTCAATTAGAGGTTGTGTTCATGAATATTTAAAAATTAATTGAAATTTTTACCGACGATCTGAGTTAAATAGTAAAATTACGTACAGTTACAAATGAAATTACGTATATATTAACGAAACGTTACATCGGTCGGAACGTTGTGAAAAAAACAATAAGATGAGAACAGTAGTTTGAATATACCAAATTGTACATATTAACGAAACGTTCTGCTAAATTATCACAAAACTTACGACTGCTACTAAATATTTTCTGAGTCGAAACTGAAGCAATATTTGGGTATATTTCGGATAAGCTGTCGTCTGCTTTGTATTAAACTGTATCTGTTTCCGCCATTACTCCTCGTTTGTCGATTTGCTCTTTGTCCTCATTCTATCAGTTTTGTATGCATCTGTTTCTGTGTATTTGTAGGTTTTTATTTGTTTATTACATTTTACTTCTTTCGCCAATCCTTATTTATCGGGGTTGCTTCTTTCTCTACTAAGGCTTGAGAGGAACCTAGTGAAAACACTGAACAAGCGAGAAGGAACGAGAAATAGTCATGAGCTTATTATATTCATAGATGAGACTGCTGGTACGACTATCAATATATATATATATATATATATATATATATATGTATATATATATATATATATATATATATATATATATATATATATATATATATATATAAATAATGAAAAAAAAAACAAAAAAACCTTAAGTCGTTCAGTGGAAAATCACTCATGTAAGTCAATTTAACTTTTACAGTTATTATATTAGTTTGCTTCTAACATTATTTAAGGGATCATCAGTTGTTTACCATGAAAAACTGTTTCGGGAATTTAAAAACAAGACAGTATTAAATTTCCTGGCTTCTCAGCAGAGTTGATAAGACCCCACTTCCCTTAAAAGACAAAAACATAAACGTTCCGTATACTAAACCTAAGTTGTGTTCCGTATAAATGTTTCGCTAACTTATATTAGTTATTAAAAAAAAATCCTCTTTACCTGTGTTGTTCGTCTGTCTAATAAAATGTATCCGTACTTACAAAAATGTTGCTGCATTTTATATATATATAGATTTTTCTATCATAGTATGTCCGTATAATTAACTATATTAAAAGTTCATATAATTAAAGAATCACTTGAATAGTTAATTGTGTTTAGATATCAGCATTTATCATAAACGAGCATTAAAATAAACGGTTTCACTGTGATTACAAAAAATTGAGGTGACAATAGACTCAGCAGAACACATACATATCTCTAACCGAACGAGGCTAGATCACCTGGAGAAAGGTGCATGATGTCGAAACACCAGAAATACCTACTCCATGATAATATTCGGTTTAATGTCTGTTTTGATAACAGGTGTTCATCCACTGACATGTATCGCGTGTCAGCACAAAGAACGGAGATTTTATAAAAAAACTAGTTCAGGGTGGATCAATCGAGTTTATTTAATTTCCTTATTGATGTTTATTTAAAAATTTAAGAAAAAAAGCAATGTTGTCCATATTTCTCTTTACTTTTTTGGTAACACTGACTTTTGAAACGTTCGAAGCAAATATGAAAACAACTCCATGTTTGTCTGACAGATTGTAGCACCTATAACTGCTAAACAACGTTAAGACACCGGCTCATTTCAATCACGAATGTAAAGCGACGGTCAATCTTGTCAAAACTAAGGGGAGTGACAATTTGTGAATACCAGGTGCAGTAATAAACAGCCCCAATTCCTGTTTACAAAAATGATGGGAGAATAACCGGTGATATACTAATGTCCTGTCACTCGGATATTTGTGTATGATATCTGAATAATTACTATTTTTCAGTGTTTGAATACGTTATTCGTTTAACACAAATGATCTAATCGACTTGCTATAATTATTTATAATCTTTGTGGAGCTAACATATCTTTAGAAGGATATATCTCTTAAAATAAGCGTTTACTCTGATGTACATTTTTTATCTATATGTCGGTAATAAAACAATTTTATATCAATAAAATAAAATCAATTTTAAAAGGTAAAAGCACATCGAAGAGAAGAGTTTATGAAATTAACAAATTGAAAGTTAAATAATGAAAGATATTATGATAGGTGAAAATGATAAATGGAATGCGTACAATTTGTTTACTTACTAGAAAGGTTTATCACAAGGATCTTTTCGTTGGCAATAAAGTGTAGTGTCTATTTTTGTGCGCACTTTTCTCTTCTGTTCTCTATCAGTGAAAGGGGTGTGCTTTTAGCATTATCCATTTTTATTTTTGCCCCAATACAGAGTGTAACATTAGGGGGAGCTGGATTTACCATACATTAACAACTAAACTTCTGTCTTCGTGTGGAGGAAAGTAATTGTGAACAAGTATTAGTTGAAAAAGGATTCGAAGACGACAATGTTTAAAACTGCAAGGAAGCAGCCCTGTTTTAATGTGTTCAAAATATATAAAGTTATTTCATATTAGTTGCCAGCAACATGGTATTTAATCACAATATATTCATGAAAAGATGCACTTAACTATAAACACTATTCTGTAGTTTAACACGCTTTATTTGCCTGCTTTACAGCATATCAACCATTTAAAGCTACACGATGAAGAATCACTGTACCATTTCTACACAATGAACTGCAACTTATGAATTATATGGAAGTACGACGGAAAATCTAATTTAAAACTTCAGTGAATCTGACAAATGCGATTGGTGTCAGATAATATTAACGTTCTGCAATCTATCAAGCGAACATATCAGTAATTCAACAAAATGTTTTGTTGAAATAATTGTGCTTCACACTTTTTGTTTTAATTTATTTCTACAAAAACTTAACACCATCCAAACGAAAAGAATGGATATATATATATATATATATATATATATATATATATATATATATATATATATATAATGAGTTAGTAAAAGTTACATTTCCTGATATTTTGTCTTATATAATTAAAAAGACAAACTACATGCTAAAATATAACTTGGTTTTCGAATTGACGTCTGACCAAAAATATATTTTTTCATTCTACTTATTTATGATTAAATGAACAATTCGTTCACGTCTGCCTTAGCTATATGTATTTCTCTCTCTCTCTCTCTTTCATAGCATGCTGATTCAATACCTCTCTAATGGCTCTATTTTACAACGTGTTAATTTGATTTACATGAGTGCGTCTTTACGCAACCAGAGAGAGGTACGTGATTTTAGATGGCAAAATGAACTTATATATTTGTATATAATTATTTAAAAAATAGAGCAGCATATCTATAAAGGGATAGTAATGATTATAGTATCATAGTATACTATACTATGACACCGCAAGTATGAACGTGTTACCAGTTAAGATACTCCTAAAATCGTTTTTTGGCATGGTATGTTTCACGAGGTGTTGGTGAATGGAGCTCTGAAGGCAGGTGAGGTGGCAAGTTAGTCGGCAAGATATACAAGTTCTAGTCATGCCAATATACGTATTGTTTGCAGAGAAACATTCTCTGATAGGGCACTTAAACACGTATATGGCATTACTACATTACTAGTTTAAGTAAGCCATATGTACTAGCGAGTCACTAAGTATTAAGGCCTATATGCCACGCGAGAATAAAGGTAAATGAGTTCGTAAAGAAGACACTGAAACAGCAGGGTGACGATTAGTAACAATGTGTGAGACTTAACTGAATTACAATATTAATGAGGACGGCTCAAGAATGTGTAACCAAAGAACTTGGTAACGATCATGCAATAGTCAGCTGATAAGCAGCTTCCGGGTATCATGTTCATAAGACAGGTTGTACTTGGAACGAAACTCTCGTCATGGAAGTTCTGTTTAGTTTCAGGTGCAGCAGTATTTACAATAGTGTAGATGGACGAGTCGTTGTTATAAATTATCTATAGTGGGGAACCATAGTTGGAGCTAAGTCGAGAAGCTACGATGAAAACAATGATAGTAGATAAAGACGAGCAACTTTTATTTTGTGAGAAAGATGCTATAAGGCAAGTAGATGACATCTGCCACTAGATTTCGAAGTCGATTTTCTACTTTGTCAAGGTAGGAAATGATGCTTGAAGTAGCAACTCCCTAGGTTTGGCGACAGTATTTCTTAAGACGTATTTGACGCTATACATGCATAGGATATTGTCAAGAATGATATACTTTCTGTAAGTATATAAATTGAAACCATGCGAAATATCTACGATTTGAAACTACCCACATTTCCAAATGCATCTTTAATTTCCGTGAATTAAATCACACGCGGAAACAAATCGCTACGCAAGCATTTATGTTTAATCGTGATGAATTATTTATAGACATGTATGATTATAACAATTAAGCAAAAATGCATTTATTGCAATTAGTTTAGATTTCAAATATGTGGTCTTCTACATTTATCAACAAAGAGATGTGTGTGTGAGTGTGTCTGTTCTTAATTCTATATATTCATATAACATGCGGTCTATACTAACATAGTCTGGGGACAATCAATGTGTTTGAAATGAAATGTTTATAAATATCCTTGGAGTCGCTTTACGATATATGCAAGTATCAGACAAAAGGCTTAATATTAAAACATCCATCAACAAAGTTCTTCGAAAAAAAAGGATATTTACGTGGGCTTGACATGCATCCGTTCTATCAGACTCCAAAAGACATATTTAATTTACTAACTATTAAGAACAGGATAACTAATATATATATATATATATATATATATATATATATATATATTTCTATGTAATTAATTATATATATATATATTTCTATGTAATTAATTATATATATATATATATTTCTATGTAATTATATATATATATATATATTTCTATGTAATTAATTATATATATATATATATATTTCTATGTAATTAATTATATATATATATATATATTTCTATGTAATTAATTATATATATATATATATATTTCTATGTAATTAATTATATATATATATATATATATTTCTATGTAATTAATTATATATATATATATATATATATTTCTATGTAATTAATTATATATATATATATATATATTTCTATGTAATTATTATTATTATGTAAGTTACATTCTCCGAAAGGGCATTTGAACTTATACATAATATTGGTTCTGTCTAATGTGTTATGCGTTGAGCAGAAGTTATTTTTAACTACAATCTGTTTTGCCTTAAATTCCCAGTAGTGTATATGTTGTTTTATTATATTTTTTATTGTCAATTAGAGATATGTATCTGTGTATAATTTTTTATAGTTTTTTCTTCTAATCTTAAATATTACGCAATAGTATAGGTTAATTTAG
>OY744541.1:40447862-40455362 GCA_963556195.1 Sepiola atlantica | reverse complement strand
TACATTTTCAGAAGTTTTGGACATATTCTTCATATATAGTAGACTAACTTGGGTAAGTGTTGGGGTATTATCCCTTGATATTTTATGCAGATTTCTCGGAGCTTATATCATGCTGTCTGAATTATTATTTAAGTGTAGGGTGTCTCTCAGGTGTGTTACGTTTTCATTTATCGAGATGTGTATCATGCATCGTATTCGAAAACCTAGGCTCTTTATGGACAGTTGATACATTCACTCGGAGGCTGATGTGAATTTATCAGAAAGTCTATTTATCAGCAAGGAACGGTCAAAGATAAACTAGTTAGACGTGTTACTTGCCTGCGCGTGCGTGAATGTTACCTAACTTAAATAAAGTACCATTACAAATACAAATAAAATCAAACATAACTCAAACTAAATTAACCTATACTATTGCATACTATTTAAGATTAGAAGAAAAAAACTATAAAAAATTATACACAGATACATATCTTTAATTGACAATAAAAAATATAATAAAACAAAATATACACTACAGGGAAGTTAAGGCAAAAAAGATTGTAGTTAAAAATAACTTCTGCTCAACGCATAACACATTAGACAGAACCAATATTATTTATAAGTTCAAATGCCCTTTCGTCGTCGTCGTCGTCGTCGTCGTCGTCGTAAAGCTATTAATAATAATAATTAATAATAATAATTAATAATAATAATTAATAATAATAAAGCTATTAATAATAATAAAGCTATTAATAATAATAAAGCTATTAATAATAATAATTAATTATAATAAAGCTATTAATAATAATAAAGCTATTAATAATAATAAAGCTATTAATAATAATAATTAATAATAATAAAGCTATAAATAATAATAATTAATAATAATAAAGCTATAAATAATAATAATTAATAATAATAAAGCTATTAATAATAATAATTAATAATAATAAAGCTATTATTAATAATAATTAATAATAATAAAGCTATTAATAATAATAATTAATAATAATAAAGCTATTAATAATAATAATTAATAATAATAAAGCTATTAATAATAATAATTAATAATAATAAAGCTATTAATAATAATAATTAATAATAATAAAGCTATTAATAATAATAATTAATAATAATAAAGCTATTAATAATAATAATTAATAATAATAAAGCTAATAATAATAATAATTAATAATTATAAAGCTAATAATAATAATAATTAATAATAATAAAGCTAATAATTAAATTGGTGTTTCAATCACTAGCATCTCCCGCCAACTGTAAACCGTAGCTCAGTTTACCAGCATTTGCAAAACCATTACTGGTCTGTTCTGATTTACGACAGTCTTTAGTTAATGACACGAATATAATACATTATGAAACTAATTTTAAAAAGTATTCGAAGCTATTTTTATTAAAACCCAGCAACCGACAATAAATAACGTATGGCACCAGTAACAACAATTTAAAATGAAAAATGCTATAATAAAAACATTATCATCATCTCCGCAACATTTTAAAGTATGATAAGTGGTAAACTAAGGATAATACACGTTTCTGATTTTAACTAAGTTGGTGCGGATACATTTTTACAGGTCCATATTAATTTTACATGGCGTCATGTAATTCCTATTGAAACGCGGGTGTGTTGAAATTATGCTGATTGAACACTGCATTCGAAGAGTAATCGGTGGCAAAAACTTGTCGAGTTTTTCCCTCTTCTCGTTATCCATAGTGAAAGTTAAATTTAGATAAAAAAACAAACTTATTTTATTTAATCTTTTTATTACATTTTGATTATTTAGTAATGCAAATGCCAGATATGTCTTTTTTCGATAATCTAAATGTTTCTAATTTCCTTCTAAAGTAGAAAAACAGTAATTAAACTATTAACAAAAGAATAAAATCGCTGCCTTGTTTTCGAAAAACCGAAATGCATTCTGGTGTATTTTATTTCGTAATAGTGCATATAATATTTATTTTCACACATGTTCAAGTACTTTAAGATATTACCTTTTTGATTTCAGTAAATAGTTGATTAATAGTAAATAAAAAATATTATATAAGTCACGCAAGGGTGAGAAACACACATACACAGGAACGCGATAAGTGGTAGCATAATTTCATTAATATAGATATAACGATATAATGTAATTAAAAATGGGTTCAAATATAAATTAAAGCAAACGCTGAGAATTATACACCCGAATTTCGTAATTTGTCGATGATTAAATGATAGAATAGAAAAGAGTTCTACGACTACGTTCGTGTTTAATTGTGATTGAGTGTTTAATGATGTTTCCCAAACGCACCTCGAACCAACGAGGTTATCTTTCACCAGTGGTTCACCAAAGAGAGGTAATTCATTGTGACAATAAAAACGAAGATAATGAAACATGAGTAAGAAAGGCACGTCTTCGAATAAATAAATCATGATTATTTTAATATTTTAACGTTTAATTACCTGATGTATGTTAAGCTAATGAAGCTATCGAACTCTCATTACAGTTTGATTCTGTACAGAATTAGGTTATTTTCCATGGGCAGCAAATGTGTAATACTCAACTCTATATTAGTACGTTGTGTATCATCGCCAATTGCTTGAGACTCTAATGCTAGGGAATGCTAAAAATTCATTTTTCAGAATTTGTTAAAGTGATTCTTACCGACTTTCTGCGTTCTTACAGCGTTTATACATGGTTGAAGACTGAAGTCTGATCTTGTGTTACATCCACTATACAGGCAGCATGTTCAAGCCGCGATAAAACAGAGTTGGCAGTCGTCGATTTTAACCATTCGGCCATTAGACATGTGCCGTAAGCTAGTGAAATATTAAAGCTACTATAGACACTGAAAACTACGGAAAAGTGGCCTATTTGCGTTTACAATATCTTTGCATTATCTTTAATAGTAGTTGGCAAAATAACTTACCACAATGTACAAATTAAGTAGACGGGTTCTATAGTAAACTAAAAAACCCCACACACAAACACACACATATATATATATATATATATATATATATATATATATATATTTATTTATAAAGTCCAGAAATTCAATGTAACATCAGTACCGTCGGTTTCAAAGCGGGAGGTTGATCCCGATTATCGTCAGCTGATAAACATATTCAGGAATGGTGGGACTTATTCGGTCACGTCTGAGATCACGTAGGACGTGATCTGTGTAAAATGGGGGGGGGGGTTACATATGTGTGCATGAGGGGTTAAATTTAGATTCTAATATTTAAATTGTTAATGTATATAGAATTGTTATTAATTAAAATAAAGCAGAAGAAGAAGTAGTTTTTTTGTAATATATATAAAAAGTGTAAGAAATTCTGTAGGGTAGGGGTCGGGGTTTGGGGGCCAGGAAGTATAGGGGAAAGACGAAGTAGAGATGCAGGGTAAGACACCGAGGGGAGGGGGGAGAGAAGGGAGGGTCTAGGTGTGGTGAACATTGATAGCCGTTGGTTCTAAGGTTCGGCACCGCCGCTAGCTTTTCGACCCCATATCGTAGCATAAAGTGTAAGAGTGGGGAAGAAGGGAATAATATTACTGTTAATAATAATAGTCAAAATAATAATAATGGTGGTGGCCCGGCGAATTTAAAAGATAGAAATAAAAATAAAACTAAACAAATAAATAAAAATAATAATAAGGATAAAAAAATAAATAAAAACCCCGCGTGGCAGGGAAAAATACTGTAGGCATAAGCGTGTTATTAAAATAGCACTGGCTATTTGGTGTAACGGTTTCCGGGTGTCAAGCGGGTCCTAAAGTGTGATACTGAGTGAAGTGTGGAGAGGTATAAGGGAATGGATTTGGGGAGCTTGAAAATTTTAAAGGTTAGGTGACTTAAAGCGGAGGTTATGGAAAGTAGAGGATATGGAAGTACTATAGAAAAATTATAGAACGATAAATGAGCCTCGGATCTAACTGACCGATTCACTATCAACAGGTTCGGCTGTTGACGGCCCGAAAGGGCCTGCTACGAATCTGTTGATAGTGGATCGGGCTCTAAGGGTGTATTAAAAAGATCAAATATTTAAGGGGTCCGACACGGGAGAAGTCTAATGGAAATTGGATGTCTGTCTAACGGCTGTCTATGGCATTATCTAAAGTTGGTGTTTACAAAGGGGTGATGTTTACAAAACAGGTAGTTCTTCGTCGTCGAGGGGGGGGGGAGATAATTAATCGATGAAGGTAGGTGTCTGATTCTAATAATTGGGGTTGCTTGGGGTGGGTGGGTAACTTAATAAAAAAATAATAAAAAATATAAAAAAATAAAAAAATATTTAAGAAAATAAAAAAATAAATATATAGAAAAATATAATAAAATAAAATAAAACAATAATAAAAAAACAATAATAAAAAAACAATAATAAAAAAATAATAATAATAAAAAAAATAATAATAAAAAAATTAAAAAATAAAAAATAAAAAATAAAAAATAAGAAGAAATAAAATATAAATAAAAAAATATAAATAAAAAATGTTAAAAATATATAAAAATAGTATTAAGAAAATAAAATTTGAGAATTTAAAAAATTAAAAAATTAAAATTAAAAAAATTTAAGAAATAAGAGATATAAAAAAATTAGGGAATTATGTTTATATCTAGGGTTAGGTGAGGGGGTAAGGGTCATATGGGGTTGAGAAATAGAGTGGTTGGTCAAGGGGGTAAATATTTACGCTCTTAATCCTCCGAAATCTCGGATTTCTTAATTAATCGAGCACTCTGCTGGTTTTTCCTGCCCTACCACACAGTACTTATACATATATATATATATATATATATATATATATATATATATATTAGTGTATGAACATATTTATTCATGGTACTAAAGTGTAGGCATGTGCGTGCCACTTTTTCATGCCCGTTCGGAGATACATGAATAAAGTATGATTACATTATAAATATGTAAACAGTATAATTCTTCCGGGTAATATTTAATTCTGTGCGTTGCGAAATAAAGCGACTTTTTTAAACGTTTCTTGTGTAAACGGTTATTTCATAAAGAATTATACGGGTCTACTTGTAACATCTCCGATCTAGTTATCTTAAGTAGTGGATATTTATTGTTTTCTTAGTGCAGCCAGAATATATTCTTTGTTATCTACTGAGGTATTTAAATATCCAAATCGATCAGGAGGTCAGCTTGTATGTTCTATCAATATATTTTGGACATCAACTGAAATTAAATTATTATTCGTACTTTGACTCAGATTATTTACTTCAGCAATCAGCAATCTTATTTAAACTGCGTTCTTTCAGTACGAATTGAACACGGCCATCGTAAAGGACGCAGATCACTAGAAAATGACGTAATGTATAAATGAACACGCGAGATCTTTCTAACGGTCAGACTATGTGCATTTCGTCCCCCTCCCTTTTTACTTCAAAATTAATCAAAATCTATGAAAATCAACCTTTTTAAATGGAATTTTTAGTATTTATTAATTAACGATCACAGAATAAAAATAACCTATTACTTTATTAGCAAGCTTGGTGCAAATGTCTTACATCATGTAATTTGCACAAGCTAGACAAGTAACGTTAAGTTAATACATAATAATAAAATAATGTTTTCATATTTTTTTTATTTTTTAAAACATGAACATTTTTCTGTAAAAACAATTTGTCTGATTTAATATTCATTCTTTAAATGAGTTCATTCTTTCCAGATTATTTGTAATGTTTGAGTTGATTGTTATCACAACCTGGCCCATATCGAATGAAATAACTAGTATACTGCATTGAAATATCTCTTGGGTTATAAACACACGAATACGGCAAATCGCTATTCTAACGCAGTTTTATAATTTATATTTACATTTGAGTATCATTAGTTTTAACTGAATTATTTCATTGGAGTTGCTTTAATTTCCGACAAAAATAAATTAAATTTCTTGAGTTTTTCAACAAACATGAAAAGTAAATCAAACATGAAAAGTAGAATCAAACATAAAAAGTTGAATCAAACATAAAAAGTTGAATCAAACATAAAAAGTTGAATCAAACATAAAAAGTTAAATCAAACATTAACACGTGAATCAAACATAAAAAGTTAAATCAAACATAAACAAGTAAATCAAACATAGAAAAGTATATTAAAAAGTAAAACAAACATGAAAATTAAATGAAACATATAAAATTAAATGAAACATACAAACTTAAATGAAACATATAAAATTAAATGAAACATACAAACTTAAATGAAACATACAAACTTAAATGAAACATACAAACTTAAATGAAACATACAAACTTAAATGAAACATACAAAATTAAATAAAACATACAAAATTAAATAAAACATGTAACATTACGAGTTCAGTTAAGTAACACGAACTAAATAATTCAAAATAATTGACTAAAATAACATTTATTGAAATTAATTAAAAAGTGTGTATATTATTATTTAAATATATTACTTATTTCGTTGGATTTTCGCATAGATTTTTGCTAAAACCTATTAATTAGTTAACACATTTTATTTTTTATCTCGAAATAAAATTATAATTCATTTTCTTTCAAATTGATAAATGAACTTAAATGCAATGCCTTAATCGTTGGAGGCAATGTTATTTTCTTTTCTTTCGCGCTTGTCATCTATTAAAAATGGAATACTTTGATAAAAGAACAAGTTAACAATGATTTCCAAGTAAATGAAGAATGCTGGAGAGAGTAGTCATATCCTTGGCAGAGGAATACATTCACAATAGCAGAAACAAGTAAACATTTATTTCCAAATGAATGAATAATCCTATAGAGGTGAGTTTACTCGCTTTGATTATTTGTTGACTACAGATGGACGCATGCGCGTAAGCGCCTTAGGAAACTTCCGGTCTCCATGCATAGTGGGTATTACTAACCACAATCAATGGCTTGACCAGAAAAACTCGACTTAGTTTATAGGACTTATTACGACGGCCGTGGATGGAACTGACTCTACCACTCCGAATCTTTGACGAAAGCATACAATAGAAGGGAGATTGAGCGCGTATTGTCTTGTAATGTTCAATCACACCTTTTATCACTTTCAGATGACGGAGATTTTATAGCCTAACATCTTTACCACGGCGATGCTGAGCTATGTTTTGAGTTATTTACTTTTTTATTTCGACAACGGCAAGAAAGATGCAGAGGAGAAAACAACGTTGGTCTATATATCCGGTAGACGGCGCACAAAATGGGCAATCAAACTTAGCAATCTCCACAATATTAAAGTGGAACGATTCTTCTGCTACTGATGAGCATTTACAATCTATCCAACTATGAAGAGTAAACATATCCCAAATTTCAGGACCCATCAAATATACTTTACAACTCGTTGCATATATCAAATATAACCTAACATATAAATGCCTAGTTATCCAATACAATATTGTATACAGTGTATTTAAACGTATTTCAATTTCTCATTTTTTTTATTTTCATAGGTGAGTGCCAATTCTTCTTCTCAATGTTGTTCAAGGTATTTGGAAATAGTACCAGAGAATCTGGACCACGTCT
>OY744541.1:40430362-40440362 GCA_963556195.1 Sepiola atlantica | reverse complement strand
ACGTTTTGGAGAAGAACGTGAAGAAAACTATCGACTTCGTGAAGAACGGTTAGCACGTTTGAAATGTGTCTGAATTAAGACACCTCGTTAGTTTTGAAACGTAATGAATTAAGACCAACTCGCTGATGACACTTTTCTGGATACAACTCAACTGAGACTTGATTTGGCGCCAGTTTATTTGTCTCCTCTGTGTGTTTCTGTTTTTTTTTTTTTTCATTCATATTTTATTTTATTTTTGTTAATGTGTGTGCAGGCTAATCAATGAAAATTACCCTGAAAATAAATGACTTCATTTATCGACTCGGTAAATTTCAAATTAACTTTTTAAGAAAAAAAAACTGTGGTTTTAAGCTCGGATCATGGCGGATTGAAATTCGCCATTAAGTTTATTCCGTTTTGCAACGTGTCACTGCGTGTTATGGCGAAGTTGAGTTCAGTGAAGATAGGAGATATAGAAGGTAAATTTACAGACGTAAATCAATGATAGTAAACGGTGATTCGTCGTTAAATTTCTAACAGACGTACCGTATCAAGAACGTTTATTTATTTTATATTAATTCATGTCAGTCAAAAAGACAAAGTATTAAAAATGTTTTTAATAAAAAAAAAACAGGTATTGACCCCAACCTAGGCAAATTGCCACCAAGAGGAAACAGGCTACTCTAAATTAGGGGCCATATTTATAAGATTCATTCTCCGTGTGGAGTTGTGCAGCGAGATGTGTGTTCACATGCCATTCGACTGTCTGCATGTTAGTACAGTCAGGAAAACAAGAACAGTTAGGTGAGTCTAAAGGCAAACGGTCATCTGTGGAATTCTACAGTTATGGGAGGGTAATTACGTTCCGGAACACATTTTATAGAAATATTTTTAAAACAAGCAGAGAGATGCAATATTGCAGCGATGGGACAGGGGTTAGATCGTTGTAGACAATATGGGACATATTAAATTAGAAACTCTTTTTCTGCATCCTGTCCAAGAGGCAGCGACAAGTGGTTGATGCACCAAATCAGATGTGCCAGTAATCCTCCATGCTTAAAAGAATAGTGGCTTCACAGAGATACAAGATACTGACAGTTGTGAGAAGTGTTCTAGACAACCTTCTTTCCAGCAGACGACGACTAGATTCATCTTCCATTATATACACACAACGTCTTGTCTGATGTAAAATCTAACAATATTCTGGCGAGTCTTGTGTAACTCGAGGATTTTTATGAACCCGTCAATGTTTACGCAATTTCAAGCATTCCTTTATTTAATCCACGGGGATGGACTCGTCGCGTTCAGTAAACCATACAATGCGGCGCAACAGATAACGGGCTTAGTATAATCAGTTCAAAATGACAGTCTTCTAAAGGCTGAAGATTCAATCCTCAGTCCAGGCGATACTAAGAATATGATTAAGAATTACTTACACTTCGGCCTGGTCATGGATGTGACGTCATATTTACTGATTTATTAAATTCCACACGCATTCCATGTATACCTCGTGTTTAACGTGTTTGCTTTTACTGTCCGTTCGATTGTGATTTTTCCTTTCACTTTCGACTTACCCCTTGGCCTAACCTAAGCCAAAATACACACTAGCTTATCTACCCGTTCAATATGTAACATACCAACTCCATGTCTGCATTAATATAGACGTAATAGAAAAGAATAAGTGGCTCAAAACTGACAAAGCTACATAAATAAAGTCTTACCATTTGCCCAAATTAAAGGTCAAACTCGGGACCATTGCATCTATTTTTGTGTTACTACACAATCTGTTAACACATACTTATTCAGGCATTTGGACAAGGATAACTGTATTGTACCTGCTCTGTACTAATTAAGTAAAGGTGAAATTCTCTTCAGCAATCTTTAATTGTTGTCTTAATCTGAAGTGCACCTTTTGCGGGAACTGGATTTTCTTACTTTAAACACTTGCCTTCTGTTTGAATTTGCTCTCATTTTGGATACCAGTAAATTGGACTTCATCGTGCGCACGAATAATCTCTCTCTCTCTCTCTCTCTCTCTCTCTCTCTCTCTCTCTCTCTCTCTCTCTCTCTGTGTGATATTGTTAGGACAACTAAAGAAAACGCAATTATCTCCCTTGGACCATTTCGGAGTTATCGCCCTTGTCGATAGTCTTGCCTGGGAAAAAGTAAACGGACCGACGTCTTGAAACTGTGTATATTTCATCTGGCGTTACAGCAGCAATTAACTCATATTTTAACCTTAAAATCACCACAATATCAGGACCTACTTCAACAACATCAGTTCGATGTGAGTCTACTAAGGGTATGACTGATAAAACCCTCATACATGATGACCAAATTAGTGGAGCACCAAACTCTCCAGTAAGTGATGGCAGACCTGATGGACCTGGATGGATTGTACCAGCGCCGACTACATCTACTGACCCCAAACCTAGCATCACCGTTAAACTGACTGATGACCCTCAAGGGGTAGAGCTTCTCAAGGTTGATGTGACCGGAATGCTGAGAAAATCACAATGTTTGTACAACGTCCAGGATTAGAAGATTTTGTAGAAATCCCTGATGGCACTAAAATCACTGGTCCATTGATCTCAGCCACATTTGACAAAGTTATTGCAATCAATGTGATTTTGGAAGAAAAGGCAGTTGATCAGAATCCAGATTACAAAGTATGGATGGATATTGAAGCATGTTCCCATTTGCCAACATCTCCAATAACATCGTCTACAGAGAGAATTACCACAGCAGGACCTCGACCAACCACCTCCTACATGAAGCAAGCACCAATTCACCATCGAGTCAATTACCCACCAGAGGTGTACCAGCCAGGACCCCACCTCAATTGGTATGTACCGCCACAGCCTCAACAACAGTCTACACAGCATCTCCCGCCTGGTGGTCCAGCAGCAGCAATGTTCGGGTCCTCGCAATACAACAGTCCTAAGCAGAAAGTGCGCACAGTGTTGCGTGCTCGTCACCCATCAACCCAGGGTTACATTCAGCATAACACACGTTCGGTCGCCACCGTAGCATCCTCAATCCAACGGGCAGGCCGAAAGATTTGTAGACACATTCAAATAGGGACTACAAAAAGCAAGAAGGGAGGGAACAACAGTGGAGATACTACATGCTTTCCTCCTTTCTTATAGAATAACACCAAATAGAGCTGTGAAGAATGGTCTATCACCAGCAGAGGCACTTATGGGACGAAAACTCCGTACCACACTGGACGCTTTACGTCCCCAGCCACAAAGGCAACAACCAAGCCCTGACAAAACAAAAGCATTTTTAGTTGGAACACCAGTGTTTGCTCGGAATTACAGACCTGGCCGGCCAAACTAGGTACCAGGAACAATCCGCAAAATAAATGGGCAATTCCTGTATGATGTTCGAGTCGGAAATCAATTCTGGGCACGACACAAAAACCAGTTGCGTCTAAAATACTCTGTAGGCAACTTAGTGGACAACAGAACAACCATTCCGTTTTATTTGTTAATGGACACATTTGAACTGCCATGTCCACCACCTCCCATGCAGACAAATTCAGATGAGAATTATCAAAGACCTCCCAGGAGTTGGCCAAAGCGAAGTCGCACTAGAGTCAAGCACCTCCAAGTTGACCCCAGGTGCACTCGGTACAGTTAAAGACTAAAACGGGGAGATGTTAGGACAACTAAAGAAAACTCAATGATGTCCCTTTGACCACTTCGGAGTTATCACCCTTGTCGATAGTCTTGCCTGGGAAAAAGTAAACAGACCGACGTCTTGAAACTGTATATTTCATCTAGCGTTACAGCGGCAATTAACTCATTATTTTATATTGTGTTCAGTTGTAATAAATTTGTTAAAAGTTTCTGCTGATATTTTATCCATTTTTCTTTACAAATATTATTGATTAAACCTAAATTACGAGGGTTTACAAAACACACACACACACACATATATGTATATGTATATATGTATATATATATATATATATATATATATATATATATAATCACAACGGACGTTCAAAATAACACATACGGGTCTTCCATTAGAGACCATTTACTTAAAACCCTGCCGTGCGCTAGGAATTCTAGCATGGACTCCTTCACCATTCTCAGTTATACTCGCTCGTTATACCACCTAAAATATTGGAGACGATCTATGTTCATCTTAAACGTCCCTCCCTGTGCAAGAAAAGGGAATGTCTATTGGGACTAGATGTGATCAGTCTCTAAGATTCATCCTCCATTGTACATATAACATAACGCTAGTATATTTTTGTACTCTCTCTTTTCACCCCGTTTTTTTAATCCCTCGTTTTCTTAATCCCTCAATACAGCCTTTGTTAAGAGAGGGCGAAACGGGTCGGCTGGCTTTTTTCTCTCTCTTTATTAACTCTTAATCATGAACGACAGATTTCGTCTCCCCTTCATGCTTGCTATAATAACATTTTGTACTCCCCCAAAAATCATGAAATATATATATTAGAAATGGTGTTCTTGTTTAGAAAGCATTGTTTTTATGGTAATATGAATTCTTAAAAATAAGAACGCCATGAAATGCATTTTAATTTTAAGTATTTTTCAATTTTTTTTTTGTTACATTCAATTTTCGAAGATATACTGCATCATCAGAATTTAAAAAAATATATATAAAAATACCTTCTTTTTCCTTTTTTTATTCTCATCGTGTTTTTGCGTGTTTTCAATTCGCCTGTTGTTGGAAAATAAACTTAATAAAATTAAAATGCATTGTATGGCGTTCTTATTTTTAATAATTCATATATATATATATATATATATATATATATATATATATATATATATATATAACATGCACACGTGCAGAGACACATACACGCACGCGCATACATAAACGCACACATACGATTATAAACGCATACACAGATTGCCACCAGACGGAGAAATCAAATCTCTTTCTATTTTATGACAAATGAAGTTACTTTGTCAGATTTCAAAATTAGACCGTAATAGATTGTTAGCTTTCATATCCGAGTTTGATTTTTAATAGCCACTTTTCATTTGCTATTGTTGAAACATATCATAGGGGCTATAACAACGTACCCTGTTAGAGTTTATCATTCTTTTTTTTTAATTATGTAGTCCAACCAGAGAAAATGTTAAAATCGAAAAAAAATTTCACTTT
This sequence comes from Sepiola atlantica, assembly GCA_963556195.1. NCBI lineage: Eukaryota > Metazoa > Mollusca > Cephalopoda > Sepiida > Sepiolidae > Sepiola > Sepiola atlantica. The sequence goes on along the minus strand of OY744541.1, from coordinate 40,435,229 downwards.
TGACCAAAAAATCAAAAATCAAGGTGAATGAATAGTATTTTTAATTCAATATGAAAAAGAGATATCTCATGGTTCTATAATAATGTTTCTGTATGTTTTAAAAATTTAAAAGAAAAACGATAAAAAAAGTAACTAAATTACTTCACTATAAATCGCATAGCGCCGGGAAGTGACAGCTGGTAATTAACAATATTCTGTCTGACTAGCGTGGTAATTTCTTTTTTCCGCATTTACCAAACATTTCATCATGGGACATGATTCTTCTTCTCCTCTCTACGTATTTTATCTGATCTGTGTCACTTCCGTTGCGAGAATGTTGAGTACTTTAATTTTTTTTTTCACACCTGAGAATGATTTCTTTGCCCAGGCAAATACATACCTTCGCTGTCAAACTCAATTTCTGATGACAGCGTTTTTTAAATAAAATTTGTTGATTGCAAATGTTGATGCCTTCTACCAGTTATCCGTCGATAATACCGCTGTTTTTGTAAACTTAATAAATAGATACTATAAGATATTTTCTGGTGGTAGTCGCCAAATGAAGAAGGTACTCCATAACGATAAATGGTTGTTGCTGAAAGCTGTGTACTTGGATTTGTTTAAAAGTAGCAGCAGCCATAACTGTTGACGGTTGAAGCTATTTTTGTTGTTAGGCGAGACGATAATACATTCGAACAAATTGGCATAGCAACATACTAAATTATATCTATCTATATATATATATATATATATATATATATATACTAGCAATAATAGTCCCCCCGGTCGCATATTTTGGCTATTAGATACAATGTAACTGTAAAACAGTCGACAGTAAGATGTAATAATTTCCTCTTTACGTGCGATACTTCTATCAAAAGGGAGGGTAATGCATGGGAATATAGTCGCATGAACAAGGAGCAAATGCTAAACTCGCCCGAAAATGATGAAGGTTGGAGTCTGTACCATGATAAAAGAACAGCTAATATATTACATCCCCATAAAAAGGAGTATAGTATCATGACTATATGATTGATATTACACAAGGCCCACGCGCCATCTGAGGTATACATAGGAAGATAATACGTTATTCTGAAATAGCATAGTCAACTGAATTAGGTGATAAAAAAGTTAAAGTATTGTTTCGATTTTAGGCACATTCTCTCCAAATATGATCTGAGGTTAAGATCGGATTCTAACTCTTCCTGATGAGATCTCGGTTTATAATAACTGTTGATCGATAACCCCCGACATGCCAGTGTCGCAGATTTTGTACATGTTTGTGTAAATAAAAATAATCATATATAAAGTTCTTTTTGATATTGAGCACTTTTTATAAACCCTGTTGAAATTCTTTGGATTACTACCCTGTGGGTGTTTTTACCTGGATTATTACCATTATATATATATATATATATATAAAGTAAAGATGTTTTTCCCCCCCTTTACCTTTGGTGGGAGTACAAAATAACACCATGCATTATAGGCTACTTAAGCTACTACTCTATTCACTTCATTCACTCGAGCGTGTTTCAGAAATTTATGAGCATTTTGAGCATCGCACAAAAAATACTCCTATTAAGCCGCTATAACAGACTCTGACAAAAACATACTCCATACAGATGATAGCATAAACTTTCCCTTCTAATATTAATGTACTCCTATTCTCCAACCTAAGGTCGGTAACTCAATTTTGTCGAATATTCTTCTACTAATTTCATACATAATATACAAGATTCCTTAATCAATGAGTTATCCCTCCCTGATAGTCCGACAAAATAACAGAATATCGGATTACATATACTTACATATCATCAGTCGTTACTTATAACTATTAAACATAACTTATAACTATTACACTCATTCCGGTTTACATTAACGAACTGTACAAATTATTTCGTATACTGATTTAAAATGGCGTCACGCACTTATCAATATTATCGAGAAAATTCATTTCAGCTGCGGAACCTTTGATTGTTACACGTATGTTTCCTTTCTATCATGTATACTGGCATGCCTTAAACACTCATGCAATTCACACCATAACACTTTTCGGGCGTAAAATGTATTTAAAATAACTCACAGCGTAAACCGATAGAGCTCCACGCTTAAAACCATCCAATAGCTTACAGAAAGCTTACGGAGACCCGTAACTGCTCCTTTCCACGACGCTGGCAAGTAAGAAAGAAAAAAAAACAGGTAAATTGTTTGACTTTTGACCTTCCATACTTATCGGACAAAACTATAGCACAATCTCAGGATATATTATTGTTTTTCATTCATATGAGTTTCCCCTTTATACTTTTCGAAACATTCTATACTTTGGGTGAGTTTTATTTTTAGTACTTTTTTATCTTTACTTTTTCTTTTCATTCTTACTTTTATCTATCATAGCTATCCGCTATCTACATCTCACCCCCTCTCTGACTCTTTATTTTTGTTTACTTACTTATTAAAATAAAAACATCTCTTCTCGTAGCAAAAATACATATTTCTAGACTGCGGAAATTGTTACTTTTATTTCCATTCTATGGATTAAGGAACCACCCTCGAAAAGACTGTCTTCATTTCTTTATTTACTCACTACAATAAACCAAAAGGTACCATTAATTCGGTTTATTTTTACTTAATCATTTTTAGGTTTCAAAATATACTTAACTTTACAGTGTAGTATATGTTACTTAATCTCTTCTATTCTCGGTCAGTGAAATACTGAACTAATTATTTTCTCTCCTCTGTCAGTGAATAAGAAATCTTTCTAGATAGCGGCAATTTAAATGTATTCACCCAGGGGATCGATTTTAAACACATTAAAACAACATTGCTTGTTATTGTTAGGAAATTAATCCTTCAACGAAAAAGGGTTTTCCAAATTAGGATAAATTGTATCGGTCTAGAAGATCTTTTCTTTGACTGAGCTTGGAAATATTCACGCATATTTTTAGCACACATTTACTTATTTTGTTTGTGGGCGACTGTTTTTTAATATTTTTACAAACAATCCGATACTTACAATCGTAGTGGGTGGGGCCAGTAACAGAAAACATAGAAATATCTATTTTGTTTGATTACAAAAAATTATAACTCCTACATTAATCACCTAAATTACTTACATATTTCTTTCAACTTCTATTTTACGAATTACAACTCTACTACTTATATATGTCTCTTGCACAGAGACCCTTGCCTCTTTATGGTGCTCATGCAGTTTACAGACCTGTCTTACTTGTCTCTACACGAGGGCACTGTTAGACAAAAGGTCGGTTTTTAATATCGGGAAATATACATTTCCCCAAATAGGGACAATCCGGATTCGATCTAAAATAATAATTGCCGGAGTCAAGAAGGATTACTCTCAATCGCAAGATTGCAACAATTAACGACGGAAAGTGTTATTACTCCACAGATTGCATTAATTGTTTCAGCTGCTGTTTTACATTAACATTGTTGGGTTTGTGTTCGCGATGGTCAATCATAAGCACTACATAATTCAATAGTTAAAGATTTTGCGAGAAATATCTGGATTTATTCGACTTTGATATACTTAGATTGATATTACTATTTTTGTATTCATACCTAATATTCTATTTTAAGATTCTTATATAGTATCTATTTCATCACTATGTATTATTTTTCTTTAACTATCATGATTACTATCAATATTATCATTATTACTATTATCATTATTACAATAGTTACAATTCTTCTTCTTTATTATTTTAAAAATCGGTAAATTAACATAATTCTATATACATATTTTTCATTCGTTTTCTGTATTTTTTTCAAAATTTTATAAAATGTTTAAAATATGATGGTTTCACTGAACTTCTAGTTGTGACCTTAATAGGAGTCGCTGAAGAAGACACATGTTGGAATTCTTATAAAAAATATAAGAAAATAAAAATAATTAATAAGTCTCTGAAACGATCGAACGCCAGAGCATTAGATTATTCGAATGTAATGAACAATGTTTTAAATCCATTTATTTGTTCATTACTATTCATTATATATATATATATATATATATATATAGTAAGCAATGAAAATATATATGACAATCAAGCTATACAGAGGCTCCCGTGTTTCATCCCCGGGGGCAATCGTCAGGCTAAATGCCTGACGATTCCCCCCACGGGGATGAAACACGGGAGCCTCTGTGTAGCTTGATTGCCATATATATTTTCATTGCTTACTACCTAGCTCTACTTACGTATCGAGCACTGTTGAAGTAAATACTGAAAACTGATACATAAAAAATTATATCTCCTTATAATATTTTATGTGAATACATGAAGTACTAATATATATATATATATATATATATATATATATATATATATGTATATATATTACAGAAGTTCCTATCAACATGGAACCTTCAGCTCCAAGCTGAGAAAGAACATCCGGACAAGTAATACTGTGTGTTATTTAGCTTTGATACATAACTCGCTCACTGGCTTTCGTCAGCCATGTTATATACCAAAATAAACAATAAGGTAATAGATTCAGAAAACGGATCTTTTTCAGTGAAATCTGCCCTTAAATGATAAGTTATTACGTTCTCAAGATTGACCGAGGCAGTATACTTCCGCACTCGGTCCGAATGTGAGCACAGACCTTTTTTTACAACTCGAACATATAAATATATCTAATCAATTTTGCAAGACCTTCCTTCATCTAAACTCTTTCGATGCTTCGAAAAACGCTGAAATTTCAAATCTTATAAGTGATATTATAAATATTAATACATATGTGAAATTGCATCGTGGAATAATGCATAATTTAACATGTTTCCCGGAATTGACTTTGTGCAAGCACAATTAGAAAGGGTAATAGTTTTATTAATATTAAACGTGATTATTAAGCCAGCGAAGGAACTTGAAATTAC
>OY744541.1:40389127-40429127 GCA_963556195.1 Sepiola atlantica | reverse complement strand
TGCCATTGGAATCAAGCGATGCCGACTCAGGAGAGCGGTTGTTGGGATTTCGCAACCAGGTGGGGCACTCATACGTCGAAATCGACGGGAGAGTCCATCACCATCATATATATATATATATATATATATATATATATATATATTATATTATATGAGAGAGAGAGAGAGATCTATACGCAAAAATAGACGCAAAAATATATGGCTCAAGTTTCAATTCAACCTACTTCTATTAACTATTTTATTAACTATCATGGTGAAATTATTACAGGAGTGGACTGTGGAGACGAGGCTCTTGGTAAAGTTTTGTCGGAGCTACTTCATCACTTGCAGGTATACACTCAGACAAATAAGTATTTATAAGGTAGGTTACTTATTATTGGGAGATAATAAGAGACACTTCTAAATAACATCCGTCATCACCAGATTATCCCAGCAATATTTCCAGTCGTCCTAGATTTCTATTTGCCACTAGATTAAAACAATGTTGATTCAAGGGAGATGCGGTTTGGGATTACGCAACTCTTGATTTAATATATACTTATCCTCCAGTCAAACGTACAGGGTTAATCTATTGTTTCTCAAGACTTTGTTTATTACTTGTCGCATCTAATTTAGAAATTAAATATTTAGAAATATTTAGAAAATACCTCTCTACATGATTTTGTTTGTAATGATATTTACTTCCATTTATTATTTCTAATATATCTATCTATCTACAAATATATGTATATATATATATATATATATATATCTATATATATATATATACATATATATATAAGTGAGGAAGAAAAATGTACGATATTTGAGGCAAGGATTTAAAGACAATTAGTGTGTTTAATGTTATAAACATTTGTTTGCCACAAGAAAATGTTCATAATAGAAGAGGTGTTCATTCTAGTTGTTTTCCGGCTTTCTTAACTGCTTTCACACGCTTCCTGAAACTTGCACGAGTGTTCCTCAAATATTCGGGAGACAACCTGTATTCTTTTTTAATATTATCTTCAAAAGAGTCAACATTACTTTTGATGCTCTATTGCTTCTGGACGTGATCCTCGGTCTTCTAGTGAGTGGCATAAATGACAAATCATGGTAAGTACACGCTTATAACCCCCTCATTTGGGGGTTAGGGTAGTATCTGTAATAGTGTGATGATACCATTATCCCAAGCATTACTTTCTCTCTTTTTTCTGTGGTGGGTAGTGTAATATTTGTTGCGTTTTTTTATTGTTTTTTTCTTAACATAGTTCACCCCAAACAAGGCAGGACGCCAGTGTAGACGTAAGGGGCTACTGAGAAAAAAGAAGAGGGGAGAAGGTAGAGGGCAGTTAACCTAGATTGGGATCTGTGCAGCGAGATGTCTGTTTACATTAGTTTTAAACTTCTGCATGTCTGTACTGTCGGGGAAACACGAGGCAGGAAGGGAGTTCCAGAGGCCAGCAATACGAGGAAAGAAGCTATTTGAGTAGAAGGCTCTCCGACATCTGCGGGCCTCCACAGTGAATGAATGAGATTTAGTTGATTGTCGAGTTAATCTAGTGAATTTACGTCGAGGGGGCCCCAGAGTAGCCAGTTCATCGGAGCATAATCCATTGAAGTATTTGTAAAACAAGCACAAGGATGCTACATTGCGGCGATGGGACAGAGGGTGAAGCTTGGTTGACAGTGAGGGACCTATTAGGTTGGCGATTTTTTTTGGACCGTGTCAAGGAGGGAGAGAATAGTAGATGATGCACCAGCCCAGATGTGACAACAATACTCCATGCATGGGCGGATGGTGGCTTTGTAGAGATACAGGATAATGTCCGGTGAGATGAGTTTACTAACACGGTAAAGGGAGCCAACCTTCTTTGCGGCAGGCTTGGCAATGTCTTCGATGTATTTGTTCCAATTCATGTTACCTGTGAAGGTTAGGCCGAGGAGTTGGAATGATGAACTCTCAGGTAGGATGTTATTAGCCATGACAATCGGTGGTTGGAGAGGTTTTTTGTAGTTATTGAAGGAAAGGAGCTTTGTCTTAGCGGCATTAAAAGTTACCAACCATTTGTGACCCCAATCCACTACAGTCTGGAGGTCATTTTCTAAGGATTCAGCCAATGCCTCGGATAGGATTGTGTCGGTTTTGCCAACATGGCGAGAGTAAAGCGTGGTGTCGTCAGCAAATAAACCAATCTCAGACACTGTGTCATCAGGGAGATCGTTTATATAGATCAGGAACAACAGAGGTCCAAGGATAGATCCCTTGGGTACACCAGCATTTATGTCATGTTGCTTAGATGAACGGCCATCAAGGACAACCTGGATTTTTCTTTTGTCTAGGAAGGATCTGATTATATTAAGTTATTGCCCAGTAATACCGTATGAGCGTATTTTCAGGAGAAGCCCTTTATGCCATACCTTGTCAAAGGCCTTGGATATATCAAGCGCCACTGCCCTAGCTTCTCCTGCATTGTCATGATACCATTTTCCCGGGGATTACGTTCTCCTTTCGGGGAGAAGGAGCGTAGTGTATTATAAGTTATTGTCATGAGTTTATTCACAAAGACATTCCCTCGTCCTCTTAAAAGCTTGCGCACGTTTACAAGAATGTGTCATAGTCGGTTGTACCGTAGTCAACTCAGCACTTATTTTAGATATACGAGCGGAAATATTCGACCGGGGGGAGCATATTTTAGCTAGTATAATTATTGTATACAAATCATTTAAATGCAATATAATATTCGTCGATTTGTATTTCCTTGTTTTACTGTCTGTTGCCCTAGAGATGCACTCAAGAAAATTGTTTTACTGTTCAATTTCAGGCAATAAGAAAAACACGGCGATTACTATTGGAAGGATTTTTGTATAAGCAAAGAATGTAGCGATTCTTATGTCGCTTGTTTTGTCATGTAACAATGTAAACTTGTACATCCACTACAATGGGCTTAATGGCCGACAGTTATTTTCATTCATATTATGCTTAACATTCTCCGTCTAGTTTATGGCACATCAACCATATTTTCATACTGAAGAAAAATATTTATGTATTTTAAACGAAATTCCATTATAAAATTTTACGGATAGTTTAATTAATACAATCGGAAATATGCGACAACTGGCATAACACTACATTTTCTCCCCTGTGAAAAGGAGAAAACCATGCCCGAGATGATGGTATCATGAACACAGACCAGATAATAAACTAGCACCGCCATTATATCAACCCCAAAAAAGGTAATGCCTGGGAGAATAGTATCATGATAGACAACATATACTACATTAACCAGCAAAGGATGAAATAATTGATGGGAAGATAGTATTAATAAAACAAAACAGGCCTTAGACTACCTACCCCCTAAAATGTGGATAGACATCCCTTTGGGGATAGTATCATGAGAATAGAACAAATATTACAAAGTTTCCCCTTGATCATTGAAAAATAATCCAGTAATAGTATAGTTTTGACTTCAGACAGATAGCTACTAACTCCCCATTTATAATATATATTCTGGAAGTAGTAGCCACAGCAGTCGAATAAGCAGAAAACACAATTTTCGTAAATACTTAATTCGGATTGGGTAATTTATACAATATATATATATATATATATATATATATATATAAATCTTTCGAGGTACAAAATTTATAAATAGATTTAAAAAGAATACGCGGAAATCTCTCTAAGGCCCTTTCGACGATCATCTCGTCAGGAGAAAATCGATAGTTTTAATTAATAATAACGTCGAAAGAAAGAGCAAAAATGTTACTCAAGTTCCCCATTTGTCTCTTTCTTTCGACGTTATTATTAATTAAAACTATCGATTTTCTCCTGACGAGATGATCGTCGAAAGGGCCTTAGAGAGATTTCCGCGTATTCTTTTTAAATCTATATATATATATATATATATATATGTGTATATACGAGGATGAAAATTTATGTGTTCTATGAATCGTTCCTCATCCTCTTATAAGGTACTGTATGTAAGAGGATGTCGACAACAACTCCAAAAACCTAACGTCGTCATCTCTAATGACCAGATAATACATGCGATTGAAGACCGCATTTGAATTTGATATTCCTTAGAAACTTCCTCCTTCAGTGGAAGCCGGTTTAACCCGCCTAGACCGAATACGGTTTCGTTCGTTTTCTCATAAGGTTAGTAATGTCTAAACTGATAACCATCGCAATAATCCTTATCCTCGAGTAATTTTAGCGGAGATAAGAGATAAAACATTTAGTTAAAAAGTATATATATAGTAGCAGTACACACGTAGTAATCAATATACGTCATTTAACTACAAATAAAATATCCGTCAATTGGATATGCATGGTACTTAGTGAAAAGTCTATTTCTAACTAAAGAGTAAAAAAATCGACTGGCAGGCAAAACATCTTACAAAACTGCGAAGACTAAACTTACTATTTATAATTATTAATTCATCTCAGACATCCTTCATCGTTTCCTGATTGAATGTGTGTGGAAAATTTATATAAGTATCCAATCATGCTGCAATTGAAAATAATGGCTGGATAATATGCAGTTCCAAATAAAATTTGTTAAAATATTACATTACTAATTGAATATACGAATTATGGCGTTATCCGAGAACACCATAATATGAAGAGACAATTCTCATGCGATAGTAACGCACACGCACGCCAATTACACGTAATAACACTATTCCTTCATCGGTTACAATATGATCAAGATCCGGCCTATAGACAGCTCATATTGTTCTCATTCTATAAGCACTTCTATTATTTTCATGTGGCGCGTATAAAAGAGTAATCGGGTTTACACTTTCCACATACTCATTTGCATCTGTCTCTCTCATATACATATATATATATATATATATATATATATATATATATATATATATATATATGAGCGTTTTTCTCATAATTATAGCTTGAATCTACGAACAGCGTTCGATCCCATGCAACTGTCTGCAACTATTACTTCTACCCTGATGAGAGTAAAAAGTCCGAAACGATATCGTCTGTAGGAGAAACACTTTAATATATAATAAAACAAATATTGATAGTTAAAAGCCGCTTTAAAAATGTAATAGTCTTTAAATTAGAGCACGGTGAAATTGAGAAAATGTTGTCATTTGCGACAAAGCGAGTTCCGTTCGAACGTTGAACACTGTAGACAGCAACAACGCTTCCCCTGCCTCACCGGGTGAGAATATCTTAATTTCAATTACTGCCTGTGATAATTGCCATTAGCCGTGTGGTTCTGAGCGTTTGTCTCGTAATGCTAGCCGGAATCTATGAACTGCGTTCGATCCCATGCGACTGCCTGCATTACCACTCCTGCACTCTTGAAGTTAAAAAGCCCGCCCAAAATATCGTATGTAGGTAAAACACACTTTTATAGTCAATAAAAATATGTATACTCATATACATATATATATTCATATATATATATAATATATATATATATATATATATATATATATATATATGAAGCAAACATTGTTAAACATGACAGCATTCTATGCTAAATCATACTTTTTTTCATTTTTTATCCTTATTGTGTCATAATAAACAATAGTATGTATGATCTATATGCATCAGTAACGTTTTCATTTTTCATCGAATCATCTTCAGATGACGATAACAAATGTACAAATAGTTATAAAAGGAATTTCTAAACGCACCCGAGAACGCACATGTAAGACGTCAAAAGAACACACTTGGACAGTTTCAGGAGAAACGTTTATAATGTAAATTCCGGGTCCAGAGAATTTGTGTCACAAGATGAATTGTATTACGTTAAGCATTTTAAAATGATGTAATGTTTATAAACTCCAGAGTACAAACTGCAACTCTTGATTTAAAATCGAAGGCTTGAATCACATATGTTTCTAAAGTATACTTAACATTTTTGATCATGCTATTGCTTCAGAAATGGCATGACTCCTTATAGAATCTTCCATATGTATAAAAGTTAGATACGAGCTATATTAAGTAGAGCTGCCACAGCTGAGAAAGGGCCGCTAAAAGCACTCTTCGCTCAACAGTGACTTCGCAGGCTAGGGAAGAGATCTGTTCTGTTCTTTACAGCCATTAATCACAGAATAGACGTTAATAGTCTCCTTTTTAATCGTTGTATCAATGGAAAGTGCGAGACTGAGCTCCAATATCTGGTTCCTACTAGGAAGCAATTCATGGAAAGAGCTCGTGTTCTACAACAACAAAAACACGTTCATAAATTTCTTTTTTTGGAATTCATAAAAAAAGTCAATCATGAAGTAGTATACATATCTACTCGTGAGGTAGACACACATTTGCTTCATTTCTGAAGGTAATCATCAAGTCTTATTGCCTTCGGAATTAAACCTTTACGTTTATATGCAATTAATTTAACATAAGTTTCTATACATGTACACACACACACATATATCTATATATATCTATAGAGAGAGCGAGAGAGAGAGCGATATATATATATGTGGGGTGTGTGTGTATGCATATATCTAAAGCTCTTTCATTAATTGATAGCTGTTGATGTAAACATATATATATATATATAATTTAATTTTTTAAATTTATTTTATACGTACATAAAAGTAATCGATGGGCACGTGTTGCTGCCTCACAGTCGTCATCAGCATAGCACACTTAGACAAGGATCGAACCTTTGATAGTGATGTCTGCACGCCAGCGTCTTACTATCAGACCAAGGCGCCCTGTCTAAAAATATGTACGATTTTTATCATGGAAATATTTAACGTATTTCATGCAATTATTTTTATTGGTGATTGCAGCATTCCTTGTTTAGTTTTTCTTAATAGTATTTCGTTTGTTTCACTCCCTAATTGATTAAGATACAGAAAATTGCATTATTAGTCACCCTTTACTTTATAGGACGTATTTTTCGTTAATATATATGTTTATATTTTATATAGAAGTTTGTAACATGAATAATATATTCATCAAAACAGGAATATTTGTGCATGGATAGTGGATAGGCACAAACACAGAACAGTACAAATAAGAAAACAAACAGATTTTAAAAGTTGAACGAAAATATCCCTAGCAGGTGCGAACACGCTTAGAGCAGAAAACGATTTTTTTCATACAGTGAAGCGTGGAAGGTATTATAGATAACGGATAAATAGGGGGGATGTGAGTGGAAGTTATGTGTCGAAGTAGAGAGAAAATCATATATATATATATATATATATATGAAGAAAAGTTGATCCGACGTAATGTAAATTGAAAAAAGGTAAGGCAAAAACTGTGATTTATGTAATCATCAACGTTTCGTCTTTATTCAAAGACTTCCTCAGGATGAAAAAACCATTATAGAAAAATCATCCAGAATATTATTTTGGATTTGCCAGAAAGTGTCCAGACTTCGATATGGTGTTTGACGTGAACAAGCAGAGTGACAAAATTAAATGTGAATTATCAATCCAATTCATCTCGCGTCTTTTGAAAGAGAGAGGCAACTGCTGATAACGCTACTACCAAAATTATGTTTTTCACTCTCTCCTTGTTCACGTCAACAACCATGCCGAAGTCTGGACACTTTCTGACAAATAAAAACATGATATTCTGTATGATTTTGCTACATTGTTTTCTTCATCCTGAGGAAGTCTTTAAATAAAGACGAAACGTTGATGAATACATAAATCACAGTTTTTGCCTTACCTTTTTTCAATTTACATTACGTCGGATCAACTTTTCTTCATATATATATATATATATATGATTTTCTCTCTACTTCGACACATAACTTCCACTCACATCCCCCCTATTTATCCGTTATCTATAATACCTTCCACGCTTCACTGCATGAAAAAAATCGTTTATATATATATATATATATATATTATACATTGTTTTCGTTTTAATTCAGTAAGACCTCATAAATTAAAGGGGTTCTTTCTGGTGATACCACTTGATTTCTATAGTAAATACATCGATATCTTCGAGAATAATCTTGATTGAACACTATCTCTAAAATGTTGAGTTAGGTAAGAAGTGAAAAACCATTGATGAATGTTCCTCTACATAATCGAACAGTGAACTATGTTAGTGTATGTCGTTAGATATCTTAGTCTTACCGGATTCCAGGACAAATAATTCATCTGATCTGGTGGAGTATCCAGCTCAGTTCTGTTGAGTTCACATCACTAGGAAAATGTTCACAACTCATCGGCTGACCCAGTGTATATTCGTATCGAGGAGATCTGAGAAGCTTTGAATACTTTGTTATTTCGAAAATGTGGTCAGGGTAACTTGTAGAGTAAAATATCTTTATACAAGGATGTCCTGACAAATCCTTGTACAGAGAGATCAATGACGCTCGGAGATGGGGTTTAGTAGGTAATTCAAACTCTAAATATATGTATACGTGTGTGTGTGTGTAACGTGTCAGCACGTTAATAAATTGGCAGTGCAATTTAGGAGTTCCCAGTTTTATATGAATCAATTTTGATAAACCATTTCCCAGATGCTTTGCGCGATATTGCAGCACAATTGCTAGGTCTGTTGCTATCTGAAATGTCGTTCTTTGTTTTAATCTCATATTCAATAGTTCGTAGGTGGACGAAACTCATATCTGTTGCCTGATATAGCCCATTTTTGGGGGATGGAAGGGGGAAATGATAAATTATGATACATATTGAGCAAACCCTATAGTATATATATTTTATTAAAAACACATATTCTCTATCTCGACCCTTCATTTCTCTTGACGCTATCTACCCTTTTTTTCTCTTATCACGTTTCATTTTCAAATAACACGCACATAAGGTCTTATGTACGACATGAAAAGAAACTGGAATCTTATGAAAATCCCCATCATACCAGTAATTATAGGAGCAACAGGACTAATGAAGAAGAATTTCAAGAGCTATCTGGCGAGTATACCCGGTGAACCGAGTGCAAGAGAAATACGAACAACTGCAATTAAGGGGACGGTTAGAATCTTAAAACGATCTCTAAGCTGGAGTGTCTGAAATAGCCGGTGAATGGCTGGCATCCGGTAGGATGCCCTATCTCCAGCAAAGACAGAAACATAAGAAAAATTTTAAAAAAGTGAAAAGAATCCGCGTCCCAACACAGGTAAGATGTATTCTCGTAACGTTCCCCTTATTCATATCTCCTTACGAAGATAAACATTAAGATATGATGCTTATAAACATCATGTTTAGAAGCTTTATTCTAATCCTGATAAAATTCAATACATGATGTTGATGCTAATACATGTCTTTAATGTAAAGCTCATGCTTTTAGGTGTGAAAAAGAAAGGATAATTCAGAATGTTATTCATTGGTGCCAAATGACTATGGATCAAATCTAATGTAAATCGTAAATATTTGAAATTTCCAATAAGACATTGTGCTCATATTTAATACCCCATGAACCACATAAAATATTCCAAGTAACTGAAATGTTCTGAACATGTATCCATTGATGTCTAATAACTATTCTTACAATTTTACAAAAATCGATCGTATCTGTATTTCTCTTAAGAGCTTCTAAACCTGTGTATGTAAACTTATATTAAAACTAAATTAGATATAACATAACTACATTACACACATTATTAACACTCACAGAATACTCATAAACAGCCTTACACTCTTGCTACCTCGGCTGGCTCGACAATGTAGGAGAAACCTTATCGTAATTAATTATGCTAATCAATTTCAGCAGACGATGTAATTCTGTTTGGAGAAGAATCTTGCCTATGAGATGCGTCTGTTTTGTGTTCAGCTGATTTGTTATTAAGATAATATTGAAAATATTGCATGATAATAGAGAATTGAAGAATTTACGTTTATCATGAAAAATAAGTTTGTTTTTTTCTTCTTTCGTGTGAAGAAATTCGTGAAATATTGATCTGCATGGGATGGAAAGGAATTCGAACCAAATTATTTTCATTCCAATTGCCCGCGGCATAAAAGGAGATTAATTACTGACAACTACCCTCCAGCAGGTTTAGCTTAAAAAAACCATCCAAACATAAAAGCCGCTTTCTAGCTGTGTTGTTTTCCTTTCTCGTTAAATCTGCTAATGTAATTAAAAAATATATTTTCCGATTTAAACTTTTGGATAACAGAGATTCCAGCCATGTTTATTGTCTTCATCTTTCTTTCGCATTTGATATATTTTCCGAGACAGCGGTGAATTATTACTTACGAGAAAAGAATTCACCTGATCACGTTCGCATATGTGCGAAAGAGGGTAGTTGGAAATGTTAGCTGAAATGGAAGAACTCATTTGACTTGGTCACGATATATTTCTAATGGAAATGTGGAATATGTGTCTGAAGCCAAAACAATACGATTACGATATTTTAATGCTCGATCCAGTTTACTGTACTATTTCTATTACTGATGGAGATGTTGTATCTGTTTTAATAAGAAACACATGTTGGCAGTTTTAGTGGGAATTGCGGTATTCTTGACTAATTGAAATGTTTGCTACAATGGAAGAATTAATTGAACTTGGTTAATATCCATAGCTAATAGAAATGAAGTATCTGCTTATCTGAAGCCGAAACTATTTTACGTATATATTTTAATCCCCTTAAGTGTATTCAATATATTCATGTTTGAAAATGAAAATATATACATTTATATCCTCTTACCTTACTGTAAGAAATTAAATTATTATTTTGGGCGAGAAAACATTAAGATTGGCCACTGAAGAATTGTAAGATATATGCAATAAATTTCGGTTCTATAGATAAACGAATTTAAGTTTATATAAAAACTTTTGTATTGTGAAAAATAGCATGAATTAAAAAAAAGATATATCTATATATTTAATACTATGAACATTGTCATTTTCTGTTAATTAATCGTGTCATAACGAACTTGCTATTTTCATTTCCTTTTTAGGATTTACTAAATTCTATTAACAATCAGATATTGCAATTTTTCTTCGTAAATAACTGGATTTAATATTAATTACTATAATATTGAGTTATAAGTTAAGAATTCGAAGGAAAAACGCGATAAAGGATATTCTTAATTTACGAATCTATCACTACATAAAGTGTTGCATTTCAACACTCTGGCACACTGAAAAAGCATGTGTTACATAATATAAACCCGACATAATTCCCTTTTGCTTTTGATTAAATTAAGGTTTTAGTCGTGGTCTAGATTTTATAGACTCGTCCTAAATTTGATTTGTCGCCTTTGAATTTTAACCTTTTTACGTGTATTATATTGTTTATCTGGACTACTCTTATTATCTTGAGTGTTATTCTCACAAGGTTTCGGCCGATGTAACCTCCGACCTTCTTCAGGAATATTTTGTTGAACTCGGGAATCTGTACGGAATTTCGAATATAAGCTTTTATTTGATCTACGTGAGTAGCATGCTCTCGATCCGTCAGTCATCACCGGGTATAATTCTTAAGTAATTAGTAATTGTATATTTAGTATCGCTTACACTGAGGATTGAACCTTCAACTTTCAAAAATGTTTCAATTAGAAGTGAATTTTACTTATAACTTTATCCGTTACGCCACAGGTCCTTGTAGTGTAGTGTCCATTATACGGTGACCCTATAATACCAGAGTAAATCCTTCGGCATTACATAACCCATAGTTCGTTGCTATGCCGTAAACCAAACCAAACCAGAGTAAATCCCTTGTGCCATGTAAAATATGTTGACTACTTTCGCAAATTGTGCCTTAAAGATGTTAAACATAATCGGCGTTCTTGAGAAAAAAACACACTGAAATCGGTAAAACAGTCGCAGGTTCTACCATCAAGCGTCGCCGACTATTTATTAAGTTATAATCTATAAACTATGTAATTGGGAATGAAATGACAATTCCTCAAATGTCTTTTTTTCTGGAGAGCACCGACACATATATTCTCATTTCAGAAATCAAAGACGGTCAAGTGTAAGATAAATATTTGAAATAGAAACTGCGTTAATTTGAATAAATATTTTCTCGTATGGAAATGTTTTAACAGTATTGTAACGAGATAGCCAGTCTCCTTTTTATATGGAATTATATTGCATTAAGAGATGGTCTAGCTTCTGACATTTTAAATAATTTACTAATGTTACCTTTTAACAAGGTTATAACAAGAAGTGTAAAAATTAAAACTATTAGTATTATGCTTTCACTTCTCCCTCGCCGATATCCCCTCGCTTCCCACACCTGTAATCGGCATCCGGCTCTGTCCGATACAACGACGAGCATATGCATTCGGCTGGTTGCTCAGTCAATCGTTCCGCGCTGTGTATATAAAAAATGCTACTGATAAGTAAGAACATTTATCAGATATGTCCGATGCACTTAACTTTTCAAATCCTAGACACAAATGGGTTATCAGTTGAATAAGTTTTACTTTTTCAAATCATGTTTGGAATTTATACTTTTAAAATGATTAGGGGTGGCACGTTTAGGACATGTTTAATTTTTCCACTTTACAAATAACTAAATAAAACATAGCCTACATTACTATCACTGACACCTAGCAGCAATATTTACAAAATTCATAATGGTCGCCTAATTTGTTTAGCGGCAAATCCTGTGCATACAAGTAATATATAAGCATATACAAATACCTAACTTAGAATAAATATAGATTTTTCAAATACTCTGTCTATACTTTTACATAGGTATGCAACTATATTAGTTGTACGATGTATGTCGTTTTTCCCCTTATAGTTAAAAAGAACATCTAAAGAACATACAAACAGGACAAGCCTAAATTGATCAACTCGTATTACATGCTAGACATCTTCTCTAATGAAGTGAGTTCCAAGATAGTTTATTATTACTTCAGTTCACCTATTTTGTAGGAAATAAAGTGCATCCATTTTGACGAAGAAATCGTTTGATCAAAGACACACGAGCTCATAAACCATTATAAAATGTGTTACTAAACGCGAGCCAATATAATTACAAAAGTAAAAGCATAATTAGAGACGTCATTAAAAGCCACTAATAAGACGTGGGCATGAGTAATGTAGTAGTGTGTAGTGTGTCTTCTTTGAAATTTAATGTGACAATGAAGCATCTATTTCTTACAAAAATCATTTGTCAGAAAAACTCAGCAATCTGAAACATTAACACCTATAATAACATTAATTTATTATTCAATTAATTCATATCAGTATATCTTTCGTTAGACACACACATATTCCCTAAACACATGCACATGTTTACAACATATATATGTTTTATCGTGAATGTGACACTTCAGTGTGGCTAGGAGCAGTGAGATTCGAAAACAGGACCCAAATGGTTAACGTTTAGTGTTCCGGACACTGATCTACAGAATATGTCATTCATAGTGGTCGAAATTATATCGTATTTAAATATAACTATTCATTTATTTAAATTTTATGCGATACTGAGAACCGAGAATACTCAATTATTGTGATCCACGATAAGGCAAGGATAAACCATAGTTTTAATCAAATAAATATATGGCTCCTGCTATCTTTTCTGTATTTACTTGTTTCCCATGTAAGAGAGTTAGGCGCAAGGTTGGTTTATATGTGAGAAGAGAACTTGTTTTAATAATTATTTGATGCAAAACTACGCTCACGCACTCACACACACACACAATATATATATATATACATATATATATATATATATATATATATATATATAACATTAACAATGAAGCTAGGTTAATGAATGTTTGTTCCCCAAGGATTTTTTAAATCACATAATGAAACATGCTGAATTTTGATGTTTATAAAAACAATATTATAATTGTTCTAATTAGCGGTAATTTACAAATACCATATCAATTGACCGTTCTCATACTAAGTTTTCTCATTTGCTTTCTACAATGCTATTTAGCCAACTGTGTTATTGTATTCGTATTCTAACACTCATACTTTCATTTTCTATTTCCCTGTCTCTGTCTGGATGTGTGTGATTTGACTGTCAAAATAAATATAAAAAGGAATTAAATAACGATTGATATAGTCGATTATAAAGAAAAAAAGATAATTACAAGTAAAATTACAATTCATGCCGTAATTAGGGTGAAAAAGAAGCGGAAGTAAAGAAATCCATACACACACACACGTATATATATGTATATATATAAATATATAAATACATTTAGGAATATTGACATTTGAAGCATAAATGGGATAAAAAACTTAAAGAAAATGAAAACAAATATGTTAATTTTGCGTTTTGATTTTGATTTTAAGGAATAATATACGCATTCGTCCGTCATTCTTTACGTTTTATATATATATATATATATATATATATATATATATAGGTAGACGATGAAAAGTAATTAGAAAAGCGACGGAGGCAGATCTTTTTTCAATTCAGTTGTGTAATGCAATGGTATATTCCGCAAGAAACAATTTATTCAATTGATTTTTTTCCTTAAGCCAGGCTTTTCAAAGATCAAAATCTTATCATAAGAGGCCCTTGCTGGGATATATAAGTTGGCAAAAGCCAAGATTTAAAATTTGAAAAAGTATAATAAAGATTGTGGGGGAAGAAAACAAGGCAAAAAGCTGCCCGAATGCAAGCAAGTGTCCGATTGCAAAAGAAATCCGGTGTCAAAAAGTTCAGCGGTGAAAGTCATTTGTAGGTAGGTCGTTAGAAGGCACGAGAAATAAATTGAGGTGGTTCAAAGTTTGCTTTCAGTTCTCCACATCATATATATATATATATATATATATATATATATATATATATATATATATATATAATTAACTTGTTAAAAATATCCAGTGGGTATAAATCCGAAGGAAGTTGAAACCGGGTTATTGAGAGTGCTCAATGAAAATTCAGAGCAAATTATATTTTTTTGTTTGTGATTTTATTCCATTAATTACGAAAAATATATGCTGTTTCATTAACGCTCGCAAAGAACGTCAACTCTTCAAGCTATAATATATATATATATATATATACATACATAAATTGAAGCTACAGTTATTAAACCCTAGCAACCAACAATAATTAACATTACGCATGAAACGAGTAACAACATTTTAAGATGTGTAACGTAAATACGACTGATCGTGTGAAACTAATTCGGGCGTACCGGATTTTAAATTGTAACGTTGACCTTGAACTATACAAGTTTGTTGTTTTGACGTCTAACATGCGGCGTTTTCGGCTGTTTTTTTTTTCATTCTCTTTTCTCCAGATTTTCTTCCTATGTTTTTATCGAGAAATAATCGAAGTGCTCGTGATGATTTCTCTTGTTTTGACATAAAAAATTATAAAAAAATTGCAAAAATAAAAAATCGCATGATCAAGCACAGATGTTTGATATATATATATATATATATATATATATGTTTGTATATATATATATATATATATATATATATATATATATATATATATATATATATAATGTAGTTTTCATTTTCATGAACTATTTACTACTGAAAAGTGGTCTGTGTTTTACAAAGAGCTTTGTATTATTGCATAGCGCATCTAGATTTTCCCCATGTAGGGTGTGTTTCGTCATAAATAATTTTCAAATTTGTTTATAGTGTTAAAATATCTCCGCAGTATTTCTAATATATTTAATATATTATTGTCTTGTTATTTTTGTTAATGTCTTACTATTTTCAAAAACGCGTAAAATCTGTAAATTTACCTCAACGTAACGATGGTAATTTATTGGCATAAACAATCGCAAACAGTAAATGCAAAATAGGTTAAATCTGGATAATGAATTGCATTTGCGCGATATTTTGTATTGAATGCAAATGACATTATTCTAACGCAAGAAAATGTGTAGAAATCAAACACCTACTTATTTTAGATACAACGTTGTGCATCGCAATGACTTCATATTTAACTATACACGAATACTTATTTTGTGTTAAAGACAATTCCAAAAATTGTGTTTGGTAATTCATTGTCGTTAATTCTATATGAATTATTTTATTTAGTATATATATGGGTGTATCTATCTATCTATCTATCTATCTATCTATACATATAATGATAGATACATATATAAAAAGGGAAATGAGAATCAACATATGTATGGTATTTGTTTAGAAATAACTATACAGCGCTACACGAATATATATATATATATATATATATATATATTTTGATTTTATTCCATATATATATATATATATATATATAGAACTGCCATACATTTAGGGAATATCTGCTAAACAATGGGTGTACACAAAGAGACGTTATATACCGCATACACTGTGAAAGAATTCATTCACAATGCTTATACATATATACATACATATATATATATATATAAGTAACACAAGTGCACATGCACCTGTTTTACCCATTAACCTTTACATTATTAACTCTCACCGCATGATGATACCCAAAACAATACTCTTTACACCAACAATCTTTCTAGATCAGTTAGTGACAATCTTGATCAAACCCCTCCACCTCAAATGCTTTCCATATCAAACAATTCCAACTTTACCTCTAGGCAGAATTTAAGCATACAACACCAAAACACATCTACAATTATAAATAACACTCCTAATGCAATAACAGCTACATATAAAATACACATTACATACGAGTCTGTGCTATCCCTATAAAAAACTGCATATCCAACCATATGTATTATTTTAAAAGAAATAAAAACAAAAGAGCAGGGACTTTCCTAACTAATGTAATCAAAATTGTAACGGTAAAGACATTCCTTCATCACTGCATTGATCGATATGGAAATCGTCTGAGTCCTGGATCTGGATTTTGAAAGCTATGTACTTTAAAAACCGTCATGATAATCACGGCTGATAAGAGTAAAAACATTATCAATTCTAAAAGCGAATTTCTGTCAGCATGCAGACATGAAATACAACTTAAATATACCAATGTGATTGCCCCCATGATACCATTCCCCAATTCAATAACTAAGCATTTCCTAACTAACAACGGACCAATACTACAACAACTTATTTCAATTACTTAATACATTTTCACTTGATGTTCTTACCCTAGCTATTATTTTACCACATATTGAAGACAACCACTAGTACGTATTGCATCCACAAATGTAAAACTACCTTTATCCTAGCATGAATGGTCTTACTAACACTTTAAGCTTGGTACACATCTTAAATCATATCTCCCCTCAGATGTTATCTTCTAAATATTATCTTCCTATCCAAAACACAATGCACAGAATTAGAAGATTTAATTTTTGCAACAGACAGCCAACTGTTTCTATTTCTACTTTTCCACTATATCCTCCTTTCATCTCATTTATCACCTATTCAGTTTATTTTATTCAGTTAGTTTTTATTGTCCTAACCATAACCCACTAGATTTCGAATCGGGGTTGTGCTTTGTCAAGGCAGGAACGTGTATCTGAGCGCCACTTCCCTAGATGTTGCAACGTAACTCCATCGTAGGACGCATTTGATTATTACAGGTAAACGATTGGGCCAGGCGTGAGATACTTTCTGGAGCGGTAGAATGATCCAATAATTTTTCTAACGACTTTTTCAACAGATTTGGTGTCAGTCTTCTATTTTCAGCCTGAAGAGAAGTTCAGTCCCAGAAGCTATTCAAATCAGGGCACTTCTCAAGGAAAATTGCGGATCTGAGAGTTGGTGGTGAAACGATAGGAGCTTGGTTTTAGACGCATTAAAAGCTACCATACACTTTTTCCCCATTGTACCACCGGCTTAAGGTCGCAGGATAGAGTATCTGAATGATGCTGATCATTAACACTCTTCAAAATGTCGCAATAGATGGTTGTCATCTGCATAAAGGTCGACTAAGGATCTTATCTATGTATATAAAAATTGCCTAAGGGAAACAAATGTTAAGTAACTCGCATTCGTGGGATTCTAAGAAATGTCACAGTTGTATAATTCATCTGTTGTGGGTTGCTGCAGAACTTACAATTATGTCCAGCGCGAATGCAGACCCCCCACTTTCTTCAAACTGGAATATTCTTATCTGAGTACTACAATTAATGTAGTTTTGAAATATATATGATTATAAATGTCTATCTAAAAAATCTGTTTTAAGAGTTGGTGAAATAATTCCATTCCATAGATGTCCGGTGCGAACAAAGATCGCATGATATTATCATACCATATTTGAACACAACAACAATTACGTTTTTACCTCAGCCAGAACGCCAATAAAGTGTATAATAGTTCGAGTTTCATGTTTTAAACAACAGTATCATGAGATGAAATTTATACAGAATCCGGTGCTTGTGAACTGTAGGTCCGACAATTTTTTTTTATCTTAAAGTTGAGGAGAGTCAAATAAGGGGAAGAGAACTCTAATTTCAACTTTTAACCACGATTTTTTTTTCAGAAAATGAATTTTAACAATCTGAACTTGCAAGGTGCCACAACTAACCACGCAGAACGAATGTGGAATTAGGCGAAGAAAAGAAACAAGGTTAAATGTGTCACCCACACGCACATGGTGGAATCGTACCTAGCCGAATTTTTGTGGAAACAAAAATTCCGAAAACACACTGCACTAAGAACTGTTTTCCAACAAATTGCCGAATTTTACCCAGTGTAAAACTAACCCGAACCTTAACCCCTAACTCTAACCCCATTTTTGAAAATCATTTTATTTTTCATTTCATTTTTCACTTTTTAATAATTACAATAGTAAAATCCATTTTCAGATAAATCGTGGTTGAAACTTGAAACTAGAATTCTCTCACCCTTATTTGGCTCTCCTCAACTTAAAGATAACATTTTTTTCGCACCTACAGTTCATAAGAATTCCAAATCCTTGTTTACATTGAATCTCCGGCGATCGAGCGATCCAATGTTTTAAAATAATTAGGACATTTATTACCCTGCAGTATTATAATAATAGTAGACGATGCTTATTTTTTTAATAAGTCGAAGCTTGTAACAGTTTTCTTTAATTTATTTAATTCAATATTCAATAAACTAGACACAAATAATAATTTAAAAGATATGTTTACGCCACAAGTAGTTAATGGCACTAAATTGTATACTACTGGACAATGCACCAATGTTGACGGGGCACGGATCGTCTATTATCAAATTTAAACGAACGGTTGAACATATAAACGTAGGGGAATCTCCACCTCCCATGGGAACTTCTCAAACGAACACAGATAACTAACCAACTTACAACTATTTCCGATGGCAGGGAACCATTTCTACATAATTTGAAGCTAATAACTTAACCGGCCGATACAAAATTTTCGCATTTCGTATATAAATTCAGTAAAAAAATGAAAAAATACTAAACCTGTAAAGAATATAGACATTTGCTACAGGAAATCTATTTCACTTGCTAATTCTCAGTGTAGTGAAAGTGTTCGTCAATTTGAGCATATGTGCTCTGCATGGTTTTTCGCGAAATTAGCCAAGCGAAAAAATTGATCTCTAGAGTAACAAAGCGAACTGATAGATAAAGAAACGAATGGAATTGGAGAAAGTAAAAAAGCAGAATCCATCAACTGACACATGTAGATTCAATCAGATTGCAGTGAAATATAATTGCGTTAAAAAAAAAGACGGCGAGATTCGGACGGACACACACACATACACAAACATATATATGTGTGTGTATATATATATATATATATATATATATATATATATATATATATATATATATATATTATATGTGTGTGTGAATGTGAGCATTACTGAATAGAAACATATGTAAATAGACAGACGTAGATATATTGTTATAGATATTAGTAAACAAGATATATATTACCGAGATAAATCATGTCTGTTTATGTGGGTATTATTTATGCTAATGTATGTAGTGATCACATATGTCTATGAATAGTTACTACATCTTAGATTTTGACACACACCAACATATATATATATATATATATATATATATATATATGTGTGTGTGTGTTATCGTGAAAAAAATTCCAGAAAGAAATCCGAGTCTGAGAGCTCAATCTAATTAACAGAGCAAGAATAAAATAAAGTAACACAGAATCACATAATCACCGGTGCGATAATTTATTTCGACCCTCCGGTTTTTTCAAGCACCTAAACGAGGAGATTACATGTTTGAAAATAAAAACAGAAAAATTCACACTCATTATTCAATACACATATATATAGAGAATGACATTGTGCTATTTACAACGGAATGCATATGTTGAGGGGGGGGAGAGACAACAGATTTAATACATATATGGAGAGGAGGGGAACTTAAACGATTTATAACGGAAGGCGTATATTGCGGTGGGAAAAGGGTGATAACATATTAAATATATATATTGAGATAGGGGGAAATTGTACGATTTATAACGGAAGTCATATAGTGAGGGGGGAGATAGTAATACATATATATAGAGAGGGGGCTATTGTATGATTTACAACGGAAGGTATATAGGAGGGGGTAGAAGGGTGAAATATCATAACCAGGTCAATCTGTCTGGGTCCCCTTACAAACGCTTAACCCTAAGTTATGTTTAATCGTCTATGAAGGGCAGCAATTACACGTATAACGTAAACAATTCCTCAGTTTGGTGATTGAGAAATAAGTAAGAAGGAAACGTGGAGGGGGGAAAAAGAATTGGGAGAGAGGAAGAAGGAAAAACCACGAAAGCATACCGCAAGACAGCCAAGGCTGTGCCATGCTGAGTCCATGTAAGAATTCAAGACAATATTTTTTTAAATGTATTCATGTTTAGCCAATAGATTACGCAACTATCAGAAATAGATGCAATAATAACAAGCCGTAGCGTGAAGATTAAATACTAGTAGATGATTCTAATTGAATAATGATCATACCAATTGGAGAAGTACAAATAAATCTTAGTATTCACTACGGCAACCAAATGTAATGGCGGATCAATAATATCATCAAGACCTCTGCAATCATTTAAAACTCAATGATAAGTCACAATACCACCAATAACTATAACGTTATTATGATACTCAAAATCAGCGACAGTGTCACCGATCACCATAATGAAGACACTAACAGCCCCGCCAATAGTGACATCGGTAGCTAGATATATCATATATAGATAACGCTTCGGTGTATATTGAAAAGAAATAAAGTGCTTGATCGCAAAAAATGGGAGAGCTAATATAGTACTTATTTATTTAAAATCTATATATTACATACCTCAAAGACGTACCATTGTTTCATTGAAATAAGCTGACCGCGTCTCTTTCCAAAAGGGACGTTTGAGTAAACTCACCGGAAGACGTTAAGGTGAGCTTTGAACTTCATTTTGCGATTTTATTTTTATTTCGTGAGTCACTGATTATATTAATTGGGTTCTAACGATCTTTTTAACAAAGATACGAGGCCAGCCTGTCTCGATGAAACCATGTTACGTCTCTATATGTATGTATGCATATATATATATATATATATATATATATATATATATATATATATATATATATATTCAAACGAATAACGCAGGACTCAAAACCCGAGTATCTGAATGTAAAGAGACAACTCTCAAGATAATGGGCATTTAATATCTTCTCGACTTTTCTGTATGCGGCACGGTATTTTAGTTATTAGAGTTGTCACTTCACATCCAGATGACGTGGATTTCATTCCTGGATTCGTATGTGTCCTACGGAATAGCCAAAGGATGATGAAACTTGAATCTAGGTGTTCCGATGTATGGCTGCCGTGCATGAGGTGGGTACGTTTGTTCCTTATTATATATATATATATATATATATATATATATATATATATATATATTGCTAACTGCAATTACCCGACGTGGACGGTGGTGTACAGTCATTTTAATTTTTAATTTTAATTTGATTGCATATTTTTTAACTTTAGACAAATCCCCCTGTATTTTTTCTATTTAAAATGACTTGTTTTATTTGTAGGTGATTATTTTGTAATGTTTTATATTAGCCGTAGTCTGGGCCGGACCAAGTAATTGTCAAAACACATTGAAACTAAGTACTTTATTGTATCCCATTAACACGGTGTAACAGTAACAGATTAACATTGGTTTGCCAGAAGCAAATTCTGATAGTTCAGCTTAAATGATTCTTAAGCTCAAATTAGGCAATTCAACAATATAACTTTGTATGTAAGATGTATTTATTATATACTAGCAGGAAAGTCCATCTTTGATCGGGCTTCGATGAGGATCCCTGCCATGTAATTTTCACTATTCACAAAACACCATATTACTTTCTTTCGTATTTTCTACCCCCTTCCTCCTGTTTCGCTCGATAATATAATTAAGTTTAGCTGAAATGTCAGAACACTCTCTTAATTAGTGTTTTATATGTATGGTTTGAATTTCATTAACATCGGATATATGTATTTTATGTTTTGAGGGTATTCTGTCCCCATAGCCTACTTAAAAGTGGGGCACGTAGATATTTACCACATAGTAGCTAACGTATAGATTTGGAACTACTTCCATTGTCTTCCCCAGAGAACTATATAAATATAGTATAAAGTTCATCAAAATAAGATAAATATGCAGTTTTAAATAAGGTTCGGCATCCAGATCTCCTTTGTGTTAGGAGGGCACTTAGATATGTATAACCACTTCTATTGACTTCTGCCGATAATTTTATACATATAATTTAAATTTCATAAAAATAAAGTATATTTGAAGGTTTGAGTAGGTTATGACGTAATAACCCTCTCTTTGGGGTGCACTTAGAAATTCGGTAATACTTACATTTTTCCCCTGGTAGATTGACATAATAATACACTTTTAGATTTTATGTAAATTATTTAACCTTGCTTTCTACACGGAACACATACCCATATCCATTGGGTTTTATAGAGAGAGATTATATTAAATGTTCGATATGGCTTACCCTGCTATAGCTAGAGATTAACGCATAAGATAAATAGTGCTTATGTTATATACACTTATCCATGAAGTAGTGCGTTAGAGTTTTATTGTTTTATTGTTTTTTTATTTTCTCAAAGGCCGATATCAGACGCATGTTTCACCACATAAATCATAGGTACTCTCTGCTGTTATGAAGCATAGGTAAATATTTGCTCTACTGTCTTGACAGAGTATAAAATAGACATCGGAATCTAGTGGGAATGCTCTCTTCAATTCACTCACGAAAGAGGTGTTGATCGTACTCTCAAATCTATCGTTATTTTCATGGTAGATGCTCGACTGAGCTCCAATCTCTGATTCCCTCCATTAAAACATTCTACAGCAAAACACGTCCAGCTAAACTATTGTAAATAATTGTCCTTTCTTTCTCATTTTACCTAAAGCTGAACCGAACTTCTATAAGATTTTATTTTCAAAGAATTGCCCGTTCGTGGAACACATACCACGAGAATGCTTCCTAGTGGACTACAGCATGGATATTTCCTAGTCCAATATTAACATATTTTTGTTGATCTGTCCCAATAAGTAATCAATTTCATCCCAAATCCAACCATGGTATGGAATCCTCATGTTGTTTATCTCACCATTCAATTGTCACGAACAAGTAACCTTTGCCCTCGAATGGCATTTGGGTCTTCATCAGGCGTAACTCGTAAGTAAAAAAAATACTTTACTATGAGATGTATTTTGAATCTTAGTCTACAAATCCATGTCAGGACAAATCTACAATTAGTAGAACAGTTTCTAACCAAATGCACGTGTGTTTTTAACAATTGTACAGGTGTGTAACAGACGTATCAATTTTCACCGGATTTTTCATTTAATCTGTTACTGAAAAAGGAGGAGAGCAATCCGAAAATTGTCACCAGCTAATTCTGAAAAGATATGTTAATAAAAGTATATTACATATTTATATATTCTTCTTGTATGCGTAGCACGCATAACCTGTGCATAGTACAGATACTACTCCACTAACTGTAGCAGTTATGTCTTCCCAATGTCAAATATCTATGATCGTTTGCGATGAATGAAAATGGAACTACTGCTACTCGTGGAATATCATGAGTTGTAGTCAAGGTTTACTCCTCTAGATCCGCCGTGTCATGTATATGCCCATTTATATTAACTGGATAACCTCGAGAAGGAGGTGGGTCCTCACCACACACGGGCAGTTATTCACTATGGAAAGGCTATATTTTGCGTATCACGTAGAGTTGAGATATGTGAAGACACAAATATCAGACGAAGACAAATAAACACAGCAGTGAGTTATTTTTATGTGTAGTATTGTCTTTATTTTTGTTTTACTCAAAACAAATGTCTATCTATACGTATATTATTTTTGTATTATATATAAGGAAACGTTTAGACATATTACTATGTAATAAGATTGGTATGTATTCGTTCTAATAGTGTTCCATACCAAAATATACTTGTATAGCTATGTATATTTTTGTTTTCCCCAAGACACATATCCCATCTATGCATATTATATTATTTTTGTGTTATATATATAAGGAAACGTTTAGACACATTACTATGTAATAAGATTGGTATGTATTCGCTATAATAGTGTTCCATACCAAAATATACTAGTATCGCTATGTATATTTTTCTGTTGCTGGGCTTTCATCGACAACTCGATAGTTCTGTATATACGACAAGCTCAAACAATCATTTAACTATTGACTGTTAGCAAGTTGCGCAGACCTTCGTAGATTTGTCTGTGTAACCATAACAACACTAAAAATTCTCTTTTATATAAAGATAAACTCTTTCGTCCTCCAAAATGTCCGGCGTATCTCAAATTACGTTGGTTCGGTAATATTAGCCTTACATTTACTAACCACATTTCTGTAGCTGTGCGTCCGTGTTACCAGGCATCTAACCCAATAATTGTTTTTTTTTTCTGCTCGACCTTTGTTAAAATCCGTTCATAACGATGTTCTGCCACTTCAACATATCAGTAATATTATTTATCAATTTAAATGTCGGTGCGATGTCGTATACGTGTAAATACAGTGCAATGGTTTTAATCCAGAATAAAACAACACATCCCCCTGCAATACGCCGAGGTCGACTAAATAATTTAGTCAACAGATACGGGTCATCTATTGCTGACCATCTTATAAATAGCGCCGAATGTGCGTCGACTTACACTAGTGACTGGTTTTCTGTCAGAAGTAGATCTCATTCCTTATTCCGCCTAGAAGCTATATATTAAGTCATTCAAACCCTCCCTTTGTAAACACAATGAGTTGCTTCTAGGACTAAATGTGATCCACCTGTAACCCTCCCCCCATTGTTCCACCTAAACTTGTCACTGGTCTTCATTCTACTTTTTAAAGTTTTTAGTCGTAATGCTGGAATTATGTCCACGTATTTACTCTGATGAGTGTGGACGAAAGCTGCCTTTGTATATTCATGTATGTTTTTGTATTTTTTACTCACCTTTTTACACTTTTCAATTTCATTCTACCCAAAATAATATCACAAACGTTTATATTCCTTGCTTTAATAAAATTTTGTACCACTAAAAATGTATTTAAATATTTTAGGAGTCGGTACCCTTCTAGTTTCATTAAGAAATGTAATCAGTTGGTGAGATTGGGAGCAAACATTCGTTTAACTGAATCTAAAACTACATTTCTAAATGTATGTTTAACGAATCGAGTTTGCTCTTCATATATATGTTTTCGCATTGCTAAGGCGAAATTAGTTCGCAGCCACAAAATTGAGTAGATATTTCTGCGGGAATAAATTTATAAGTTGTCCTCTTCCATTTGCGAACTTTTAAGACGTTTTCGTTCGCTATGGAAATTGTGTAAAAACAACTAATCTTTCTTCCGTTTCTCCCGGTATATTTCTTCACTTGACCAACGTGGCTAATGTCCCCCATCATAAAAAAACTTCGGTTTCTTATTTTGAAGAGATTTGGTCGTTCTACTACTAACATAAGAAATATCCTTACTCTTTCAACATACCAATTGACGGACACTTAGCAATTTGAATTGTCTCATGGCTTGGAATTTTGTATATCACCCGTATCCATAAAACGTAAGGACATCTTATGTAGGAGAAAGTGCTTCGAGCGATAGAGAAAACTGACTTTACTAAACGCAAAGAGGGCAATGGATCTTATTTATGAACGTCAGAAATATTTGCTGAGAAAGAAAGAGAAAAGAGTTTCAGAGTCGATTTCAACTCTATGTATTCTAATCAGTGCTTAGATGAACAAGAATATATTTAAATCTCTAAAAATATTCGTAATTCTGAACCAATTTTATAAGATATTAGTTTATGATGTGTGTGTATATATATATATATATATATATATATATATATATATATATATAATGTGTGTGTGTGTGTGAAGATTAGCAATTCTTAAAGAAAAGAGTAGTCTAATTCGATTTCTATGTTCATTCCGTTTTGTATAAATAAGATTATCGACGGTGTAAAACAATTTATTTAATGCAGATAAATATTTCCGCTTGGGGCTCTTCGTTTCGGCGGTAATTTTAAATTGTGCAATGGGAAATAAATAAAAAATATAACCAGTAATATGAGGAAATGTTGCTTGATTCAAAAGCGGGTTTACTGAAGCAAAGATGTCGAAATTATCAGCCATGCTTCTCGCGAGTGAAAATAACTTCATTTGACTGGTTAAACAAATCAGACTGCTTTGTAAAACAGATCGGATTTAACTGACTATTTATATATATATATATATATATATATATATATATATATATATATATATATATATATATATTAGGCAGCATCTTCTCTTGCAGGCAGATATTGTTGAATATAAGAGACAACTCATGTCTTGATATCCTTTGGTAGATCATTTCTATAAATACTAACACATGGTCTATAACTGATTAACCTCATTCCCCAGATGGGTCCGAAATTACTTTGGAGACAAATCCAAATTATGGCAAATTCATCAGCCAATTCATCTCCGAAACTAAGATCCTAATTCGAGCTATTGAAAGGATCTACCAAAGGATATCCAGACATGAGTTGCCTCTTATATTACACAAATATATATATATATATATATATATATATATATATATATATATATATATAATGTATGTATATATATATATATATATATATATATATATATATATATGAGAGAGAGATAGAAGAAAAAAGAGTGATAAATATGCGACGATTGTCTAAATTTATTTCAAATTTCAATTGTTCAATGCAAGGTGCATTCAGTAATAAACTAGTGTTTATTATTGAAAAACCTTGGCTTAAGGAAAGAATAATAAACACTAGTTTATTACTGAATGCACCTTGCATTGAACAATTGAAATTTGAAATAAATTTGGACAATCGTCGCGTATTTATCACTCTTTTTTCTTCTATCTCTACTATTGCTCTATCTCGTATATTGAGCTAATCCTTTTCAAATAGGTTCCATCTACTAAAAGTTTTCACTTTGGTTTATTTTGATCCTACTATATATATATATATATATATATATATATATATATATATATATATATATATAAGATGAATTTAAATCTATTAAGTAGTTATTAAGTTTGTATAATCGTGTTTAAATTCAGGGTAATTTTCCCACGTGCCCAGATTACTTTTCTTGTGGAATAACAGGAAAACACGATTAATGGTTTATGTGTTTTTCTTTATTTAGATAGTTTCGCGTTGACCCTGGTATTAATTACCTATATCCATGTATATTCTGTTCGGGCCTTGCGAGAAGGGGGAATCGCCGGAAGAAACTATTTATCAAGTCTTGTACGTTTGAAATCAACACAGAATAAGACGTAATTGCATCGTTGCACGTACGTAATGTCACAGTACCGTGCACTCTAAAAATACCACACCTCAATATTTAACAGGTATATAACCGATCTAATGATGTTTAATAGTGCGCGATTAGCAGAGCTTATATATTCATAAGTTGTTTTATTTGGCTTTTATTATAATTACTATGTAATAGTAATAATTACCGGTCTGAGACATGTTCATATTTACGAAATACTATTGTTCTTACATTTAACTCAGATACCTTTGGGCTTAAACATTCAGAGCAAAACAAAATACTCTGTTTCATAAGTTCATTCCGTTTTCACATAAAAATTAATTAAAATTATTGCTATTTTAGGAATCTTAGAAACGATATTATTTTGCGTATTTTATGAATTGTTTCGATTTTATAAAAATCATATTTTGATAAATATATTGACATATAAAAACTTTTAACTAAAAATTGCGCAACTGAAGGTGTGGGTTAAGAAAATCTTAATCACGTTTCACAACACTCAAAATGAGCTCATATTTATATCGGCAATAATAGTGGCAGGTCATGTACACACATAAACCATTTTCCTGTTGAAGGTTAGTCTTTTATATAATTCAAATTATTTACAGGTTAATTCTGTATCGAAACTGAAATACATAGTAGTTGGAGTGTTATCTGGGGACAGTTTTACAAGGAATGACTGTCACAATTGTCTTACTGAATATAATGTTAATTCTATGCACACATTCGTAGTTTTTTAAAAGTATTTTTACTTAAAATTTGGTTTCAATCATTTCCAATCTTTGTTTTCTTTTTTACTTTTCCCTACAATTCGTTTCTTGTAAGAAAGTATTTACGTTTTGGAAAAAAACTAACAAAAAGTTAAATGTTATCTAAAAAGATTCGGTTTCGCAATAAAATCGATCAGACGTTATAAGAAATGTTGAAATTTAAATCACATAAATACTTTAGAGTTTCTTTTCAATTCTTTAACTAAATAAAAATAAAATGCTAAAAATGGATGTATTGTCTTAACGTATTACCTAGCTCTATTCACGTATTGAACACTGTTTTAGTAAATACTAAAAATCGACACTAAATATATCTTGATACAATTTTATATCGATACATTATCTTGAAATCTTCTTTTCACCGGACATCTTATCAACGGACATTCACCAACTGGACAGACTCCATATTTTTTCTACGCATACTCTTACTCTCTATTACTTGATGTTTTTTACAATGTTTGAATTTTGGCTTTTCCACTGGCAACTTATCCATCTATGTAATTCTTCTGATAAGATTTTAATCTTTGAAAATCCTTGGCTTAAGGAAAGAAAAATTAACATGTTTTTAACAAGTACATCTTGCATTGAACAATCGAAGTTGTAATAGATTTGTCATTCGTACATCTTTATCTCTCTTCTTATGTATCTTTTATAATTGCTCTCGTATATTGAGCTTAAATCATTTCACTATAAGTGCTATTCTCTAAAAGTATACTTTTAGTTTCATATTTTATATATATATTCATATTTCATATATATATATATATATATATATATATATATATATATATATACGAGAAAGGTACCTGGTGCAGAAAGGTTAAAATTATTTTACCCTGCGGAACAGTTATGCGCATAATTGTATACTCCCTTACAAAGATTAAACTCAATATGTAATGATACTTAACTGTATGTCAATAATCCTTATTATACATTAGTTTAGTTGTAGTTTATTTTCACGTCTGCATTCAGATATTAGTTCAGATCTGTTCAACCTATGTGGTTCTGTTGGTGAATGTTCATCGCTAAGATCAAAGTGTAGTATCTGTTCCGATGGATACTACACCCCACAAACTGGTATTGTCTTGGCCTTCGGGGCTTGATTTACGCCGGTCAATGGGTCTGTCCTGTGCAGTTCTAGAAGGTCCACCCTCCCAGGCTTCGCCTCCCCTCTTTGGGGAGGATTAAGTTTATTGCTTACTGCCTGAGGCGCCCCTACCGGGGAATGCCGACGGGGCTGGCCAGGCAATTTTTAAATCCCAGTTTCCCGACCCGACCTTGGGTCATATCTTACTTGTGGGAGTAAGATAAACACTGGCCTTGTGCCTAACTCCTGGAGAGGAGTAAATCAATACTTTGGTAAGAAGCGATTACTGTCTCTAATTGTCTTAAAAACGTGCTATTTCTTTTGATACTCTTACGTAATGGAATCTAATAAATGTTGCAAAAAAGATTCACACGTGGTTATTTATGTAATCATCAAACGAAAACTGTGTTGTAGTTTCTACGGCTCATCAGTGTGACTAGTGATAGCGAGAGTACCAAACCTGAATTCAGTTCGCGGACATTAGTCACTACATACCGTGACTAATCGTAGCCCTGCTTCTGATCTAACGAAATTCTTAATCTAGTGGAGGGCATTATCCTTGAGATCCATCTAGAACTTCTCAGAGGATTATTATTAATTTCAGTGAAATTTGTTAGACATCTTCTGAATATCTTATTTTCAGCCGCCTGTAAATATATATATATATTTATTATGTTTCTGATTTTTTTAGATGAGGGTTGATAATTCGTAGAATTTGGTATATTCGGACTACTGTTATCACAACGTTTCGGTCGATATAACTTCCGACCTTCTTCAGGTGTAAGAAGGTTGGAGGTTACATCGGCCGAAACGTAGTAATAAAAACGTCAGCCGACCGAGAAATATTCATCAATTTCTTTTGCATTTTTCTTAGACTATAGGAAATTGATTTTGTAGATTATTGAAAGAAAGTGGTTTTATTAGTCTTGGTGTACGAATATAAGTCATGCGTGGTTATCGTCTGATTATTCGCGGGGGCATTGTCTTCATTGAGAGATGAACGTGCAATTGCACGTGTTTTTGTGCATATAGCGATTAACTGTACATCTCCTTGTGCGCATGCTTTATGAAGTGTCTCCGTGTGTGAGCATGTTCAATGAGTCACTGTGTTCTTCCCACATATCTGTGTGTCCACATTGTAACAAAAAAAATCTATACAAAGAGATAACTTCATAAAGATACGTATCGCACAGCTTCCGGTTATGAAGTATTGTTTACGCTAAAACGAAGGGTTTATAAATTGAGCGCCGCAGGCAAATCTGACATTTTTCAACATCAGAACAAAGATTACACTATTTTTGTCTTTTGTGGTCTCTTTTGTCTGCCGTCTTATGTTGTTTTTTGTGGCATTTTCCACGCTTTATGAATTGCGATGAATAAAAGCTATAAAAAATACATTTGTTTTAAGAGCTCTTTCCAACTGCGGAAAGGCAATGCAGCGACACACGAAAGCAATGTAAAATTGGACAATACATATCTAGTTCAGGAAAAGGGACAACACTTCAAAGACAACCAACGAATGAACACATATTAGACAATGGTCGATAAAAATACTATATAAATTCTTGCACTATTCTTTCTGGAACTTTATGCAATCACACACACACACACACACACACACACACACACACACACACACACACACCCACACACACACATATATATATATATATATATATATATACATGGGTTAGACAAAATAATGGAAACACTTTGTGGAATTTGCATCAATTTTAAAACCGATAAAAATTGAATAAAAATAAAATGTTAGTTTAATTTCTTTTTTATGGCTATTGTTGTCCTGAATTAATTAGTTACATTGATATGTTATTTCAGATAGTGCATATGTGTGAGAAATAATTATGACATATCTATCTGATTTACAAACCAGGCAGATTATTGGTGCTTGCATGGCAGGTTCTACTATAACGGAAACGGCTTTGAGGGTAGCCGTACCGATACCAACTGTTTCGAAGATGATTATAGCCTATAATAAAGAAGGAAAAGGCTTCGTTTTTTAACACAATTTGGGAAGAAAGTCGAAGCTGTCAATAAGAGATGGTAGAGCCCTTGTAAGGATTGTAGAGAGCAAAGCACAAAACTACAGCAGAGATTAATAATCATTTGGATAATCCCGTTGCAACGAATACTTTCTTCTGAAGGCTTCTCAAGGCTGGATTTCTATCATATTAAAAGAAATTTATTTAAGATTTCAAAGTGTTTCAAGTAATTTGTTTAACCCTGTATATATTTATTATTATGTCATCACTTATCAAGGCCAAGAACTAGTCGAAGGTAGGGATTGATGAACAGAAAATGATTATCAGCCGAATGATGATTAAGAGTATGGGGTACTAACATTGATAAATACATGAACTGCGTTTAATTACTCATAGGGGAACTTTAGGAAACTATGTTTTACTGTTTAATTCAAAGACGACCAAATTGTAAATAGCAGTAAAAGTTGTAGTCTGTCTTTGAACGTAATTGGCTCATATTAGAGGTAGTTGATTATATATATATATATATATATATATATATATATATATATATATATATATAAACTTCCCGTTGTAAACACATCAAACAGAAGATCGGGTACTACCATATCATACAGAATTTGGCCAAAATCACAATGAAAGAATATATATATATATATATATATATATATATATATATATATATATATATATATATATATATATATGGTAAAATGAAAAAGGAAAACCAAAAACTGGATGTTGTTTTATGTGTACATCAATGTTTCGTCTTTATTTATAAGACTTCATCAGGATGATGATATAGGGAAAAGATATCATGCAAGCACGGATACATGTAGGGTAGACATGTTGGGAAGAAAAATAAAATAAAATGAAAAATAATGGCAGCGTCTAGCTGGACGTCCGTACTTGTTAGAGAATGAAAAATGAGTGGGAGAAAAAAGGGGAAGGGTGGAGGGAGCAAGGACTACTGTGGCTGGCGATGAGAGAAAGAGGTGGGGGATGAGCAGGGGTAAAATGGATGGCAGAGAGAGATTGGAGGAAGAGGGGGAGGGGGTGTTTGACCAGATGGCTGTGGTCGAGATTGAAGGGGAAGAGTGAGTTGGAATGTTTGTGTGTGTGGGGTGTGTGCAGGGAAATGGGGATGGGTAGAGAGGGAGGGAGGGGCTGTGATTTTGGTGGATGGGCGAAAGTTATAGTCTTAGAGAGCGTTTGAAGAAAATGAGGGAATTTAAGAAGAGGTATGGGAGAAAATGGATGAGAGGGGGAAGAGGGAGGATTTGTCGTGATAGGGTGTGAAATATTTGAAATATTTGGAAAATGATAGCAATGAGTGAGGGATGAAGTCTTATAAATAAAGACGAAACGTTGATGTACACATAAAAAAACATCCAGTTTTTGGTTTTCCTTTTTCATTTTACCATCACGTCGGATTACCTTCATCCTTCTCTTCCCATATATATATATATATTATAGAAAGTTAGATTCCAGTAACCATTTTAAAAATTATTTCGTGACGGACCGTTTCTTTAGCATTTAGACAGCCAAAATAAAGAGTTACACATCTTGTTAATTCTATGAGCGTAACTTATCAAGAGGAAGGCCAACAATAATACTCAAATATTATATATATGGTATATTTTTTTATATGTGCATATATGCCTGTAGAAATATGAAAATATCTACTCTATGAAGTGCACAAATAAGAATCACTCTTAAGTATATTTCCACCATATTGGTTATTGGTTCAGGACTAGCTTTCTATCAGAAAATACAGATTCAGATGCATTATGTAATCCACTCGTTTTGCAGTTAAAATGATATCCTAAGTTTAAACTTGTAAAAGAAAAGACTATTAATTATTATCTTTATTTAATCCATACATTTTACCGTAATCTAACTCGAATAGTCTGAAGATACAAGAATATTTTCAAAATTAATAGAAGCCTTTGTGAAATATGAAGAGTTATCTAAACAAGTGTGACTGTTTGACAAAGATTAATGTATCGCCTTAATACTCTATGGCTCAAATAATAATCCGACGTTAGAAACGAGCAATAAATTCGAACGATCAAGCCTTTTGTATTTTATTTTTGCTTAATTCTGTTAACGTCACTATAATTCTTAAACACATGAATACAAACACGATTAATATCTCTTTTCAGAGTCGCCAGCGAGAATCCGTTGCGCAATCCGCGTTTTTTTATATAAATTTTAAATCTTCAAGTTCCAGCTGAATGATGACTGGCAGAATTGCCCGTATCACCGGGTAGGCTTCACTACACGCTCTTCTTGACGAATGTGCTATGATGATACTCGTGCCGCACCGTCAACTCTCATGTTTTAATGTGCTCGTCCAATTTAAACATGCAAAGCGTCCTTTATTTTGATTCTTTATGCCAAGGTGGCTATTTTTCAGCCGTGTAAAATGCTTGAATATTGGTGGCCGTCTACGCTAAGATACACTGGATATCCTTTCATTAGGGCAAGATAAAAAGTTCACATGGAAGCAAGAACTTCTCTACTACAACCTGTACTGTAGTGTTATTTCGAAGTTTATTTTTCACCTAGATGAGTTGTGCTACCAAGATGTCCATATCTAACTATATCTGTTTAAATCAGAGCTAGAATGAAGTTTAAACCGACTCTTACATTTCTCGAAATTATTGATAATATACACTCAAAGTAAAAGTGATTTTGGGTCATCCCTTCTTCAAAACTATGGGTACGTGGTATTGCTAAACGGTCACCCATCAGGTTTTGTCAAGGTTTAACATTGCTTAATTCCAGTGACTGAACAAGAACCCTTGCTTCCACGTTTAATAGGCATTAACTATATAGACACAAGAGTATGGTTAAACGTATAATAACACATGCTATCCCCACGATAAATACTTATTTTTTTATATATACATAACAATACGAATAATTATTAACCCATGTAGTGGCTATTTTCCTTCTATCAATCTATGTATCGAGTATTATACTAAATGTGAGTTAATCAACGTTTATTTTCCTAAAATTATTTTAACATAATTTATTAACAAAAAAATACATGATACGATATACTTTAGATATGGGATTGACTTATATTTAAAAAAAATATTTTAATTCTCATAATTAGCCGTAATTGATAATTGGTCGGGAACGTCACACATTTATATCTTAGCTGTCTGTGCATGTATCTTTCCCCTCTCACTATTTTTATACAGCCACTATGCGATATTTATTAATGTCATTGCAGGCATTTAGAAAAACAGTGAATCTGAGTTTTAGAGTCTAATTTATTAACGTCTATGAAAAACAAATAGTACTGTATTATCTTTTGATCTTTGTGAATATTCTGTTGTTTTACCGAAGTAAACGAATGTACCCGTTTGTAGAAGATTACCCATGCTACCACTGTCAACAAATAGAAACACCATTGTACGTGATATATATATATATATATATACATATATATATATATAGACATGTTGAATACTTACAAATTCAAAGTGTCTCTGTGAATTGGGTTCGCGCTCTATGCCCGTCTGAGCCATAAGCTTGAAACGACATCGTACGCAGGCATAGTATATCAAAAGAATAATTTAATATTAGTATAAGCCCATTTCAAGTAAAATTAAAGTCGAGCACTGTCGGAAAGATTAAAAATAAGCATTCACCTAAAAGCCTAAGTGCAATGCTCCGACTCTGTCGTTGTGTACTATAAAATGTTTAGATATTTATGCTCGTCGCTTTCAGGGTAGATCTCACTTAATTTCTCCTTCATTACGTGACAATCTCTCCTGGCCTAATAGGACTAGGTGAACGCGTACAGATTCAAGGTGTCTCTGTAAACCGGGTTCGCGCCCTATGACCGTCTGAGATTGTTACTTCCCTGCCCTGATGAGAACCATGAGCTTGAAACGACGTCGTACTTAGGTAGAATATTTAAAAAGCATGATGATTTAATATATATATATATATATATAAGTGCTGAAAATACATTTATTGCAATTAAACTGCACGGAGGCTTCCCCGTTTCATCCCCGGACGGAGGGAATCGTTAGCCTAAAATGCATGGAGTTAGTTTAGCCGGGTGTTTTTAAAGGCACGTCAAGCTAGTTAACTAATCAGATTCTTGTTGTTCTCTTAGCCAATCGTTGGGCTTCACAAAAAACGGTTCGGTTGATTTTACTTCCTATTTCCTAATCTACTTTTTTGTTTTCTATAGAATGACTAATAATCATGAGATCTATTGGTTTTGCGTTTTTTAGGCTTTTGAATCCGTAGGATTTTTTTGTATCTAAGTGTTTATGTTAATGATTAAGGAAGAAGTGTGATCGGAATCACATTCGGCGTATTACTTCGTCCGTTTTTGTAATTAATTTAATAATGTATCCATGCTTGCTAGGTGTTGGGATATTCTTAAGTTATGTTTCTAAGTTAACTCTTTCCATATAATATTTCAGTTGTGAAATAAATTCTCGTGAAAGTGCGCAACTACTTGAGAAGCTAAATATTATTATTTCATATATCTACATAACATGTTGTAAGGGGATATCATTTTTATGTATCAATTTTCAGTATTTACTTCAACAGTTCTCGATACTTGAGTAGAGGTAGGTAGTAAGTTATGAAAATATATTTACGGCAATGAAGCTACACAGAGGTTTCCGCGTTTCATCAAGCACTGTTGAAGTAAATACTTAAAATTGATATATAAAAAATCATATCCCCTTATAACATTTTGTAGATACATAAAATATTAATATATATATATATATATATATATATATATATATATATATATATATAATTAATATGTTGTATCCACATGACTTATCAGTGTGGCTATAAAAGTCTATATCAACGGTTGCTGAGTTCGATCACCGGACTAAAGTCACGTTCGACTTCCATCCAATGTCTTTGTCTCTCAGCCACTGATATAACTTTACGATATCTAAGGAAAATGTATACTTTTTGAAGCTTATGTACAGTATTCATACTTTTTGGTAAATGGAGAGAATTTGCAATATTGCTTAGAATCATAGGCTTTTCATAGTTTATCTTGAAGGAAGTAATTCACTATTTTTT
Organism: Sepiola atlantica; assembly: GCA_963556195.1. Taxonomy (NCBI): domain Eukaryota; kingdom Metazoa; phylum Mollusca; class Cephalopoda; order Sepiida; family Sepiolidae; genus Sepiola; species Sepiola atlantica. The sequence goes on along the minus strand of OY744541.1, from coordinate 40,392,605 downwards.
TAAAACTAATTCATTTGATTCATCCACATAAACTCCCCCTTAATAACACATATCAGTGTAACTAGATTAAGCTATACGTCCGGTGGCTGGGTTCAAACACCGGTCTAAGATTACGTGTAACTTTCATCCAGCATAAAAAATGCATTATGTATCTTAATAAGCTCCCTTGATTAGAACTCAGTAAGGTAGTGACGTGTCCTTACTCAGAAGGATGACTTGAAGATTCTGAATAACAGATCATTGATACCTCGTCTTTTTCCTAGATTGCATAATATGAACTATAGTGTACATATAATTTCAGATACATCCGAGGTATTTAACATTGCATCTACACTTGAAGTTTTTGTTTACTACAATGTTTTCAGACAGTGTTAGCTTTCTTGGTACAGTTGAAGATGCTCAAGAAATACCGCTCTGATGCAACAAGGTGTCTGTTATATAGCATAACTGAAAGTAAACATCGTTTATGAGTGACTTACACACCATAGTGTGCACTCTTGATCTGGAATATGATTTTAAAATAATTTACACCTTGAATATATATATATATATATATATATATATATATATATATATATATATATAATTTTCACGGTAAGAAAAGACCCACATACTTTATAAAAATAAGTTTTTTACAATGTACCTTTACTTCAGTGTAAAGTCTCTGAATTCAAGAGGTCCAGTCTCGGGGCTAAAACTTTGATCTCTATATGAGATATATAGATAACCGAGTGTTCCATTTAAGTTTTGCTATACCTCATAAACGTCAAGTTATTCAAAATGTAGAGAACTTTAATTTCGCTATCCCCAATTGTCCAGTTAACTATGTTCTAGTGGATCTTTATTGCGGTGTATTGGTCTTACCGGATCCAAGGACAATAATTCATCTAGTCTGTTAGTGCATACAGCTAAGTAACAGTGCTTGAGGTAACATTACTTGGAGTAGGTTCACCATTCCCCGTATCAGCCAGTATATAGCCATATTGAAGGGAATATATTTGGGCTACGAATACTATGTCATTTTAAGTATTTGGCCATGGATTACTTGTAGAGAGGTACCCCTATGTCAGATTGTCCTGACATACCATTTCACAGAGAGACTGAAGACACTGAAAGATGGTGGCTATAAGGTATTCAAACGCTCATGTATGTGGGTGTGATCGCGCGCAGTTACTTTCCCTTTCCAACTTAAGGCAACATCCATCAGCAAGTGTTATTTTCTATTTGTCTTTATATTTCGGAGGGCTTCGGCGAAAGGACATAATTGCCTTAAAGCAAACAAAGTAAGCCATCGTGATGCCTTGATTCGTTCTAGCGAAATAGCCGTACGCATAACGTATGAATAGATCTTAAGATAAGATCACTTATGCTGTTCACGACATGCGTTGGTGCATCTCAAGCAGAATAATTGCAACCACCTTCCTTATAGAATTATTTACAGTAATATATATATATATATATATATATATATATATATATATATATATATATATATATATAGGGGTAGTGCAGTTCCAACGAAAGAAAAGTATGTGTAAAGGAGTAAGGTTACCAACATTAGTACGAAGTTTTTTTCAACATTTATTTATTATTTTGTTATTTTATCATTTTATAATTTTATATAACGCATTTCAAGCGGTGGTCCGCTCTCATCAGATATGTAAATCCATTTGGAGAAATGTCTTTCGATTTGAAAGAGTGTTTTTTCATTTGAGGAAATGTGCCATTGTTTGGCGTTTTTGTGCATGTGTGGGTTTGCGGGTGTGTGTGTGTGTGTGTTTTGATAGTTCTATATGTTTTATTTTTTTGTGTGTGTTATTTGCTTCCCTTATATATATATATTCCCCTGGCTCAGTAGTTAAATATGTCGATTATAAACTAAATGATTGTAGGTTTGATCTCTAGCTGGTAATACGTGCTAGTCTAACCGCACTGTAGATGTGACACAACGAAACAGTCTTCTTGTCGATGACTATATACATACACGTTGAATTAGCACTCACAATAAACTCTAACTCAACGAAACGGCTTCTAAAATGTATTTCTTTTAATGGGCAAATTTATACTAACACAACAGGTCTGGAATTTAGACCCTGGTTCTCTATTTTACACTACATTCCCAGAGGAACTTTGTACATGATATAGATAATGATATGAATAATGAACACATGTTTACAACCCAAATAACGCAACATTTTTTTTTTAATTTAAGCGACTGCGTCGTGTAAAAAGGTATGAAAATTACTAAAACTGTGCATACTATATCATCGTCGTCATAATCACTATCAGGGAATTTGTATTCCACTACTGGTATAGGAACCCTTACCCTAGTGTATTTCCACCTTGTTTTATCCCTGGCTAGGTGTTGTCAAGTAGGACCTAGTTGACAATCGAGGTCGTCTCCTTATCGGGTGTTTGGCCTTCCCTTAGGTCACATCATATACATATGTTAAATTCTAACGGTCATGTTTCGTTCGAAAAAAAAAGAACAACCACCCTCTTTTAAGGTAATATACACACCACGTATTTCCAAGCATTGTATATGTGGTTTTAATTTATTTATTTCAAATTAATACTCCTGAGGAAGTCTTTTAAATGAAGACGAAACGTAGATGAATTTTTAAATAATTTAGATGGTCTTTTGTTTTTCACACACACACACACATACATACACCCATATATATATATATATATATATATATATATATATATATATATAGTGTGTGTAGATTTCAATTTTGTGTTGAGAATCTGAATAACAGAGCTCAATGTAATTTAAACAGAGCAAAACAGAATTATAAAAAGAAAAAACTATACACACATTAAGGTTGTACACATTATAACTTATTTCGACCCCTTAATTAGGTCTCTTCAGATGTATACACAACCACGTCAAAAAACTCTTTTTTGACGTTGTTGTTTATACATCTGAGGAGACCTAATTAAGGGGTCGAAATAAGTTATAATGTGTACAACCTTAATGTGTGTATAGTTTTTTCTTTTTATAATTCTATATATATATATATATATATATATATATATATAAATGCGTGCATGACATATACACCACTTCACTGCAGTTTGTTAATTGAAAATGTTATCTGTATGGACATGAAACTACATAAATAACAGTTATTTATATTAATGTATCAAATTATATTGTTCTCAAATATAAAATAAAAACATATTCTTTCTCTATATCTCTCGTTCTCTCTCTCTCTGTCTCTCTCTGTTTTTCTATGTGTGTGTGTATTCCGGTGTGTTTATTATTTATTTCTTACTGTTAATAAAAGTCCCGGAAATTGAGAATCAGCTTGATTTGCAAAATTAGATTTTAGTGAAATGAACTAAGACATAAAGAATAATCTTCAGTATATCAATTGGTATAGAATAATATCTATATTTTTACAAAAAGTATATATGGATGAGGCTTCCGTGAGATAATTCAAGAATGATTAAGGTGTATGAACTGAAATTT
>OY744541.1:40361627-40384127 GCA_963556195.1 Sepiola atlantica | reverse complement strand
GGAGATTTAGCAAGTTTCTCCATTTTTCTTTTCGTCAGCAGTCGGTGTCGTCTTTTTAATGAAAACTGTTTTAAAAGGCATCAGTTATGAGAGCTCGCATACTTGGTGTTTAAAACATTCTGAGATGGGGATTTGTATTTTACAATCTATATATATATATACATATATACATAACAACATATTTGTTATATATATATATAACAAAATATTTGTTATATATATATATAATAAAATATTTGTTATATATATAAACATATATATATATATATATAACAAAATATTTGTTATATATATATATAACAAAATATTTGTTATATATATAAACATATATATATATATAACAAAATATTTGTTATATATATATATAACAAAATATTTGTTATATATATATAACATATTTGTTATATATATATATAACAAAATATTTGTTATATATATATATATAACAAAATATTTGTTATATGTATATAACAAAATATTTGTTATATATATATAACAAAATATTTGTTATATATATATATATAACAAAATATGTGTTATATATATATATATATAACAAAATATTTGTTATATATATATATAACAACATATTTGTTATATATACATATAAAAAAATATTTGTTATATATATATATATATAACAACATATTTGTTATATATACATATAACAAAATATTTGTTATATATCTATATATATAACAAAATATTTGTTATATATATATATATATATATAACAAAATATATGTTATATATATATAACAAAATATTTGTTATATATATATAACAAAATATTTGTTATATATATATTACAAAATATTTGTTATATATATATATATAACAAAATATTTGTTATATATACATATATATAACAAAATATTTGTTATATATATATATATATATATATATATATATATATATATATATAACAAAATATTTGTTTAAATTGTGTGGAGGGTGATTACGTACGAACATTGCAATGACCTACCGTATTATTATATAAGTTATAATTATTGGATGAAAAAGGGTTGGGCATGAATAAAAAATAACTGCTGAATACAATTTAGTCTTCTTCAGCTTTGAGGTTTAACTATTTGGAGCACTGATGTTTACTCCAAGTAAAATAAATACTGGAAAGAAAACCGCCAATAAGAACTCGCATATATTACCTTGAGAGGCGACCCCTGGTTGCCGGTTTGTGAAATAAATTAATAAAAATTTTAGTTAGCCATTTTAAAGAACTCTGTTCACATCTCATAGAAGGTTTGAAGAAGTAAACGATTCCCGAAAATGTCTACATGTTATACTAAAACAATAAAACCAAAACACTGAAATTGGGATTTACTTTACTTTGCCCCTAAAATCGTTCTATAAATTCGACACGAAATTGTAAGTTGCACGTTGATTTATTTTTTCTTCATTCCCAGTTTTTTTATTCACTATTATTATACTTCATTTCCAACCTGTGCACTTATGAGTTTCTGCTGACTGATTACACTTAAATATATGTGTGTGAGGGTGTACGTCCGGTCCAATTCATTCCCATAACGTGAGGAAGTAACTGTCTTTAACAGTCAGTCTCTTTCGCGGGTAGAAATAAGAGATAAATGTTATCAGCTATTTTCCTATGTGTCGCTAGACTTTGTCATATTCTGACATATAACCTAAGTTCTATTTTTTTACTTCTCAGTTGCTACTTTTTTCCTGCTGAATCGAACGTTATGTATAAAATATCAGTTTTACATCATTTTTACTTACCCATATCCGACCTTACTCTATTCTGACCCGGGGAAAACTTTTGTGAAAGGTTGCGCCAAATCGCCATGAATATATCTTCCGAGGTCGTTGCAGTTGGTTCTTACAAGAAGTCTAGTCTACAAAATAGGCCGTTTTAAGCTTTCACATCTGTGCCCAAATTTATGATAGCAGTTTGGCAAGATTAGGTACAAATATATAATAACGCCATTATTTTTAATTCGATTAAAAGTAAAAATTAACATTTCGTATGTCTTTCAACAATATTTACATTAAGTTTGTAGGAAACTTAATTTCATTTTTAGTTTTGCACTACGGAGACAGCAAAATACTGTCAATCTAACAATATTTAGTATAAGTAAACATCAGTCCGCGCAACTTGTCCACTAGGTTTTAGTTATAAATGGCCACCCTCTTTTTCATTAAATAATATAACATATATAATAATACGGTAAGGCATCGTCATGTTCGTACGTATGTTATATACGACCAAATACCATATTAACATTTTATTTACTTATTGACAAACGTTGAGTGGATTTGCAACATAATATAAAAGAACATACAATAAGAGAGTTTGTTACTCACCATTCGTTGGGAGCGCTACTATACATGATAGGGTACGATTCTAAGACGAGTTTCTTTATATTCAACAACGTAGAATCCTGTCTCACCATGGTGAATTCCGCCGTCTCTCTTCTCCAGTAGTTAATGTTTCTCATGGACCAGTTTCTTAGCAACCGATGTCATTTTATCTTGTTTCCCTACAATACACTGCAAACTGAGTATTTTTTTAATATTTCATCTGAATACGCTTTTGTGTAGAAAATGAAACTCTGCCCAAGATACAATTTATTGGCCTTAGGGCAAAAACCAAAGTGAATTATATGTTTTCTCTAAAGATGGTAAAATAATACCATATGGTATATCTTCGTTGCTAACGTCTATATGATTGAACTACGTTATCAACTCCTAAAAGGGATTTTTAGATAGACCCAACCTATAATCCAATATATATTGAAACACCATTAACCAGAGGTATATAAGTATACATCAGTTGTAATACAGCTGGTATGATATCTTTCGGTCTCCATTCGCGCTGGAATTCCATACAATAGAAACATGTCACAAAATCGTACAAGTGTTTTGGAAATAGACCCCCATAAGCACGGTCGGAATCTACACAAGATACAACTGTATAATTTACACAGGTCCTGCTAATAATATAATAATAATAGTAACAATCATAGTAATAATAGCAACAGTAATAATAATGATAATAGTAGTAATAATAATAGTAGTAATAAGTATAGTAGTATTAGTACTAATTCAATTCGCGTCCTGTCATGTTCGTAGTTCCGGTGCTTATCTTCGGTCTTGTAACATGACAGGACGCTAGTCCATAGCCGGTGTTTATTTTCGGCATGGTAAGTTCCCATTATTACACATGGCTGGAGTGTTTTCTAACAGCACTTTTTATTCGAAAATGGTCACCTCTCTTAGAAATGGCCAGACTCAACCATTCTTACCTATGGTGATCTAACGAGAATCGTTGTGGCAATGTTTAAGCTCTAACACAACCGACTGATCGAAAACACGGCACACAAAGAGGACTGTTTGCTCTGACAACACTTGCGCTACGGTAGAATGCTATTGGAAGACGTAAGACACGCGTAGATTGATCAATGTGGTTGTGACCCCTTTAAGAGTTGTTTGGATGAGTCAATCGGTAAAACAAACCCCCTTACGATAGAAGAGATAAAAAATACTACCCATTCGGACCGGAAGTATGAATAACACATTAGTAGAACCTTTTTTTAATGTCGACGAAAGCACGACTTCGAAAACCACCTTTTCTTGTATATTTACCATTTGTTATTCCCACAAACACTTTAGTTATATCATATTTTCTTATTTGAATAAGTAAAAAGGTAACATCTATATACGGTTGTTTTTTCCTGCACTTCTGAACTTTCGTTCCGACTTAATTTTTCGCACTTATTTACGAAGAAAAAAAGTTTTTGGTTTAGCTTCGATTGGAACTTCTCGGAAATAGATGCATTTTATTTACCTCTTTGCCAGGAGATTAGACAAGATGTCAGATCTGATTTTAAAAAAAAACAGCGCACTAGAATGACCGCACTCTGATTTACAAAAATATGTTTGAGCATCCCTGTCGAAATTTTTCGATAGAGGTGTAGAGGCGATTAGAAATAAACGAACCCTCTCTTAGAGAGAAAGTAAAGCCTCAGAAGGTAAACCTCCTAGGATTGAACATAAACAATGTCACTGTTAGACTGATTGTTGAGGACGTATCCCGGACTTTAACGAACACCTACTGAGCTGTGACAGGTAAGTCAATGTATACTTTTTATATAAACAATGAAAAGACAAGGGCAATACAAATATGCACATTTGGTAACCTTAAGTGGGAGAAGTTTAAAATGTATTTTAAAATAAAAAGGTTTATTTTAAAAGATTTTCAAGTGGTCTTAAATGTTTGATCAGGAGTGTGTGTATATATATATATATATATATATATATATATATATATATATATATATATTAGTAATCTATGAAAATATATTTATAGTAATTAAGCTACACAGAGGCTCCCGCATTTTATCCCCGGGGGGATCTCTAGGCTATTAATCTACAACAACGACCTTATTGTTTGCTAATTACATTTACCGACTTTGAATTGAAATTATTCAGTTATTTGATTGTTTTATTTGATAGTTGATTTTTACATTGGTAAAAATGTTCTGATTTTATACATTTTTACAATAGTTTACACATTATTTGCTGTGTAATTTATTGTTTCTTGCTGGATGTTTTTCTGTTCGAAAATTTGTATTAACCAATTTGGAATCTGATCGCTCGTGTGTCATTATTCTGATGTGTTTTCTCGAGAGTGCTCTTTGGATTTGATTTCACCTCGTCTTTCTAAAAATGGGCAAAGTTCGTTAGAACACCCTGGGTTTCCCGTGTTTTCCATCCAACTCATCATCTAGAAACATGTTAAAAGTTATTGTGTTCCCAAAATGTCATTTAATCATGAGAATACCAGTTTCAAATTTATACTGCATTTATTAATGGCTCGATTGGATATTTTAAATATTAGATATTGAGCTTTAGTTTTCTTTTAGAAATACTTTCCGAGCGAAATCAAACAAAACTATATAAATTTAGTTCTATATTATTACCTATATGTTATGGGGTGATGATAATCTACCCTATTAGGAAAAAGTAGTGACTCCATACAGCACACAACTAAAAAAGAGTCCGTGATGGTGGTCTTCCCTCTTTCGTGACTATATGGACTCTTCCAGACATTGTGTATAGAAGGGCCTACGACGAAGAACCAGTGGGGTAGCTTTTAATAACTGATAAGACCGGTTCTATATTTAGAAGTGTGTATTTACATAAGTGCAAAATAGTATGCTACAGAAAGGAGGTTCGTCGTTGGTTGTAGGTTCCTCTATGCATTATATATAGCAGAGTCCACATAGTTACGAAATAGTGTTGATAACGATCTCACTATATATATATATATATATATATATATATATATATATATATATATATATATATTTATTTATTTTATTTCCTTTTCTTGTTCCTCTTAATTTTAATTTTATATTTATATATATATATATATATATATATATATATATATATATATATATATTATTTTTCTTTTTTTTAAATGGATTCTGTATGTGATGTTGTAAAGAGCACAGATGAAGAGACGGTTTTGAGTTATATACAATATAATTTTAAAAATAGAATATTCCAAATTGTCTTGGAAACGACCGTAAGCCAAATAATCTTTCTTTGGATTCTTGGAACTAATATAGATAATGTTCTAGCTTTTTTATCTCACCTCACACACACACACACACACACACACACACACACACATATTATATATATATATATATATATATATATATATAAAATGAATGCCCGTATCCACACATAAACACACATATACAGTAACCAGATTCCTTTTCTATATGGAAACGTAAGTTCAGGCGTATTGTTGAACAATGCCAGAATATGTTCATTCATCGATCGCTTACTGCATTCTGGATTACGCATGTCTTTTCTTACGCCTCTAAAAGCAGAGCTTACACTACAGACTTTCTGGGCGCAGCTCTCTCCATCTGCCATTCATTAAACGACCGAACAGTGATATACAAAGCACTTTATTTCCTCGATGACAGCGTCTATAGTTAGGTATTACACAGCCTTCTATTTGATACAACGGTCGAGTTGCAATGAAAAGGGAGTCAAAGACACCGGCGGTTTTTATTGATTTCTGAAACCAACAAAGATGGCCGATTGTACAATAAAGTCCATGTCGTCTACATGGAGATGTGGCATTTTATTCCATTGTAAATACAGAGAATACGACTATCATTTCCATCCATTTCTGTCATGTTCGAATCTTTTCTGTTTTTCTGTTTCATTTTGCAAGGAAAATATAATAGGTGGTATCATAAGTTGGAATTTCTGTTCATAAGATTATCGGATCAAAAGTGTGCGTGAATGCGAATTATTGCCACTTGTAAAATTAAAAATTAAAATCGATTAATTATTTGAAAAATTATTTTTAAAAGGTTTATTGATAAAATATGAAATTAATAAATTTTAGTTTCAAAAAAATATTTAAAATCAAAATAATTAGTTAGTAAAACAGGCATGCCATTTGGGCTCTAATGACTATCTCTATTTATATCAAGAATGTATGTGTATATGTTAATATATTTCTATTTATTGGATTAACTCCTAAATGAATTAACTGATCATTATTAATGTTGTTACACTGTTAGTATGCTCTGTGTTGGTAATATGGGCTATATTAACTTTAGTCTAATTCAACACAAAAGTTGTCAATGAGGGGGTCGAAGCTTCTTTGAAACTTCAGTTACTTTCGAATGTTTTCTAAATAGTTTAAGACATCCATTAATAAATATTCCCATGATGTCAGTTTCTTTGGAGTATTTTAAAGGATCTTTTTACAGAACTTAAACTTAGCAGCTGTTTTCTAAAATCCATAATGATCGGTTATTTTTCAGGAATGACTCCTATACATATAAGTATATAAACATATACACATACATATCTTTAAATAGAGAAAAAATGATTTGAACACCGTACTTGTTTTTTCTCATACCATATCGGGCATTCATTATGTTTTAACTCCGTCAAACTGGAATTGTAAGCTCTTATCTCAATTTTTCCTCATGTCCTTTGTTTAAATAAAATGTTATATTGACATGAAAGTCAATATTGAACCATAGAAATAAATGTTAGCTACCTTATGGTTGAGAGAGGCAGCATTAATAACCAGACTTAACGCGCATATAAATAAAAAATAAGAGATAAAACGCAGCATATATATATATATATATATATATATATATATATATAAACATATAAACAGACCATGAACAACAAACTGATAAAATCCTTAGCACACAACGAGAGGATTCAGAAAGGAACAATCAAGCATTGCACCACCTTACAATTGATACATACTCGTGTCGTCTAAAGTGCGTAGTATCTCATTATATTAAGCATCGATGGTATGCCGCGTATCGATTTATTTACATGGACGAATGAGGCTTCTTTTAAATGAAGGCTTTATTAGATGAAGAACAGAGTAATAATACGGTAACAAAGATAATATATACACACACACATATATATATATATATATATATATATATATATATATATATATATATATAAATATATACATATTATAAAGGTGATCTCCGTGTAAGGAAAAATGATACATTAGACCGTTGCTGAGGTGTTTCTCAGTTCCAAGGGGTGTATGCCTTCATAGACCCCTCTGGGCTTGACTTAGAGATTAGGGAACACTTCTAGTTGGTATACATGAGAAAACACTTTCATATTTCATGTAGATTCTCTAACCATTTTTCTATAGGAAACACACAAACCTCACAGAAACATAGACATACATTGATGTTTTATGTATACAGATTGTTGCTACAAGAGACGACGACACAGAAAAACCGGTTGTCACATCACCACTAAGACCATATTTATAAGTAGTCGTCATTATATAATTAAATATTCAGTACGTGTCAACCAACAAGACAAGGAACACGCCGTTGGCATTGAAGTTGATTCGAAATAAATCGGATACGCGATACAGAACCGTTCACATAGACACATAACGCAATGTATACTAACGTTGAGTAACAACCAGTTATTGACGAGTGTTCACGTGTTTGAAAGGTCAATCCCCATTACAGACGGTACACACTAATAAACTCAAAAATTACTTTACAGTTCAACCCGGTTATTGCTGACCGATGTTTGATTTCTGATGTCTACGACCTCCGGCTTATTTGACTAGAAAAAGTTATGCTGTTAATGTGTATACTACGGGATGGTGTTTCCTGCCATACCCAACACATCTATTCAAACTGTAGATGGGAGATTAAGGTCCTACTACTTTGAGTGTGCGTTAACCTGTGTGATTACACACTAACCAAAGCTTACAAAGTTCAGCTATTTCCGTTCAAGCTTACTTGGCATCCTTTACGAACTGTTACTCAAGAGTTGTCGCTGCGACAAGACGTCATATTGCGCTTTTCATCTCTCGCATAGGCACCGGAAATCCACCATCCGTCAACCATAGTTTCGGTTAACATTTTAGTATTGATTCCTTCATTCGACATTAATACAGGGTAGGCAAAAATAAGGGTCCTATTTTTAAAAATTCATAACTTTTTTATTTATTGATTTAAAAAAAAATTTTTTTTTTAGAATAAGTAAAGGACCCCTTCCGAAGCAAGCATGAGCTGTATTAGCCCTAAGGAACGTACCCTCATTTAGAAAACATTATTTTTTCTTAAAAAACTCAAAACAGTGTAAAAAACAATACTTTAGTTTTTGTAAGTTTTAAGAAGTGTTTTTCGGCTAAAATTTGTTTTGTTTATTTCAAAAAATCTCGGAAGGGTCAGTCTATACACACATAAAGTTTGGTGAGTTTAACTTTTATTTTGTGGAAGTTATTCAAATTTAAAGATAGGACCCTTATTTTGGCCCACCCTGTATTAGCAAATTCGAAACGATGCACATGAAGAAGATGTAAAGTTGGGTAGGCCGAAACGTTGACAATGACATTCAATATGAGAAGAATAGTCCAAATTATTGAAATAATACAAGTTATCTCAAATATTCCGAAACAGAAACGGAACTTTTTAGAGTTTTTTTTTTTTTAGATGAGGATTGATAATATGTATTATTTTGATTGTTCGTACTATTCCTCACATCTTCGGTGTTGTTCTGACAATGTTTCGGCCGATATAACCTCCGATCTTCTTCAGGTGTATTTTTAGAATTGCTCCTATTGGGTAATAGAAAAAGAATGTGTTTGTTCTTTTTCGCACGCACCATTGTCGTTAAAATTTCGCAAGTACATCACATATTTTGCAATTTTAACGGGAGAATGTGAGAACACTCAGGATAAGAGCAGTATTCAGAATAATTTAAATGATACAGAAATAGTCAGAAGAATTTAAATGATACAGAAATAGTCAGAATCATTTAAATAATACAGAAATAGTCAGAATCATTTAAATAATACAGAAATAGTCAGAATAATTTAAATGATACAGAAATAGTCAGAAGAATTTAAATGATACAAAAATAGTCAGAATCATTTAAATAATACAGAAATAGTCAGAATCATTTAAATAATACAGAAATAGTCAGAATAATTTAAATGATACAGAAATAGTCAGAAGAATTTAAATGATACAGAAATAGTCAGAATCATTTAAATAATACAGAAATAGTCAGAATCATTTAAATAATACAGAAATAGTCAGAAGAATTTAAATGATACAGAAATAGTCAGAAGAATTTAAATGATACAGAATTAGTCAGAAGAATTTAAATGATACATAAATAGTCAGAATCATTTAAATAATACAGAAATAGTCAGAATCATTTAAATAACACAGAAATAGTCACAAGAATTTAAATGATACAGAAATAGTCAGAAGAATTTAAATGATACAGAAATAGTCAGAAGAATTTAAATGATACAGAAATAGTCAGAAGAATTTAAATGATACAGAAATAGTCAGAAGAATTTAAATGATACAGAAATAGTCAGAAGAATTTAAATGATACAGAAATAGTCAGAAGAATTTAAATGATACAGAAATAGTCAGAAGAATTTAAATGATACAGAAATAGTCAGAAGAATTTAAATGATACAGAAATAGTCAGAAGAATTTAAATGATACAGAAATAGCCAGAAGAATTTAAATGATACAGAAATAGTCAGAAGAATTTAAATGATACAGAAATAGTCAGAAGAATTTAAATGATACAGAAATAGTCAGAATAATTTTAATGATACAGAAATAGTCAGAAGAATTTAAATGATACAGAAATAGTAAGAAGAATTTAAATAATACAGACATAGAACACATTATAAGTTTTAAACGATCAGACAAGCAAACAATGTAGCAGTATCCTTGCTAGATGTTTATTTTATATTCTCTCTTAGAAAATCCACCTCAACGTTACCATTTCATTTGTATGAGTTGTTTTAGATTCCATTTTTTCTTTTCATCATACGGTTTCATTATATTTTTTAAATTTTATCTTTACTTTCCTTTAAACCAGATTTTACGAATTTATTTTATTTTTCTGTCAATCACGTGTTTTTAATTTAATTAATTTTTTAATTTATTTTTAGTTTATTCATTTTTATATTTCTCTCTCCACGTGCTTTCATTTATTTTTATTCTCGTATTCCACCTCGATTTATCTTCTTACTCTAACTACCACTCCCCTCATGCATCTTCGTCACACTTCGCCGCCCACTCCTTCCCTGCTTTATATTTCTACCATCTCTTCTCCCAACATACCAAATCCACTACATACACCATCTATCTCCACTTTCACCTCGGTTTTTCATTCAAGCTTCAGCGTATATAAATGTAAATTTCTGTCAAGTATTTTACAAAATGAATATGGTCAACCGAATCGACCGAAATATATTGATCCAGCTTTAAACATGTTTGTGGTGTTATTTCTATTTGAGTGTTCAATTGCTTATCCACTATTCCATGAACTAATATTCCACAATGTTATCTCGTGTGCAATTATTGATGTGTTTATGAATATTTTTTTAAGTGATGGAAGATGATGTGTCTCTATGAATATACAATTTTCTCGGTCACATTTTTTACTCGTTTAATTCGTAAATTCTATAATCAGTGGAAAATACATGCCTTAATCAAATTCTACTTTTCTTGTTTTTTTTTAGGGTGGTAGTATTACTAACAGGAATCTAATGTGGGTCAGAAGTGAAGAATAAAATAAATGTACCTATGTTTGTTTAACGAAAATGTTTTGTAATCCGTTCTTATACTTTTATTACATTCCGCGATAAAAACCACCAAACAATAAGTATACGTGCATTTACATTTACATCCTTTTAAAAAATTATTTTATTACGATTAAGAAAACCCCTGAATACCATGTTTTAGAGTTTGAACTTCTTAAACTTATGAAAATAAACGAAACACTAAATGTCTACAGTAAAATATGAACTTACAAATGTGATTTGCTTTGTTTGCTTTAGTGACCATCACGTACCATAATTATGCACATCGTTTCGGATCAAAAATGGAGATTCTCTTACGTATATGTTACCGATGTATTATTTGTATGTGTATACATTTCTGTATTAATTGTCTTTTTAAAATTTGTTTTAATACACTATCAGCCTATTTGTTTTAATGATTACTATCTAGTAATGCAGCAAGAGGCAGGGGTTGAATTCTATCTCAAGACCCAAAATAGCAATGTGATCTCGTTTACAAAATCTCAGCATTATAATGTGAGGATGAAAGATGAATTTAGCAATCCAGAAAAGGAAGAGTCGTCCCTCCTTCGCTTCTCGTATAGGAACCAATAGAAAAGTGAGTCTTCAAGCCGTCGTTGACTGCGGTCGATGTATTTATTTTTTAATTATACATCATAAGTGTGAATGCAATAACTCAACTATGATGTTATTGTTCACGGATAGAAGAATATTTCGTGTCTTTCAACATAATACCTGTTCCTCAAATGACTATACCGGACTAATATCTACTATCGGAACCCTTGCAAACCCCACAGTGATTTCTAGATAGATCTGTATAATTGGTTCTTTTAATAATATTGTGTTTAAATAACACAATATCTATCAGGTTCAATACTCTTGAGAAGAAAATGACTTTTTTATCGTCCGTAAAACTAAGCTAAATATTCCTTTCAGTAAATAAGACGAATATATTTCGTCTTATTTACTTATTTTAAATTGTATCAATTAAATCCTTTTTGAAACAAGCAATGTTCTGACTTCTTACAGAAACTTAATTGTCAGTTTATTATTGTTCAATTCAGTCAAACTAATATACCTTTTTGAAATGCGTTAATTTAAATAAGTACTGCTCTACATGACGGAAAAGAATAGTTTAATTTTAGATAAAATCAGATCTTTTTTTTACTTTAGCGACATCAGATTAATCGATCTGCTGATCAGATTATTTGGAAACGTGTGTAGAAATTGTTAATACATAAATATGAATACATAAATATGAATTCAGAACTATGAAATAGTATTTTTGGTCTTATAACATACGTAATTTTTTTACACTACAAACACCGTTTGTTTTAGAAACTATAGGTTTTTTATAAAAAAAAATGTTATAACGAATTATGGTGTGTGTATTAGAAAAGAATCGATTACAATCAGATTTAAAGCTGGTCGTTTCTCTTTAAATATATCTGAAATGGGGTGTTGGCATCATAGTAATTTCACTAGTTATTTCTGTTATTAATGGAAAAATGTTGCATCGATCTGTGCCGTGTGCTGTTATTAAACTAATTGCAAAAAATTCCACTGAATCATCATAATCGGAATTGATGAAGTCTATATGCTCAAGATGAAAATCATGAACTCGATTTGTTTTACTCTGATGTAATAGTACTAATAACGATTTTCCCAAACACGTGTACATATGGAAATATATTGCTGAGTGTTGATATGGGGAGCGTGCTTATATAATGCTACGTCATATTTTTTTTAATAATGTACTTAACTAAAATATATATATATATATATATATATATATATATATATATATATATATATATATATATATATTGGTACAGAAAATTAGTACAACATTCGTACAGTCGGTTTCAAGCACAGAAGTTCTTAACCATCCGTCTCTCTTCAGCTTCTGTCGTCATCTGTTTCAGAAATATTAAGTCACGTGCCACTCTCGTTTGGACGCGTTATTTGCTTAGAGTATTATTAGTGTAAGAAGGTGTGATAAAATTTGATAAAAACGGGGAGGGGGGAGAGTAACAGTTGAGAATTAAACCGGAGAAGGTGTAAAGAGATATAAAAAACATAAGCTGAAGAGAGCCGGATGGCTAAGCATTTCTGTGCTTGAAACCGACGGTAAGAATGTTGCACTAATTTTTTTGTACAAAAGTAAATAAATATCACGCTCTTAATTTTTAATTTTAATTCTTAATTAAACGAGCACTCTGCTGGGATTGTTCCTGCTATATTACAAAGAAGCTATATCTATCTATCTATCTCTCTCTCTCTCTCTCTCTCTCTCTATATATATATATATATATATATATATATATATATATATATATATAATCAGAAGAAAATGTTTGAACATTTAATAAAATACAGTCCTTTTGAGTGAATCCCCCGTTACTCTCATTTGGAAAATCTATCAAATATACTTTGTTTTAGTTTCCAAATACTTCCACAAAACTAAAACACTTTTTTCGTTCACTCTTATTAATTCATTTGATAACCAGTTTATAATTACCAATGCTATTTGTATCGACCAGGCTGCATTAGTATCCTCTCAATGAATTCCAAATTCTAATCAATGTCTCATCGTGAGTCGCGCCATATGGGACGTGTTACATGTCAGAAATGACGACTACTCTAGAAAAATATATTTAACAGTTGCTAATAAAACATTCTGGCAAGAACAAGCAAAAATGAATATTTTCCACCTATAAAATAGCCTTAAATCTTACATGATAATCACAGACGCGAAAAGCACATGTATACAAAAATTAAAATTAAAAAAAAACATGTCAAACTTAACTTACCCTTCAACCGACACCAGTTACTACGCCTCGGAACCTCGAAGACAGATAGAAACGCAATGATTACAATGCCAACATGTCAACAGGTCTGACTGGTTAAAACATCATCACCCCACCACCCCACCACCCCACCACCCCACCACCGTGTTGTATGACAAACTGTCACAAACATCATTGGTTCTGGTATCGATGTTTTGGATTTTTAGACGGTGATTGATAGTTTGTATTATCTTGATTACTCAGACTACTATTATATTAGATGTTATTCTAACAACGTTTCGGCCGATGTAACTTTCGAAATTATTTAGGTATATATTGTCGAACTCGGGAATCTGTATGTAATTAGTAAAGAGTTCAGTTCGAAAGTCTGTTATCTCTTTGATGTTATTCTAACAACGTTTCAGTAGATAACACATGGCATTCTTCAGGCGCTTCTCAAGCGTTGAACTGAAGAATCTTTATATCAAACTCACCCCTTTATTTAATCCTTGATGTAGATTGTTATCGTTCTATCATCCATGGCCTGGTAGAAGTCTTAAGTAATTCCTTATTATATTCTTAGAATCGCCCATACTGAGTATTGAACCTGGAACCGGCAGAAGACTGCAACTTAGAATAGAAAAATTACTCAACACGTGGCGCAACAGATGAAGTGCTAACTAATACCACTATATATATCAATGAGAGTTTCTGGAAATTGATGATTCAATCCTAGTTACCAGCGATACTAAGGACATAATTAGAAAATTACTTCAAACTGTTACAAGGTCAAGGTTACCGCTATGAGAACAGCCTGCCCCATTGATAAAAATAAAGCGTTTAAGCTTGAAATTTCGGACAAATTCTCGCGTTCGACAAGATGAACCCAAAGGAATGTACATCGGCTGAAACACTGGAAAAATAACACTAAAGAGAACAGTAGTCCGAATAATCCAAATACCAATTGTAGGCTTTTGATTTGCAGAAGATTCGTTTTTATTTAAGGTACGTATATGTAAGGCGTTATTATGCCGGGAAGCCTATACGCTTGCCTTCCCTCAAGGGCAGCGTGAGACACAAGGTATGGTTTCATGTAGGGAGGATTTCTCCTTTACTGACCGAGGACAGAAAAGATGAAGTGCAGTACTAGAACAGACACCACACTTTGCTAATAGTCAAAAGGTCAAGATGTAGGTTCATCCATAACTATATTCTAAATTATTCATGAACATCAGCGTGAATAGTTATAATTGTCTCAACATGCCAAAATATTGATCTCCACAGACCTGATTACAAACCCAGTCTAATACTCGTAAAGTACAAGCGCTAATTTGTTATAGGTGAATAATATACACTTTATACAAATATGTAACGCAAAAACAGGCATTAGAAAACGTCAGACAGAAGAAAAACAGACAATATAAAGAATTAATGTTTTAAACATGTAACAGCCGAATGCGATGTGTCTATTTTACAGTGTTGCAAGGATTTCCCGATCGTTTACTGATTACACTCAAGGCTATTTAACAACGATCAGTTTAATGAGCTTTTCTAGTTAACATATAGCTGGATGAGGATATTGTTTCGTAGGTCTCGACACAATATTATTGTATTCTTAAACAATTAAAATCGTGTAGTATTTTAATTATACGTATTTACTTTCTCATTTATGACAGAAGAATGAACGAAAAGCTAAATAGTGCGAAAAGGATCGTGTTATAAAATAGGAGAACACATTGATATGTAAACCTGTATTAGGCTTCGGGTGTTATTGGTGCATGCGAATGGCAAACGTGCAACAGATAGATGTTCGGCAAAACGAAAGTTAGCACAGAAGAAAGTGGAGATATATTTGCCTTCATTTGAGGCCACCCATAAGTTTATTTCTCTTTGAAATGAAGTGCCTCATAAAGGTAAGAATTCTGCTAAAACCCAAAAGTAATGGTCGTCGTAAATCTCGTTATCAAAATCCTCTGTCAGCCCGTTATCTCCAGTGGATATCTCAAGTAACCGGTGCTTGGTTGATCGGATGGTGACCAGTGAGAAAGACTGGAATCCAAGATTTCAGGCTAAGAGAAAAGGATCCAAGGATATATTGAGAGAGAGAGAAAGACCTGGTTTAATTGGCACGAGAGATACTTTGTTTACTGGAACGCTGCAATCAGTTTCAGACTGGTTTTCTCTCCAGACAGGATGTGCCCATTTGAGGCTCTCAGCTAAAGTACTTTGTGAATCGGACCGGGGCAAAATATATCATTTTGCATGTTTGTCGTTTAACCTAAGAACACGGCGGGTATCTTTTGTAACTTCGAACAAATACATATGTTTCTAGAAAAATGGACCCATTCTCGGGATGAGAATTCTTAGTCGCAGGACTGAGTGAGTCGAACTAAACTTTAGCGAGTGATGATGATCATAGCCAGTGCAGTGAATGCACGCATACAGGTTCACAGATCCGCCCATGCCAATCGTATTGCTGTTTTTTGGAGTAAGATTATACTCGTCCTTAGGAAAACTGGATTAACGTATTTAATGACAGATGATAAAAGCAACTCCGAAGTAAAAAAGGTTCGATATATATACAATATATATGTAAATCGATTTAAAGGTTCCGTACTTTAAAAAAAATAAACATTTTTTATTAATACACTTGTTTTGCCTATTTTGAAAACGCATATTTACTTGATAATAAATTCACAAAGTTTTCCAAAGAGTTCTTCAGTACATCTGTTTTTCGCATCAAATTAAAATAATTATAATTAAATATTATTTTTTGTCATTTTGGGAACATTTATAAAGTTATTATATTTGAGCGTTATTGGGCTATTACACTAACGACTGAATTAAAGGCAATATTAATAATGTATACATGTGCGTATAAGTATATATATATATATATATATATATATATATATATATATATATATATATATATATATATGTTATATAAATATATATAGTCTCGGAAGTTTCTCAACCATTAAAACTATATTAAAAAAAAACAAAAAAACTTATAGTCCCAAGTCTTTCAGTGGAAAATCACTCATGTAAGTCAATTTATTTTTTACAGTTATTATATTAGTTTGTTTCTAACACTATTTTAAGGGATCATCAGTTGTTTACCATGAAAAACTGTTTCGGGAATTTAAATATATATATATATATATATATATATATATATTGTATAGGTGTATGTATGTATCACATATATTAAAATTCATATATATGGCATATCTCGACTATTCCCGTGTTAAGATAAGCTGTATTTCGCAACATATCAACGATGCCTATAAGGAAACAATCGTGATTTAGTTTAATTCCAACTATTCTAGCGTAATATTTGAACATGAATAATTAGCAGGCTACCCGTGTTTGGTTGACAATCGGTGTTATTCCGTTTGATCTATCTTATTTTTTTGTATATTCTTGTCAAGAGTGGTTTCCACATTTAAGTACTCTCATAAAAGCTGCAAGTCTTCATATTTTCGGTAGACTCCGCTTCTTTTCTGTCGCAGTGTTCATTATACAATTCTTTGTAATTTAAGCTTTAAAGAATGACACTCCAGGGTTAAATTCCCTGGTGCCAACGTGTTTGGTGCAACAGAGCTTCGGAAAAATAGTACAGAATAGTAAACACTCGAGAACTCCTAAACAAACAAAGTTTAACATATAATTCGTAAAAAAACGCATTAGAATAAAATACTCTACCGCACCCGGCGAGTTCTAACGTGTGGAAAAGGTTGTACATTTGTTAACCGTTTGAAAGAATCTCATACATAGTTTCCACAGTTAAAAACAAAAACGCCGGGTTCAGTAGAGAATTTTATTCGAATGCGTTATTTTAAATAAATTATGTTTTTTTGATGTTGTTGTTTACGAATTTTTTAGTATTAACAATTCCGTTACTTTAATCATTTTTAGGGGGGTAGCTTAGAGTAATTGTCTTATATCATCAGGATGTATGTAAGTCATCTCAACTTGTGTTCTCCTTATTATACTTCTCTCGTTCTAGTCGTTTCTTTTGTCTGAACTAACTTGCGTTTGATAAGTATCTTCAGCTTATTTCCGCAGTGAAGGATTTTTCTTAATATTTCGGCCGTTACTATTAGTGACATTGTGCGTATGGTTTGAATACATTTTTCCATTCCGATTCCGTGACTCTTGTTTCTGCGTTTGATCAGGCAAATTATTGAGTATCAGTTGTTCTAAAAAATACATACGCATCTTCTATGGCTGAAAACCAAATAAATAGCCGCACCTGTGCATTTAATTGTTGTGTTGAGGTAGTCTCCATTCTATGTAATTCACGTTCTCCCTATCGCCGTATCGTTCTAGAAACAATTTATATTTGTAAACAAAGAGAATATCTTATCGGACTTAATGTAGTTTCTCTTTGAGTGTTATCTTCTTCCTTCTCTGTAATTCTAATAGAATAATTTATCTTAAATTTACCTTGATTCAGCTCTGTTGTGTGAGATACGAAATCGGTTAGCTAACCGTTCCATTTAATCCTTATTTTACTTTATTATGTTTAAAAAGTATAATCTATTTATTGTCATAATAAAATGTTGTACTCTCAAAAATATGCAAATCTCTCTCTCTCTCTCTCTCTCTCTCTCTCTCTGTATATATATATATATATATATATATATATATATATATATATATATATATATATATATATATATAATGTAGCTAGATATGTTTTAATGTCAGATGATACCTATAATTATTTCTACAATCAAACAGCGCCGTACCATAGAACAAGTGAAACAAACACTCACTAAACACTTACAGCGTAGTGAGCGTTCAGAAGTCTACGGTATATTCCACAGGAATTAACGAACGTCTTCAGCAAAGGTTAAATATTCACTTTTTTAAGCCGTTCGTAGATCTTAACGGACCGGGTAAATCTCTTTTTATTATTTATTCCTGTGTTTAATGTATTGTTCTTTTTGTCTATTTTATGCACTTATATATGTATATAAGCAACATCTTTCCTTGATAGAATAGTTCGTTAACTATTACAGAGGATTTGTGCCTGTATATTCTTTCCTTGATCTTTTGTAGTTTCCTTATATTTCCCAGGTTCAGGCTGGAACTAGCAGTTCAATTGCCGTAGTCAATATGTACCCTACTATTTTCGGTAACTTCAAGAACCATATTCATGTGTAGGTATTGAATAAAGACCATGTATTTATTAAATGTTTACTGATGGTTCCTAATGAAAACAAAAAGCCAGCTATTAATAAAGTTAATTTCGATAACAATGAAAACACTTTAAAGTACATTTTATACTAAAACTCTATTAATACTACAAACAATCACACGGTTCCAACATAACAAAAATCACTAAACACTTAAAAATGCGTGTTGTTTACTCTATACCAACCCCTTTAAAAGAGCTCCGGAAGGTACCGAAAGTACTAGGATACACAACGAGTACGGCAAATTCATCTGCCAGTTCTAGCCTCATACTCAAAAACCTATCAGGATCAAAGAAAAAATATGCAGACACAAGTCATCTGTAATAGTAAACGGTGTGGGTGTGTGTGTGTGTTCCGGTGGATTTAATTTCGTAATTACGTCATTTCATCCAATAGGATTTTTGAATTGGTCGTACCCCTTTACGGTATTGCATTTTTGATTTCAATAAATATTCGATATATAGTAAATAAACAAATAATAATGGGAAACACACGTAGTTAGATGTAATATTAATATATAAAATAAGCCATATAATTTTTAACATAAAATGTGTCCTATTTGTTTATTTTTTTGAGGGATTATATTTACGATTTGTTTAGACGGAGAAAATGAACATAACTAGTCCCTATTTTACTTTAGAGTAACCCGTTATTTCAAGGGAGATAACTTATCTCAATTTATCTTATAATATCGAAAGCTGTTTAAGCCGAAAGTATATACGTGACTGAAAAAAGGATAAAACAGCAATGGTTTTCTAATTCAAAATTGAAAAACGCACTTTTTAATCTAAAGTGCAAAAAAAAAAATTAAAAAGAAGATTAGCCATTACAATAATGTAAATATTGCATAGGGAATAGCAACAATTATTTTTGACACTCTTATTTCGAGTGTCAACTTCTTACAACTCGTAATCACCTGAATTCGTTCTGTTTAACGATTTTTTAAACTCGGACTTAGGGTTAGTGGTAAACATCAATAAATTTCAGTGGAGATATGAAAATTCGTTAGCCCTAAGTAAAAAAGAGAGACGATAATGATGGGGTAATTATTATATAGGTGTTAGAATGAAATAGTTAAAAATAACATCTTAGAAAAGTTGAGGGGGTATGGTTCTTAAAATGGGGGAGCTACTGAATAAATATAAAAACAGAATTTATGGTAGAAAAAGACGCGAAGGGGTAAGAGAATGAAAGCAAAAAAAGCTATTGACGCAGCAGACGATACGCGGGAAACGACTGTATTCACTGCAGAGGTCTCCTGCGATCACAGTTTCTGATCGATACCGTGTAATCAAACAGATGATGATCGATCTACTTTGACACGACCACCTCAGGTCCAACTCTTCTGGCTGAGAGAGCAAAGTGGCACGTAAATCCCCACTCTAGCGTATTGAGAGCGCGGATGGGGGTAGACGGCGCGTGGGGTTGTAGAGAGAGGAATATTTTCGCACCGGCGCGCCATTACTTCCACACACTTAGTTGGCAGCTCCGATTCAGAAGTTAAAAGAAACAAAACAAGTACAAATGACAGAGAATTCTCGTCGGTGGCGTTGCGCTCTTTTAGGTGAAATTAAGCAAATTCTCAATGTTCTGTTGCCAATACAAAGCTCGACTTTTGTTCAGCTTGCCAATGGTGTATTTACAACAGATAGAATTAATGGCGAGGAAATCAATTATTCTTATAACCATCAGACCACACACGCGTCTCTTTTTTTATAAAAGGTTTGGTATGAGTATATGCTTATGTATTTGTAGGTGTATGATTATCTCATACACTAATTACCCGTCGATTTTGAATAGATGAACACATCTGCGTGGCGGCATGATGAGTAATGTGGGCTATATTTGATTTGATTTAGTTTCATGTAAATAGGGCAAAGAGGGTTGGAAGCTCTTTGCGAAAATCCATCCGATTTTATTAACAAGAGGTATTTAACATCAATAACTAATTCCCCAAATTTCAGTTTAAAGGAGTTTTAGGGGAATAAATATCTGCTTTAATCTTTAATTTTTATCTAGTATTTAAGATGTGCATGATATTTGATCAATAATCATTAAACACGAATGAAGCAAGATTAACTGAACTTTAATTACTTCTTTTTGCTTTTACTAAGTTTTATCAAAAGTCTTTAAACAAATAAAATAAAATTATTAAAAAGAATAACAATAATATTAAATGCGATATATAATACCAATTTATATAAGAAAATTAATATTTTAATATACTCAGTAAAATATTATAATTTATTAAATTAGAACAATGAAACGGAAATAACTTCAGATAACAGGTAATAATTACCTCTTTTTTTCTTGAAATTAAAAATAATAAATAGAATAAGAGAATAGAATCGCAACCTAAATGTGAATTCTTTCAAGCGTAAAGACTCGTTAATGATATATTAGAAGACAACTTGGGTAGTTGATCCCCATCTTGTAACCACACGTTCAAATCCTGTGCGAGTCTTAATTTAAAATTGCTTCACTTTTTTGGGTTTAGTGCTCACCTAATAAATTACATTATCTGATTATTTAATGGTATTAACTTCGAAAACACGAGTGTCAACTATAAATCGGGGTCATACATAATGTGATCGGTAATAATGTCCATATGTACTAATATATATATATATATTGATGGTAAACAACTGATGATCCCTTAAAATAGTGTTAGAAACTAACTAATATAATAACTGTAAAAAATAAATTGACTTACATGAGTGATTTTCCACTGGAAGACTTGAGACTATAAGTTTTTTTTTAAAAGTTTTTTTTTATTTATATAATTTTTTTTTTTTATATATAGTTTTAATGGTTGAGAAACTTCCGAGACTATATATATATATATATATATAATTATGAATAACATTTTAAAAGTAACCATGAAGTGTTTATGCCATACTTACAATCATCAGTATGGTAGGAACAATCCCTGCCGGTCGCCGAATACGAAAGTCATATCTTGCTTAGTAGACGGAGCGCGTACCGATGTGTCCATCACGCATTGTCGTGGAAAATGGGAGAATAAATTAACGTCTACATGGTAAATTCAGCCGTCATATTAGTAAAGCGAAGAGAACTCAATATGCGGGACCTAGAGTATTGCATTACGCTATGCATAACTGCTTGATAACTTATTTTAAATATATATATATATATATATATATATATAGAAAGAGAGAGAGAGAGGGAGATAAAGAGATAGAAGAAAAAAGAGTGATAAATATGCGACGATTGTCAAAATTTATTTCAATTGTTCAATGCAAGGTGTATTCAGTGATAAACTAGCGTTTATTATTCTTTCCTTAAGCCAAGGCTTTTCAAAGATCGAAATCTTATCATCAGAGGAGAAATACAGATAGAT
>OY744541.1:40284127-40356627 GCA_963556195.1 Sepiola atlantica | reverse complement strand
CATGTTTGAAATCTTTAAGATAATTGATTTTATTAGGATACGTTTTCAAAGTATTTCTAGCGTCTTTTAATCATGTTATATTGTATTTATATGCGAAAAATAACGTAATTCAGTCACTTCTCGTTTTGGTTTTATATAAAAGACACACGATAAATAGAACACTGCATATTACTGCGTAATAGATGGCGTAAACCTCTACACTGGGATTCTCATTTTTTTAGTTGCCTACTAACTCTATTAGAAAAAAAGGTGCTTCTTCATCGTTATCCTTAGATTAGATATTGACGTTATAAAAAGGAGCGAAAAACATTTATTGTGTACTTACTTGTGAGGAAAAATAAATACCGTTCATCAAAATTACAGAAATTCATTCAGAAATGTTGTTTTTATAAAATAAATCAAACATTTAACCCGGGTGGTTAAATGCTTGATTTATTTTATGAAAACAACAATTCTGAATATCGCTGTAATTATCGGTATCATGCTGAAAGGCAAGGGATATAATTCAAACTTTTATAATACAAATCAACATTTTCTTTTTGTTTAAACGCAAATAATTAAATTACCTCCCTTAAATTGCATGATGGCGGCGATATTCTACAAATGATTTACTGTGTACTTTAATAATCACTAAGTCTAGACAATCTGTTGGAAAAAAAGAGATTTATTCGACCTTATATTCCTTCAAAATAACAACCCCTTTGGTGGTTTAGGGTAAATATAGACAACTAATCACTGGTAATAATATCTTATCAGCGTATTTTAAATTCACATGTTCATGCGTGTAGTGTTTCCAAGGAACTGAAGTCTTCTCTCTCTTACTCTATCATTCCAGGATAACTGGCAGCACAAAAAAAAACTCTTAGTTGATGTAAAAATATTATGTAAAAGGTGTATGTAGATATCCTGCTTTCAATGGGAACAATTCGAGGGTACGCACTTAATAACTCAGTCTACTTACAATAAGCGCCGTGTTATCTTGTTTTCCGGTCGAATATATAAAACGCGCACAACCTACAGCAAACATTATGGAAAGTAAATTTGATACTTCTTACCTCTTTCTGATTGATATACAAATACATGCATACACACATTTAGATATGTAGATTCATGAAACACACACACATATATATATATATATATAGTCTAAAGAAGCTTTAAGTCAGTTAAACAAACAAAAAAGAAAAAAAGGGGAAAATACAGTTTAAATTCCCAGAGAAACTAACTAAATCCAAGATATTGCAGACTTAACATTCGTTGGAAAATTTATAGATAGATAAAAAAATATAAGTAAATAAAATAAAAATAAAAAGGGGGGGGAGTATCTAACAGTGAAACAGAAACAGGAGACCTTAAGCGTCTAATATTAACACGGGGATCATCAGCTGTTTACCATGTAACTGTTTCGGAGATTTAAAAACAGGACAGTTATAATATTCATGGCTCTCCAATGGTACTGATAATACTACCATTTCCCCTATAATCAAGTGTCGAAATAATTCAGCTTAAAATTTCACTAATATATACATAAATAATAATAATAATGATAATAAAATAATAATAATTTTAAGGCTACCGTATGATATGGTAATTTGCATATCAAATAACATTAATTATAACAATAAAAAAATAAATAAAGAAAAAAAATAAAAATAATAATAATACTATCTAAACACTAAACCCAAGAACCATTCTGCAATATGATAGCTAGCAATAAAATTATATAGCAATCAAAATTGCATTAATAAATAAATAAATAAATAAATAAAAAATAAAAAATAAAGCCTTAGAACCTTTGGTACCAGAAAAGTAAGTAGATAAGAAGGAAACCTAGCCATACAGATCTAAATACCCAATATATATATATATATATATATATATATATATATATATATATATATATGAGATAAGGAGAGATACAGGGTAATAAAGGATATGATGTATACCTTTAAAATGAGAACCTATCATGAACCCTTGATGATCAATATACGAAATAGAACAATGTTGTAAACAAGTTAATCATGAGAATAAAAATTGTATAAAATACTCTATCTATTTAGTTATCAGTTGTTAAAAACTAGAGGTTTAAAATACAATAGATTGCATATGAAACCCCTGCTTTTGAACAACTGATGATTAAATATATATTGTATTGTATACAATGTTTTTTATCCTTTACTTTATATATATATATATATATATATATATATATATATATATATATGTGCGTACATGTGTGTGTAAATATGTATAGGTTATCCATATACATTATATCCAGTAGGCATTCAATTTCTATCAACTTACATATAAGTATATATATATATATATATATATATTAGTGTATGCATATATATATATATATTAGTGTATGCATATATATATATATATATATTAGTGTATGCATATATATATATATATATATTAGTGTATGCATATATATATATATATATATTAGTGTATGCATATATATATATATATATTAGTGTATGCATATATATATATATATATATTAGTGTATGCATATATATATATATATATTAGTGTATGCATATATATATATATATATATTAGTGTATGCATATATATATATTAGTGTATGCATATATATATATATATATATATTAGTGTATGCACATATATATATATATATATATATATATATATATACTAGTGTATGCACACATATATATATATATATA
The DNA here is from genome assembly GCA_963556195.1 of Sepiola atlantica. Taxonomy (NCBI): domain Eukaryota; kingdom Metazoa; phylum Mollusca; class Cephalopoda; order Sepiida; family Sepiolidae; genus Sepiola; species Sepiola atlantica. The sequence goes on along the minus strand of OY744541.1, from coordinate 40,353,928 downwards.
TATATTTATATAGGTAATCAACATACGGCCCTGTCCTCGGATCATGTCTCTCCTGTTTTGCTCAATATGGTGACTAATTCAAACCAGGATACAACACCCGGATGTTTGGTCACCATTGGGGACATCTTATGCTATTACGCTCGCAACAGACTAAGGATATTTAGAGTGGGTATGTTTGTTTAATTTCGTACAACTGACTGTCAAGAGATCTCAATCCTTTGGGATACGATTAGGACTTCATGCAAAATGGCAACCGTCAATAACCATACTAAAATGTATGGGGAACAAATGTATATGTTTCGGATTTCTTTTTTAGATAACGATTGATAATTTGGATTATTCAATCTACTATGATAAACGTGTATGTTATTTTCACAACGTTTCGTTGATGTAACATCCGCACTTCTTTAATCTACTAATGGCTGACGATACGAGAAAAAGGTACTCTGCGGATAAAATAAAGTTAATTTCTAAATTCTGTATAGACTACCATGTTCAACATACCTATTCACGCGTTCGTAAAGGTACACCTGAAGAACGGCGAAGGTGGCAATGGCTCGAAACGTGGGAATGGCAACCACGATGAGAATACTAGAAATATATATATGTATGACGTATGTATTCATATGTTTGTATATATATATATATATATATATATATATATATGTGTGTATATATATATAATTTTCTGTAAAATTTCCATTCATAAAAGCATGTTTGGTTGCACATTTGCGGACGTTATTGAGTCAGCTGGTAACCAGCTTAAAGTCTTCAGGCCACTATTCCATATGGTTGTAAAAATAAAAATGTAAGAGTCATCTTTTAAAGAGATTTCAACTAATTATGGTTACAATTTAACAATTTCGAATTACAAGGCCACCTCGCCAAATGTCTGCACTATTTTAAATGAAAAAAAAATCAATTGTCTTAAATCTTTGATCTTGGAAGAACAGCTCTATTAGTGAGCACATTTCTATACCCACAGTAAGGATCAACTAGATTATACCCTGTAAACATGTAGTTGCACGTTTCTTTGAAACATTGAAATAGTGAACAATTTTTGATATTCCGTGTATAAATTACATTAAAAACTGGTTATAATAACATTCATGAAATATTCAAATGGTTTCATCTGTGTGCATCGAGATTGACTAATATTTACCGACTCATACGGAAATAAAATAACTGCCAATCACTTCCTCAATTAACGTCGAACGTGAAAGCTGTTAAAACCCGTGTTCCATCAGCGTTGAGTAAACGTTCTCCAACTGTCCATGACATGAAGAAGAGAGACGCCCGGATCAAATAGGCGCTCTTGTCTTTCTGCAACTTGACAGCTCCTCAAGTGTGTGCTCTGTGTACTGGCACCTAACGAAAGATCGTCACACGCCCACCCCTCTCCCCCCAATAAAAATAACCGATTGGCAAATTCAGTTCTGCAAGTTATGGCTTCTGGGAAGACGAAAAGCATTGAAATAGTCTTGCTTTTCTTACTTGCTTCAACAAACTATCAAAATTAGGCACAAGGACAGGTTTTAATGAGGTAGAAATCTATCTCGCTCAAAAAAAGGTTCTGTGAATTTAGACCAAAATAAAAATTGTCTCTGAGTTAAAGTGTTTCGCCTCTGGTCGAGGATAACACGGACACTACAGAAATGGGTCACTGAATAGTCTGCCTTTATTACTTCTGAGTGTTTCGCCTCTGGTCGAGGATAAAACGGACACTACAGAAATGGGTCACTGAATAGTCTGCCTTTATTACTTCTGAGTGTTTCGCCTCTGGTCGAGGATAAAACGGACACTACAGAAATGGGTCACTGAATAGTGTGCCTTTATTACTTCTGAGTGTTTCGCCTCTGGTCGAGGATAAAACGGACACTACAGAAATGGGTCACTGGAATAGTCTGCCTTTATTACTTCTGAAAAGTGTGTGCACGGACGATTAGAATGCGTAAACATAACATATAATAACGTATATGCTTCATGTATAAAGTTAAGTATGTATACGTCTGTGTAAGATATTCTCCCAAACTAATTAACCGATCATTATAAATTTTAGGACGAAGGTGCTCGGCACAAGGGAGTCTATGTAGACTATATTTAATTCAATTTAGTTGTGTCCAAAGTAGATAAATGAGGCTATACCCCTTGCTTCAACAAACTAGCAAAATTAGGCACAAGGACAGGTTTTAATGAGGTAGAAGTCTATCTCGCTCAAAAAAAGGTTCTGTGAATTTAGACCAAAATAAAAATCGTCTCTTAGTTAAAGTGTTTCGCCTCTGGTCGAGGATAAAACGGACACTACAGAAATGGGTCACTGAATAGTCTGCCTTTATTACTTCTGGGTGTTTCCACTCTGGTCGAAGATAAAACGGACACTACAGAAATGGTTCACTGAATAGTCTGTTTTTATTACTTCTGAGTGTTTCGCCTCTGGTCGAGGATAAAACGGACACTACAGAAATGGGTCACTGAATAGTCTGCCTTTATTACTTCTGAGTGTTTCGCCTCTGGTCGAGGATAAAACGGACACTACAGAAATGGGTCACTGAATAGTGTGCCTTTATTACTTCTGAGTGTTTCGCCTCTGGTCGAGAATAAAACGGACACTACAGAAATGGGTGACTGGAATAGTCTGCTTTTATTACTTCTGAGTGTTTCGCCTCTGGTCGAGGATAAAACGGACACTACAGAAATGGGTCACTGAATAGTGTGCCTTTATTACTTCTGAGTGTTTCGCCTCTGGTCGAGAATAAAACGGACACTACAGAAATGGGTGACTGGAATAGTCTGCTTTTATTACTTCTGAGTGTTTCGCCTCTGGTCGAGGATAAAACGGACACTACAGAAATGGGTCACTGAATAGTCTGCCTTTATTACTTCTGAGTGTTTCGCCTCTGGTCGAGTATAAAACGGACACTACAGAAATGGGTCACTGGAATAGTCTGCCTTTATTACTTCTGAAAAGTGTGTGCACGGACGATTAGAATGCGTAAACATAACATATAATAACGTATATGCTTCATGTATAAAGTTAAGTATGTATACGTCTGTGTAAGATATTCTCCCAAACTAATTAACCGATCATTATAAATTTTAGGACGAAGGTGCTCGGCGCAAGGGAGTTCATGTAGACTATATTTAATTCAATTTAGTTTTGTCCAAAGTAGATAAATTAGGCTATACCCCTTGGTTAAAATCAGATATCTCAGATTTTGATGAACGTATAACATTTTAAAAGAATCAGTGTTGTCTGCGTATTTTAAATGTATGTTCGGGGCACATTATTGGCGCTATATCCTAGTTAAAAATCAAATATTTCCGATTTGCATGAAATTATATACATGCTTATTATACACTTATTAAGCAAGATTAACTGACTTTCAATTTTTTATAAATACCCCTTCTTTTGCTCAGTAGCTTATATTCGTTGTTGCTTTATTCGTTTACGACATTGCGTTAGCTTCTCTTTAAACACTCATCGGAGGGGCGGAACTCAACCGATTCAAAACCGTAAGCTCACTGTGTCAGACGCTGACATCGAAGCCGGATATTTATCTCATCTTCGCTACGTTTTATTTCGGGCGTCCTGTCTGGGATGTCATACGTTCACGTACAAATGACCTTTAACGGAATAGGATGAGTTCAAAAGGGCCAAATATATGCGCTAAAAATTGATGGATCGGCAAAAAAAAATTGCTTAATGTTTTAAAAAAAAAAAATTATTAAATGATGAATCATTTCGATCTCAAATCTATTTAGTAAAACACATGTAATCTGAAGGAAACACGTTTGAAATGTTTAAATATGCTAGAATAATCGATACCTTTACAACAAGGAGTCTTAGAACCAAATCAATATTGTCCTGGGTCCAACTGAAACAAAACAACTACTTTAATTATCCCAGAAAGCAATTCAAAGAATTCCAAAAAATGAAATTAAAAAGTATCTATGAAAAAGTCTGTGAAGGAAATATTGGTAGAAATACCTTAACTTTTTAAATAAATTATTTTTATGATTTACTGCACGACTTTACTTTGTTTCAGTACGCATTGCTTACGATCCTGGTTTTCGTAGAGCTGATGCCGCAATGTTTATTGTTGTATCGCTCAGGACGAAAAAGTATTAAAACATAGTTTCCCTATTTTTTTTGTTCATTGAAATCGCTTCAGACTAGGCATGGAGCAAACAAATAAAATACAACTTCATGGATTAGTGTTATATTGATGGATTTTGACCCAGAAAACAAAAATTATTCCCATTTTGTCAGAAATATCGCTCATGGAATGTGAGGACTAAATGACAAAATAAGGTAAGCGAGAGTTACGAGGCTGCCGAAAGTATAGCCAAGGTCAGCTTACGACTCTCAATAACGGAATACGAAATTGATTTTTACTCCCAAACTGTCTTAATGTCATAATATATATATATATATATATATATATATATATATATATATATATATATATATATATATATATACTTTTTAATTATTTCCTATACACTAAGTTTATGCGATTGTTTAGGAACATGTTTACCTCTTTGAACTCATCATTCATTTGACTTTTATAGAGATTCACCATTTCTTGTTAAACGAATCTTAGGTAGAATTTATAAATTTAATCCTAGTTTAACACAGTAGCATCTGCCTATTGATTTACGAAGGTGGATATCGTGTTCTTGTTTGGTTTTACGACGTTTCAACCATCGTTTGGCGATTTCATGTCGAAATCGTACCTAGTTTGTATAAGATTGATTTGTAGATTTCTCAAATATATTTATTTTTACATATACCACCTGGTGTTCATAAATAGTCACCCATTCTGTACCAGCTATCTTTAACGTTGCTTAATTCCAATGACCTTACGATAAACGGTGTGTCAGAGTAATTAAAGGGGTATAGGCTTGATCTGTGATGTGTTAGTTGTATTTCGTGACCCATAAACAAATTGAAGTTGCGGAGTAGATTTAAGTCATATAACACGTGGAGAATAAATACCCTTTCATCCGGCTAAAATTTAATAGTTAAGGATCGATCTATTCAAGGCATTTAGTAGATAGAATATATCTCAAGATGAAATAATCAGTGTTGTCTACCATAATATGTTCAAATTATTCGTTCTGTGTAAAAAATCAACGTAACTTTCCTTCAACTGAAACTCACGACATAGAAAAAATGCGGATAGCGTGTAGCCATACAGTCTACCTATTCTTTGTCTCCAGTAGATTATCCTTACGTCTGCTCGGCAGGTAAATCGCCGAATTCATATCGTGTTCATGACACGTGGAATTTGTAGTGAGTCTCCATACTGTCACAGTGGGGTTTTTTTTTTTGTTATCTTTCTTTTTGTTTGAACAGTTTGAAGTCTATCCTGGTAGTTTCGGCAACCGTCGTCTATCTTTTAATAACAGATTATTTAAGTCATGAATAATAACACACAATCAGTTTAGGTTCAGCAATGTTTTTCTTATCATCTCTTTACTGTAAACAAGTATAATTTGGTACAACCTATAACTCGTGGGTATTGCTCCAACCCATATTTCAATAGGGTGAGATAGAACGTGTCTCAAACAAATCCATTCCTCTTCGCGATTCAGAAACAACAGAAATATCTTATCAGTCTATCGGCTACGTGGCTCAATGGATACTTACTGTCTGTAACGCAACATCCTGAACATGGCATCTTAAATACCTACTCTTAGATTTTTTTTTAGTGAAAAATTCATTTTCTAATATCATTTTATCTTACCCACGTCGTAATTTTATCCACCGACGTAACCCTTATGCGTGGCTATTACTATATTTTTTTAGTGAAAAATTCATTTTCTAATATCATTTTATCTTACCCACGTCGTAATTTTATCCACCGACGTAACCCTTATGCGTGGCTATTACTATATTTTTTTAGTGAAAAATTCATTTTCTAATATCATTTTATCTTACCCACGTCGTAATTTTATCCACCGACGTAACCCTTATGCGTGGCTATTACTATATTTTTTTAGTGAAAAATTCATTTTCTAATATCATTTTATCTTACCCACGTCGTAATTTTATCCACCGACGTAACCCTTATGCGTGGCTATTACTATATTTTTTTAGCATCACAATACTTTGATCGTTATTATGTACTTATTTAGTGATTTATTCGCAGACTACTCAGTGCATGCTGGGAAGGCTCTTACAGCGATACACATAAGCAATTCCTCGTTATTAAACAATATTTCAAAAGAAATGCTCAACGTGTTAAACTACCGTATTTGAAGCGTCATTAAAAATCGACAACTGTTCAGAAGTAAAAAATAACTTCAGTGTTTGACTTTATGTAAGAGCTGTAGCACTACATGAGGAGTTCTGCGATTGCCATATGTTGTAAATAGTTGCTCATCGGAGAGTGAGGTGCCGGTGTAAACGTGGTAGCAATGTTTATGTAGCATGGACATTTTCTGAAATGCTAATTTTTTTTCTCCATTTTTAAAATCTTTACTTTTGTTGGGGATGGAGCATCCTACCGGATGCCAGAGATGTACCCGCTATTTCAACTAATACATACTTTTTTTTAGATTCTAACCGATTTTGTTTAACTGCAAATCTTAGTATCTCTCTTACACTACATTCGCCGGGTATATTGACCCCCTACATCATATCTTTCATAAGTGTGGTTGCTCCAATAATTACTGGATTGATTGAGATCTTCCTAAAATTCTACTGTTTTATGACGTGCACAAGACGTTGGCATTTCGTGATCTCTCTTAGCTCACTTTAAGCCAGCATCATTAAGGGCAGTTACTTTAACTAGAGTTGCTATTATTTCCTTCATGTCTAATACCACTAAGTCAGGTTTACCAGCTCCGTTTTCTAGGTATGTAGCTGTAGGTATTTCATAGTCATAGTGAATAGTATATGATTGTTTCCAACAGATCTTTCCGATGTATGTTCCCTTGCTGCTACACTAAATATTCAAAATTTTACAGATGGTCCATTGGAGATATTTACATACTCATTGTGTTATTTATAGTAGCCGTTTCCCAGCAGAACCTTACAACTGGATGTCAGGTGGCTCGCACTCTCAACTTCTGTGTGACAGAACTTACATTTGTCGTTTCTGAGAGCACCTATCTTCTTGAAAGCATTGGTTATCAAACCTTAATAAACAGTAATTGGCATCCCCTCCTAATCATAGTGGTGCGATTCTCTTTTGAGCCAGTTTACAGAGTCTTCCTTATCTACATATTCCTGGAATAGTTCTTCCAGGAAAATATGTGGCACGTAGTTATTTGGTCCAGTTTTTCCAGTTTTCTGCAATTGAAGGTGTTGAGAGATTTTGGCTGCTACTTTGGACTGATTTCGTGGCAGGCTTGTCGTGTGTTTTCGTCTCATTTGTAAGACAGTATTTTTCAAAATGTTTGGCCTGTTTAGTGATGGAGGTTGTACTACTGGCTCTTTTTTTTTCGAGTTTATGTACCATCATAAGTTTTTGGTTCATGGAGCTCATTAGATATTTGCCGGTGCTTTTCGTTTTAGTGTCTAGTTGTAGCAATGCGTCTCAGTGCTTCTGTAATAATGTGACACATAACAATCCAACAACATGTTTGCTCAATAGCATAATGTTCTCTAATGTTTCACTATGTAAAACCTTACGTGAGTCTCCCATGCTCGCTCCCCATCAAGACGAGCAAAACAGTTTCAATAAAAAAGCGTTTAAATCAAATCTATTACAGACCATTGAGCAGTACGTGTTCTCGTTTCATCGCTACGTGTCACTTCAGACTTTCTGTACATACGAAACTTTTTGTACACGTACCTTAAGTTTTACTCTGAGAAATTACTTTAACCCAGTTTTACATACGCTGGAAATTACCGTTTTTTTAACATTACTGCTAAACATACTCATACAACATTGTTACAGTAACCTCTCCTTTTACCCCCAGCTTGCTGGGTATACAAAATTATAAGGATAAAAATCAGTAGGATCTTCGAAGCAGGTTGCTAACAAAAACTGCCATATATATTTTAATATAACAACCAATCTAATTTTTCCTTGTTTTTTTTAGTTAGGGGCAAATATGTTATTGGTTCTGATGCTACACTCTATCTGTTTTGTCGTCAGTTAGTGAAGGAGAGATCCTTATAGATTGAGGCAATTTTCATTTATGCTCCAATCCAGAGTGTTTCCTTTTTCAAGGGCTTGATTTTGCCTGAATTAAAAACCGACGTTGTGTCTAATTCTGCCCTCGCGAGGAGGTAAGTAAATATGAAAAAACAATTGCTACTGGTAACATACGTCCATTTCACATGCGCGTTTTCCGATAAAAATATCATTTAAAAATTAATCGTCACAGACCAAATATCTGATATACAAAACAATTTGTTCTATAGATTCAAAGACGCAACAGGTTTTTTTTTGTAATCTGTAGTAGTTGTATCTATCGCCATTGTCCCGAAGTAAATTTCTGAAAACATTTGTTTTGCTTTTATTCTGTTCTAGTGGGTCATGTGTCCAGACTTTATCCAGAAAATCGAAGAAAACTAAAAATCACAACCACAGTGAGTTACTTTACCGTAAAGAATCGATAAATACTAGCATAATCCAAAATGCCAAACCTTTAATGTACGATATAAAAAATCGCAAATAGAACTGGTTGTTATATTAAAATGAATAAATTCATGGAATAAGAACATAATGAAAATGAATTGTTAATTAATGAGATTGCTTTTTGAAAAGCAATATTCAAATTACTTAACAATTCGACGACGATTTTATACACGCGATCAGTATATTATAAAGCGGTTCTTCTATTGGGAATATTAATTTGACGTTGTGATATCACTGTAAGTGCGACAAATTGACCAACTTAATAGCAATAATGATAAATCGTGTAAAAACTTCTGAGTGTTATTTATCTCTTACATCTTTCAATAATATATAGTTAAAAGCCATTGTTGCATAATCAGTTAGCAGGCTAGTCGAGGGAAGGACCGGAATGCAGATAACGTCTTGGCCTTTTGGCTAAGATCAAAGTGTAGTATCTGTTCCGATGGATACTGCACCCAATACTGGTATTGTCTTGTCCTTCGGGGCTTTACTTACGCCGGTCTATGGGTCTGTCCTGTGCAGTTCTAGGAGGTCCACCCTTCCAGGCTTTGCCTCCCCTCTTTGGGGAGGAGTAAGTTTATTGCTTACTATCTGAGGCGCCCCTACCGCGGAATGCCGACGGGGCTGCCCAGGCAATTTTTAAAATGGCCAGAGTGCTCACCTCTCGAGCGCTAGCTTTTCAAACCCCACTTTCCCGACCCGACCTTGGGTCACATCTTACTTGTGGGAGTAGGATAAAAACTGGCCTTGTGCCTAACTCCTGGTGAGGAGTAAATAAATACTCGTGTTAAGCCTTATGGGCCAGCTAAGAAAAGGAGGGTGAATATTTATGTAGTATAGAAAGAATTTTAATAATGTTAAAAGTTTATGCTACTGCATTTTTCATTTCAATACTTATTCGAGTTAGTAAATTTATATAATTACAGTTAACGTACGTCCGGATTGCTTTGATAATAACCTATGCACATTTTTTTATGAGCAAAGGCTTAATCATAATCTTAATAATTGATAATATTAAAATAAGGTAATAATAGTTACGTATACAAAGTTAATTTTCATCAGGAATGCAGACAAGACTTAATCGTAATAATTCATACTAAAAATAAGGGAAAGACTATTTCATTTTTACTACACACAATAAATTGTTCACTTGTTAATTTTTTGTGACAAAAATGAGAAGAAAGCGTCAGTAGGCAGAGATCTGATTATATTATAATTTTTAAGTAAAACTTATCTCACGTATTTTTTTATTTTTTTTATTCTAAATCTTTTCTTACGTATTTGTAAGATATAACTTGCACTATTGGTGTGTGCTTTATAAGTTTATACTCGAATTGTTTTTTTTTCGGTTTTGACAGTAAGATTCACCTCGCGTGTGACAATGATTATTGATGACAATAAATTACTTACTTCCCGCCCCCTTGCAGCCTTACTATTATAGAATAATAATTTAGTACATCATTATCGAAATTACTTTGACCAAAGAAAAACATGTACATCTATCTGAATGTATCTCATAACTTGATTAATATAGATTTTAGAATATTCAGTATAAGAAATAGTTTAAATTGTCAGTGGGGTTAAACTGTTACTTTTACAGGGCAATTTGTTTCTACTACAAGTGTCAACCAAGAAAATGCCTCCTTATCTTGATTTTACGATATTAATAATTTTAGCTAGACGGAATAAATTAGATAAACTTGTTTCGGCTATTGATTGAATTATTTTTCCAGAATCGATACATCATTTAGTAAGCTCGTATTAGAGAAGAACTTGAGGAGAAAGAGACATATTTGACAGTCGAGACGAGCTGTCTTTAGTTTTCGTCTTGCCAATATGATGGATTTATTGAAATGTAGATGATGTTCACTATTAGCAGGGTTACATTTTGCCCACCATTATTTAGTAGCAACGTTGATGTGTTGGCTGTAAAAAAACATTTTTGGTAAATTAACTATTACTTTTATTTCACGCGAGAGGATTAAAACTTTATAGTTTAATTACGCCGGTGGCATTCAAATTGGTTCAGATATCGGGATCAATTCTTTGATGTAAACATTTGTTTTATGTTTTTCTGATCTATATTTTGATTTTCACGGATATATAGTAAAACAATTGTATATACAAATGAAACTATAAAGATGAATAATATATATTGTATATAAGATCCTATCGTGATATACTAGATAGAGAAATAATACAAGAAAAGTAACGATTAAAATAAAAATTGGATGAAACACAATATTAATTAATTCATCTAGTATTCAAACAAGCAACGCTTATTTTCATATGTTCTGTCTGCTATGGAAGCGTTACAATTAGTATAGCTTTTTTTAAAAAAAGTATATATAAATATCCGTTTCGTCGGTCATTTATTGGCCTGTGTTCTTTAAAACAAAATTATTTTTAATTTATCCGCTTAAGTTTTTATTTTGGTTACTAATATCATAGTCTGATTAGGAGGAGTAAATTCTTTCCCACAGTATAAAGTCCTCTTTCTGCTACCAATTAATACTGGGAAGAAATTTAATTAGTTTATTTTTCAAAATTTGCTGCTAATACTATGCTCCCCCTCTTTTGATAAGCTAAACATTTTCATAACATGTTTTATGATCCGTGTATTAATTGGACTGGAACAGTGGGAGGATTAATAAGACACTAATTTTCTAAAATGCAAATCTAATTTTCATTCTTGCCTGAGGAGGCAAAATCAATTTTACATTTATTCATAACCCAATATTATAGTTTCTTAACTATCTGGAGATCTATTTATTTTTTACATTTTTTTGTTTGGATGAGTCATTTTATTATCAACTGATTTTTATTTGGGATTTATTTCGAATGCTTTTATACTTTGGAGTTTAAACTTTTGGAGTCTATTGATGGCATTTACATATTCACCTTTGTCCGATTTTTCTATATGATTCATTGGATATTTACATGGATACGTGAATTTTATTACTCAAATCTCATTAAATAGATTTCTTTTTTGTTTATAACTTTTGATATTTTCAAATTTATGCTAAGCAGTAATATACACTTTGCTAATTTTTTTCCTCTTGTGAAAATGGCTTTTGTTTGAAAATCCATGGTATAAAAATGAAAACCTTTTTTGATATTTTTAGTTTTAATATTTGATGAATTAATAAATATTGTATTTTATCCAATGTTAATGTTTATCATTTATTATATATATATATATATATATATATATATATATATATATAGTAGGCCTTCGTCGGCTGTGTCCGACCATGAATGGCACTTGCTTTTAATCCGTGTTATGCTCCACCGAGGTGAAGTTAATGGACTGGAGTGTCCTTCCCCTCCAGTGCAAGTGCTGCCAGGGCAAAAAAAAAATTATATATATATATATATATATATATATATATAGGAATGCAGATGCTGCCCAGTTATCAGCATTCCCCTCTATTTCCCGGTGATTACACAAGCGAGGCATACGGAATGACACCAGCTCGTCACACAGGGACGCAGGTTTTTATAGAGTTGATCTCTCTAGGCATTGCCTTTATAAGGCTGGTAACCCCGGCCATTGTCCCTCAAAGTGGATCATCTGCCCAGCATTGTGAGTTGGGACTATAGCTAACAGAAATGCATCAGCTGCTCCTCAACCTTTAAGTCACATGCTCCCATGACTTTACCTTTAGTCCTAGGACAGCAATAAACCTTCCCCCTAAAGGCATAGGGATTTTTTATGTAGCCCACTACGTGGGCATTCATGTAGTTTGTCAGGTAAGCCGAAACCTGATACCGAAGTTGAGCCATCGCATGTATTGCGACTTCTTGGAGCCATACATGAGCTAGATATGCGGTGTAGACCAGAGGCTGCTGACCAGATACCAAAGTGTATATATATATATATATATATATATATATATATATATGTACCTCCGCCTATAAACCCCTTTTCTGCTCACTGAAACTTGCCGCCTATGAATTAAAAAAGAGACTTAGAGATTTCTATAATTGTGAACTTCAGTCACTAAATAAATATATCCCAATTACGTATGTCGACTCGAAGCTAAGAGACACCTCTACGTATTTCTTTATCTCGCTTTCTCTCTTAACATGTGGGAGCGTTGGGTTACGATATTAATCCCTTCTCTGAGAGTTTTACCTGATCTGACCTTTTCTTTTATCAGGCAGTGTAGGTTTAAACTAATATGAGTACAACTAAAGAAAAAACGTGTTTTTACTCAAAAACGTAGTTTAAATATCCGAAATTCAATATATAACAGTGAGTTCGAAATATATTTCTCTTTATTTCTTTTTAATAATAGTGGATAAACATACATAGCTGTTATATTTTCTGGAATTAATCATTATTCTAATATTTGCTTCTCATATTTGATGATAAATATTTGATTTTCAATTCTTAAGAATGTGTTGAAGCCATACAACCATATCGAACATCATCCATCTTGAAATACAAATGTTTATATATTTCTATTGCACTGTTTCGCTGGGATTTAATTTACATGTATTTTTTATGTCTTCTTTATTTTGAAAGATTTATTTTATTTACACAAATATATTCAACATAATTAATTTTCTAAGAATTCATGTTCGCACAAACATAAACAATTTTGTTGTTTTCAAATAATAAAATATAAGCAAAAGAAAGTAGCTTAAATAGATGAATATGTATGGATACGTACGGATATGGTATTAGGGCGTGGACTTTTACCAAAAGATTGAAGAATAAAACTGATACTAAATACTTCTCTTGTATTGCTGCTTCCGTTCGATCCGTGGCACTCGGGTTCGTATAACCTGTCGGCCGGTGTATCTCGACCGATTCGTCGTTGAACTGTAACGCGATATTATAGTCAGCACAACTGTGGCCAATGCTGTCATCATCATCATCGCGCTAAGTCCGGCTGCTGACAAAACCACGCGGACGACTGTTGTGTTTTGAGCAGTTTTATTCAAACACGAAACAAGACATCAATTAACTATATTGTACAGGAAAAAATAATGAAGGACTTTACTTGGAGATATACCTTTAAACTTTTTTGTCATCTGTGTCCATCGTCCCCACCAAATCTCCCGGGCTGGCGAGGATAACGAATTCTTCACGTTTGCTTCAGTTGGTGAGTCAGGAACAAGAGACCAAAAAAGCCCCTGACTGACGTGGCGTTATTTCCGCCTTTACTCCTACACCTTTCATGGAATCCGACCACCTTTGGAACTCCTACTGTCTAACAGTCTTTACATTCGGAGGCAGCACCCCGCGAAAAAGAAACTCTACGGGAACCTTCCTAAGATCTAAGCCCTGATGAGAAAAAGAGAGAGAGAGGGGAACATTGTTTGCTGGAAAGCTAAGTATGACGTCGTAAAAGATGTTCTTTTGTGGATGCCAAACCAGAGATGTACTTCAATGGGGAAAGCGCAAAAAACTACGTAAAGCAACTAGAAGTGAACTCGCAATGCACCTATGAAGACTCACCTGGTGTGATTGAGGATCATGCGAAATGGTGTGAGAGAGGCCGGAGCATCCGTGATACTGGAACGACTACATGATGATGATGAATACGATATTTTCTTGTTGGTGAGTGCAATATATCTCTATGCATATGCATGCGCGTGTATGTACATGTATGCGTGTATATGGTGTGTAAACACGTGCTACGTAATGGGAATTGCCATTTTTTACCTGTTTCAGTGAATTTTTGCTTTTCCCCAAGGAAATACCAATGGTTTCCTTGTACAAAACGATCATGTTAATTATTTATACTCATGATAAGTTAGGTGGCAATATGTTTATTTATATATAGACAACCATTGTAATGTGTTGTAATGTGTCCATGTATAAATGAATGAATTAATAATGTGTATCTTATTTGTAGTGTCTCCTCAGAACATTTGTTTCCATCCTTTTTAGGGATGACGAATAGAGCCCTAAGAAACTACATCTGCCATATATCCCCATTCCAGAGAAGTTATCGTACATATCTCTGAGAGAAGACTTCCTCAAGAAAACACTACAAATAGAAAACACATTACTCTTTCATTCAGACATGCATGGACATATTACAACAGATTAGAATAGGCGTCCGTAACATACACATATTGACAGATGTATATGTATCTAATGATCATAAAACTTTATTCAAATTCTCGCGAAAGATCAATGAATCAATTTTCATGAAATAATCAAGCAATAAATACAGTCTCAAACAAAAGTGGATTCTGATTAACATCGTTGGTTAAAGGAACCAAAGTCTGACATCTATAAAAATCAGTTAGGGTGAAGGTGTACTATTCATGACCTCACATAATGATGACGTCAACCCATCTGACCTGAGAATGAGAGATTAAGATAAACTTTATGAATATTTATTTGAGATCTAAAGGTCGTCTATTAGACGAACCCTCAAGACAAAAGATGCTTATCAGTGTTCGCATAAATAACCTGGAGTCCACATATATGCGCATATGCGCACTTTTGATTCATGAACCGTCTTAACACCGCGCGTTTTTTCCTGTATTGTAAAATATAAATTTGATATAATTTAAAACTTAACCGAAATATTTTACAATGTATCTATTTTGGGGATTTTATATTTCGTTTTGATAAAGAATATTTTTTCAAAATTTCTTGTTAGATGTCTTAGAACATACGTCAAAAAAGTTCTGAAAAGAGTCGTTATTTGAATAATTGTTTTTAACATTGTATGACTAGAAATAAATAGTGACTGTAAACAGCTTCAGTACTATTAAGTATTTTCTTTATTTGGACTATGATTTACAACAATTTACATCCTAAGAAATACGAACATGTGTGTGTATGTATGTATGCCTATATATATATATATATATATATATATATATATATATATATGTGTCTCGGAAGTTGTTCAACCATTAAAACTATATTAAAAAAAGAAAAAAAAATAGTCCCAAGTCTTCCAGTGGAAAATCACTCCTGTAAGTCAATTTATTTTTTACAGTTATTATATTAGTTTATTTCTAACACTATTTTAAGGGATCATCAGTTGTTTACCATGAAAAACTGTTTCGGGAATTTAAAAACAATATATATATATTATTCATACATTCTTCACATATGGTTTTGTCGTATTACGACTTTTCATTGTTGCTAGACCTGATAAGTGTTTTATGCTGCGATTCGACACCCTATCGCTAGTCAACTTGTAGATGTGATCAGCAGTCAAGTATCTTACACCTACGCTACCGAACTCACATTACACTAAGCGAAACCACAGCGCTCAAGCTTTTTTGTTGACATGTACGCGACCAGTTACATACACGATTAATTATTTGCGCTAAAAGAAAACCATTATTATTCGTACTAACATTTATAGCTAAAAAACCCTGAAATTATTTAAATATTAATGACGTCTTTATTTCAAGACTTTCTGAACATGACTGATTTGAAGAAAAGCGTAGTTCATATTTGAAAATACGTGGTGCTTTTATAACGTGTAAGGAAGTGTTTTAATTGTTTTTCGAAAGAAAGACATCTGTTAGAATATAAAAAGTTCGGTTCGTCTATGACTTAAAAACAATGTGTTTTTTTTTTTACGAAGGAAACATAGCCGTTAGAATTGAAAATATGTATTTCATTTATAATGTCGATGGATTTTTTATCATATTTTTTTAACTTTTTTACTAATATTGATGTTATGTACAAAGTTTTGTTGCAAATGTAGTGAGAAATACAGAGTTTCTATCTAATATGAAGTATGTTCGATTAATATTAGTTTGCTGATTAAAGGAGATCAATTTTAGAAGCCGTTACTTTATATAATTATCAGAGTTAATGATTAATGATGATTCAAGAAGTCTTCGGCAAGATTTATTTTAAAATAAACTTAGTCGGGCTAGCTTGTTTAAAGTTAAAAGATTGATCAGGTTGTAATGCATGAGAGAATAGTGCATTGGGGGAATTGGTATGTTTATCTATTTTATGTTTACTAAGACTTTTCTTAAGTTCGCGTTGAGTTTCACCAACGTATATCGGATTGCAATTATTTCATGGTACAGTATATTAACCTGCATTAGATGTGGATTATTTACGAAAATGCTTGGTTGTTTACAGTGTTTCTGTTATGGTATGTAAAGTAATTTGCATTGTTTTAGTTCCTAGTTCATTTACAGTGGTGTCTATTATTGTATCATTGACAGGTAAAAGAATACTAAAGTAGGAGGTTAAGAAAGTTAAATTTCTAACGTCAAAATTTTCAATAAGGTTTAATAAAATCATATCTTGGAATACATCGCCGTATAAGGACATAAATTGGTGCCAAACCGTTTTGCTACGGAATTATTTTTACCCATCCTGGGACAGCTTTTTGGTTTAATATTTTAATGAAGATACATACCGATAAACAGGTTATGCAATCAATTTTTCGAGTAAAGAATATCGATAAAATTAAAACAAATCATTTTAAAGTTCCGATATTATTTGCAGTTAAAACCATTTTTGGATAAGATCATTCATAACATTTTCTAATTGTTCGATCTTTAGAATGTTAGTGACATCGTAAATCATTTTATAAACTCTAATTAACCTCATTCATAAGCAAGGGTTCACATCAAGGGTTTGTCATATGATGTAATTAATTCTGTAATAGCTTGATCCTTATTCCCGGCAATTCCCTTTATAGAAATGACTTAATGAATATCAACGAGCGCAATGGAAAGTGTTAGAATATTTAAGACTTTAATAAACACTAATCTTGACAAGGGTAACCAATAACGAGCAACAAAAGCTAGACATTGGGAATGTTGACATGAAATCCAAATTGAAATGTTCACAATAACAATTGATTAAATTAATACGAAGATTAAAAGATCACAATAACATGGTAAGTAGGAACCCTGAGGTATATTTACTTCATTTTAAGAAGTATGAGGATAACCTAACTGACACTCCGAAAATGCTTTCTGGGGTTTCACTACTCGCATTAGTAATTTATTTTCCAGAAATATTTTTTTGAAAGTCTACTACACAATTATAATTTGTTTTATAATAGGCTTATAAACGGTCGAAAGAAATGCCTATTCGAATTAAATATGGTTATACATTCAATTTGAATGAAGTGGATAAATCTGAGAAAAAAAAACAATGACGTAATCGATATATTAAAATTATTACTGGGTGTCTAAATTGAATGTTCTTTTTAAATATATCTCCAAGTATTCTTAATCTATTAGAAAGAAAGATAAAACAAATGTGTTGCCTATGAGCTAACTATTATATATGTGTGAATACTACATTTCCAAATTCTGTCTTCTGTAACTCAAAGAGAAATCCTTTTATACTGAGACAATTTTAGTTTTTGTCTCCTATATTATATATATATTATATATATATATATATATATACTATATTATATATATCATATATAGGTTACATATTATAAATATATATATATATATATATATATATATATATATATACAGACTATATTATATATATATATACAGACTATATTATATATATATATATATAGAGAGAGAGAGAGAGACTATATTATATATATCATATATATATATATATACAGACTATATTATATATATCATATATATATACAGACTATATTATATATATCATATATATATATACAGACTATATTATATATATATCATATATATATATACAGACTATATTATATATATATCATATATATATACAGACTATATTATATATATCATATATATATATACAGACTATATTATATATATCATATATATATATATATACAGACTATATTATATATATCATATATATATATATACACTATATTATATATATCATATATAGGAACACTATATTATATATATCATATATATATACACTATATTATATATATCATATATATACACTATCTTATATATACTGGTGATACCAGATCAGGCTGCCCTGTAGCTCCCTGAGACGAATTTCACCTACATTGACGTTTTTTTTTTTTTTTTTTTTTTTTTTTTGTAAAACTTAATTATGTTCTACAAAACCAAAAACAAAAACAACAGCCCCTCTCCCTTTCTCCCTCCCCTTTTTTATTTTATTTTTCCTACCCTACTCCCGGTCCTGGATATGACCTTAAACTACATCCGATGGTGAGATCCGGCTTACGGACGTTGGGGAATGTGGAGCCTCCTCTTAATTACCATTGCTCCCAGGTCCACCCTGACCCGGAGCGGTAGTACCTGTTAGGGTCCCAACTATGGGTTAAATAGAAACAGATATTAAAAAGGGGAAAGAAACAAAAAAGAGAAGAAAACAAATATACTTTAACAACCAAACCAAACACCATCAATAAATATTTGAACGTGTGAGGAACTTGAAGCATAAAAACTTTCACCAGGATGACTGCATTCGGCATTGAGTGGCTAGAAAGGGGTTGATGTGCCGTAAAGCGGGACAACCAAACTAGGCACCATGAATAAATACTTGAAGATATAAACAACTTGAAGCATAAAAACTTTCACCAAAATGACTGCATTCGGCATTTAATAACCCGAAAAGGGTTGATATGCCGTAAAACAAAACAACCAAACCAAACACCATAAATAAATACTTGAAGATATAAAGAACTTGAAGCATAAACACTTTCACCAAAATGACTGCATTCGGCATTAAATAACCTGAAAAGGGGTGATATGCCGAAAAACAAAACAACCAAACCAAATCTTATATATATCATATATATATATACATACGCTATATTATATATATCATATATACGCTATATTATATCTATAATATATATATATATATATACACTATATTATATATATCATATATATATATATATATACTATATTATATATATATATATCATATATATATACAATATATTATATATACAATATATTATATATACAATGTATTATATATATTATATATACAATATATTATATATATACAATGTATTATATATATACAATATATTATATCATATATATATATAATATATATATATATATATATATATTATATACAATATATTATATATATATATACAATATATTATATATATATTATATATATATATATACAATATATTATATATATATTATATATATATATACAATATATTATATATATATATATTATATATATACAATATATTATATATATATATATTATATATATACAATATATTATATATATACAATATATTATATATATATTATATATATATACAATATATTATATATATATATATACAATATATTATATATATATATATACAATATATTATATATATATTATATATATATACAATATATTATATATATATATATACAATATATTATATATATATTATATATATATACAATATATTATATATATATATATACAATATATTATATATATATTATATATATATACAATATATTATATATATATACAATATATTATATATATATTATATATATATACAATATATTATATATATATATATACAATATATATATTATATATATATACAATATATTATATATATATATATACAATATATTATATATATATATATACAATATATTATATATATATATACAATATATTATATATATATTATATATATATACAATATATTATATATATTATATATGCAATATATTATATATATATTATATATATATACAATATATTATATATATATTATATATATATGCAATATATTATATATATATTATATATATATGCAATATATTATATATATATTATATATATATGCAATATATTATATATATATTATATATATATGCAATATATTATATATATATTATATATATATGCAATATATTATATATATATTATATATATATATGCAATATATTATATATATATTATATATATATATGCAATATATTATATATATATTATATATATATGCAATATATTATATATATATTATATATATATGCAATATATTATATATATATTATATATATTGCAATATATTATATATTATATATGCAATATATTATATATATATTATATATATATATATAAAATATATGATATATTATATATAAAATATATGATATATTATATATAAAATATATTATATATTATATATAAAATATATTATATATTATATATATAAAATATATGATATATTATATATATAAAATATATTATATATTATATATAAAGTATATTATATATAAAATATATTATATATATTATATATACAATGTATTATATATACAATATATTATGTATATACAATATATTATATATATACAATATATATATAGTATATATATATGTACAACATTATATATATATGTACAATATATTATATGTATATATATATATATATATATATTTGTGTAATGGTGTTATATTGTAATGCATTATCTATCTCTTGTAGTGTGTAAAAGCGAGAGAAAGACACATTATTTATAGATTCCGTTTTGCTAGAAGCAAGCTTTCAGTTCAGGAGAAATCAGCCGTCATGTTTGCCCATTCGCGATATGACACTTCCAAAACCTTTTTTTCATTTACGCTTCTTTGTTTTTCTTTCTTTCTTTTTTTCTTTCTTTCTTTTTTTCTTTCTATCATTTATTGGCAAAGAACGGGATGGGGGCGGAATGATGTATTCAAACTGAATCTATCAGAATTCTCATTATATGGCATTTGGTGGACAGCCAGAGACAGTTTTGAAAGCTGCCATTTAAATAAATACAATAGAATTTCTGAAAACTATTTCAACCATGTATTAAGATAGCTAGCATTGATTTCTTGAAATGTATATGAAGGAAAGGAACAGAACATGGAAACAGTATACCAAGTTTGAACTGGTAGATATGCAGTTATTGAAATTCAGACAACACTTATTCGTGATATCAATGGATGTCATCAAAATGTAAATAGACGCCCACGAAATCGTATATGTTTTAAGTTTATATTTTGGCGGCGTTGTACAAAGCGAAAGTAAAAGTTTGGATCATGTATATTTCATGATAATTGACAGTCATTAAAAGGATTCTACTTCTTAGATAAGCCTTATTATATGCAAATCTGGACGTGGATTTGCTCGACGTCTAATCGCTGAAAGACTTCGAGTTCATTATGACTGTTTACCTACAGATTACCCAATTCATCAAAGGGCGAAAATAATAGCATCTTGCCTAGAGCTTTCAGAACCATATTGGATAATATCTAGATGTAGTATTATCTCGCTCCGATATGCTGTAGACGGCGCGTAGCATCTTAGTGGATGATCTATCAAGTTTCTTAAATCGAGCCATACTGAGTGTCCAAAAGTCTCATCCGTGGAGTAAGATTGATACAACCGATGTATTGAACACTTTAAGTGTTGCCTCATTGATGATGGCAGCTTTTTCCTAAATTTGTTTAGAGACCTAAGTTCATTAAACACCGGACCAATACGTGTATATTATTTCTCGTTAATATATATATATATATATATATATATATATATATATATATATATATATATATTAATTACTTTTATGTACGTATAAAATTAATATATATATATATATATATATATATATATATATATAGAGAGAGAGAGAGAGATAGAAGGAAAGAGAGTGATAAATATGCGACGATTGTCCAAATTTATTTCAATTGTTCAATGCAAGGTGTATTCAGTAATAAACTAGTGTTTATTATTCTTTCCTTAAGCCAAGGCTTTTAAAAGATCGAAATCTTATCAGAGGAGAAATACAGATGGATAAGTTGGCTTTCGTAAAAACCAAAGTTCAAATATTTGAATAATATGAAAATTATTATTAAAGGAATTTTTGTTAATTTTTGCATCATTAGTTGTCCTAAACTTAAAGGCCGTATTTTTCGTTTATATATATATATATATATATATATATATATATATATATATATATATATATATATATATATATATTAACGAAAAATACGGCTATTGCAGTTTAGGCCGACTAATAATGCAGTTGTCTGCATCTTAATCACTTTGAAAGTGAAACAATTGAAATAATAGTAAGCTAAATAACAACAAGCTGAAAATCACCTTCCAAAATAATTACATAGAAATTAATTAAATACTTGGATGATAAAAATCGTACAGATTTCTACAGAGAGTGTCTTGGCCCAGTTGTAGAACGCTAGACTATAGACATCAACATCGAGGGTTCGATCTCTGTAAGTAAGCCATGCTGATGACGTGTCCATGGATTACTTTTATGTACGCATAAACGTAATATATATGTATATATATATATATATATAATATATTACGTTGCTTGTTGATTCTAGGCTGATTCTGTGAATCGGGTTAGGGTCTCCCGTCTGTTGGAAATAGTTACTTTCGTGCACTGAGAAGAACAATGAGCTTAGAACGTTAGCGTATTAGGTGTAAATCATTTAATATAAATTTATAAATATTATATATATATAAAACACAATGCATATGATGTCTGTGTGTTCTTTCGAGAAAAAAAAGGTTAAAGAATCTACATACAATCTCAGTGCATTGTTATGTGACATTTACCGGGGAAAGACTATCTAATTGTTCCCGAATCGCTAAGTGCTCCTATAAGGAGGCTGTGAAGGTATAACCCTTTTAAAACTTCAAATCTCTCCTGTTTGTCTAAAATTTAAATATCTATTAAATGTTTAGAGAAAGACGATAAATATGGTCACGAATCTCTAAGTACGCATTAACCTAATGGAGCTATGGGATTTTAATCAAATTAAAACCATATTTATAAGACACAATATTTCCGTATCTACTGGCTATATTATGAAGCTAAACGTTATTAGGGATGTCAGTAAAAATGAAGAAAGTGATATGGTGTTATGAGCATTGTGAAAAAAGTATATAGTAGTGATCCTCATTCAATCCCGAGCCGGCTCTTACTGGTTTTATATAACTAAGATACAAAATGCATTACGAAAATATAAAATAGCACCTTCCTCCTTCCAAAACAGTAGATTAAACTAAACTAAATACAAAACATAAAAATAACCGCGAGTATCGATAACATTAGAGATAGACAATAACAGAACCTTGGATATTTATTACACCGAGTAACACCTGATTCTAAATATTAAACAAACTTGTCTGGATATATATACACGTATATGTATATACGTATGTAGTAACTGAAACAATGTATGAGACGGTCGACTAGTTAAATAGGAAATAAGGCCGTGAGAGAACTCGAAGAAAATACAGCTAATTGTGTCGACTCACCTAACCCTATCCATTTACCGACGGTCGAGATATACACACTTCTCTGAAGATGTCAAGATATGCATGCTGCTTCTTTTAGTTACAAATCCGACATTGTGTTTGAAGGAAACAATAGAAGAAATTGTAAGCAACGAAGAAGCTTTATGGCAGTATCTCCTGTTATTATCGCAAACCGCTCAATAAAATTAATTATCACATGAGATTAATGAAACTAATTAAGATGTAATGACCTCGATATCCTGAAAGGCTTCTTCATTGTCAATTGATTAATTATATTATATAATATAAACAGCGGCAGCCATCATGCAAGACATTTAGGATAGTATTCGGAGAGGTACTACTGAATTTTTAAGTTTCAAAGCATGATTTATAGCGAAGAGTATTTTTTATTTATTTAACTTGAGATCGCTATTCGGCATTGCCGTGACCTATATTCAATAGCAATGTTTCTTTGCATTGTTTTTATTTAAGCTCTTTCTTTCTTTTTCAAATATATTATCTTTTGTTCGTATTGAAGAATACTTGAATGCAAACTTACATTGGTTTTTCAAGATGGCGGGTATTTTAAAACAAATACGACTCGGAAAAAGTATTATCTGGAAAAAACTAAATCGAATTACATTTTAAACTTAACATGTTGTAACGATCAATAAGAAAAATGACCAACCAGCAAAATAAGTTGATTTTTTTAGGTAGACAGTTACTATGAATTATATCATGAATTATATCAACAAAATATTATATTTTACACTAGCGGAACCCGTCGCCCGGCATTGCACCGGAGAACGTACTACCTATTGCATGACGTCGAATAAAAAAAGAAACGGCCTATTGTTCCCCCCCTCTCTACCGTGTTGGCGAATGTTTCAAATTTAAAAGAAAAAGAAGTAGAGTAGGTTGGGATCGAACGCTAAAACTGGCGATCATGAAACCTGCCTTCTTAACGACTGCCTCACGGGTTCGAGTTTAAAAAAAAACGCGTGAAAATAGCCTATTAATATAAGCTTGTGTATTGGCATGCGTGTTATGTTAACATTTAGCTTCTGATGACCAACTATTTAGTTCAACACTGACACGGTTTAGGTCATGGGCAAGTTTTCTATAATATGCGTTTTAAAGGTGCATGATTTTGAAAATGTAAATGTATCGGGGTCTACCAGTATTTTTTCGTTTATTGAATTAAATAGGAAGTCGATTCGATCAAGAAATTGTAGTCGCCATATTGAATAAATAAATGTTGCAGAAACTGTGTTCGTTAATTTCATTCGCTTAATTCCGGAATGAATATAAATGTAGAAGTCATAGGCAGAATTAGAATTAACGTAATCTGATATTAGCGGTAAAACATCGGAGTGAACGGGAGCGGGCATTAATTCTATGCGTATTGCTTTATATTATGTAGTAAAGTAATACCAGGCAAATAATAAATAAGAACCGGTGTTTTGTAAACATTAAACTGTGTGTATTAGTTCCCGGTGTCGATGAGTAGAGTGACAGTAGATAATTGTTAGGGAGAAAAGTTTTTGCTACCACCTATATGGAGTTGTTTTTTCGGAGAGACGTTGATGGTAGGCCAAATGTAATATTTAGTGTTTGGTAGAAGAAAACAATAATAAATTTACTAAAACACGCTCGAGTGTATATTTGTAATATAGTGGTGAGTTTAGTAGCATGTGATGCATGTGGTTATTTTTCTATACTCCGATAAGGTACAGGGGAAAAATCGTCTCTACTTTATATATTAGATGCATGATCGCTTAATGCGGGACTTTTCGAGTAGGATGTCTTACGATGTAGTGTTCATATTGAGGCAGTTGCACAGCCTAAAAAACTGATCATGTTTCATAGTTACGGGAATCAGTATCGTAAACTGGTAAAAACATGAATAATCTTCATTTATAAGCGATAAATGTATTAGTTATAGTAGAAAGGTCCGTGGCTTTGACAGTAGTGCCCTGCACGAGTAGGCATGATTGATAGTGACTAGCGTCCTAATTACAGATACTTGGTCGCTTATAAGTGGTGAAACGACAAAACAACTTTCTTTGAATAACTAATATATATATATATATATATATATATATATATATATATATATATATATATATATATGAGAGCGATAGTAGATAAAGACTATATGAAAAAGGTCGTGACGATAGAGGAACACTATTTAATTTAACACATAAAGTAAAGGTAATTTACTACATCGTTTCGATATCTTTCTCCCTAAAAAGTCAACATTTTTCTGGTTCGTCAGTTTTCTTATGCAAGTTTTGCCGAAGTGAAGAGCTGTGAAACAGTGTTAGTGGATGACTATATGAGCCCCTCTTCTCGGGTCGAGCACTGTCGTTAAGTGATATCGCCTGCTCAAACTCATCTTTGTAAAGTAAAACATATAGCACTGTAAAGCGACGGTACATGTCGAAATATAAAGACACTGTAGACATAATTTACGAGCAGTGGTGGTAAAATCAGCCGAATATAAAGTAGATGGTTGAAGGTTCGATCTCTGCCTTTGGAATTGTGCTGGTCTAGCCGCACTGAAGAATTGTGATATAGCGAAACAGTCTGTGGATGATTATATATATATATTTAATATTACCTGAGATGAGATAACCTACATCATGTGTAATATAGATGCCGACTTCAGATACATGGATCTACAGGGAATCGAGATTTTAAAAGAAAACCTCGTATATCATGTGGAAATATGTATTTGTGAAACCTTTCCTACAGGTTTTACGGATGAGAAATGGGTCACAAAAGGTACATCCGAAGTAATACACGATTCAGAATTAACAGTAAAAAAGAGTTAGACATTTTCATCCTCTTTAAAGATGTAGCAAAATAGTGTAACTGTCATTTTTATAAGGTTAGGTATATGTGCATTTTAATGTGTATGTACAGGATTCACTCCTAAACTAATAAACTTATCAGTTTTTATCGAAGCTGCTAGGTGAAAAGATAGCAAATATGGGAGTGTTTTAGTTTACGTTAGTGTCATGCAGATAAAGCAAACGGAGAGTTGAAGTTATTCGTGATAATTTAGATACCTCCTAGCTTTGTGAAATGTTCACAGTAGGAAGTTGACAGACATTGATATATATTCCTCAAATCACAGTTTAGTTATAATATTTCAAATGGTTTTTAGAAGCATACACTTGACATAAACTTCAATTTGAAAATTCAAATATATTTCAGATTTGCATCAAATTAATCCCCAATCATTAGAAAACACATTTAATTAATTTCACTATTTATCTAAGATCGTAGATGAAAACATTAATTCACTTCTCTATATTCATGGGAAAATTCAAAGATTTCAGATTGGCATTGGATTTAATTAAACAAATTAAGCATGATTCCCTGAATTTAAATTTCTTAAAACCAGTTAAGCTTAAGGATTTACTTTTAGACATTTTCTAGAATCAAAATCATGTGAGGGATGTGGTATTAAAATTGTAATACAGATTTGAGACATTATGTTAACTATTATTATATCTGTATTTGAATCTTCGTAAGAGCAGAGAGTGGTGCATAACTGTTCTGTTCGGAGAATTAATGTTTATATATATATATATATATATATATATATATATATATATATATACTATATAGTGTGTGTGTTTCAAATTGTTGTTGGTCTTATCTGTTTCTAGCAAGTGAGTGAAAGTAATGGAAGATTTTACATCCTGTCTCCGAATTTAATTTTATATTTACGTTTCCCGAGATCCAAGTTTCATATTCGAATTATAGTACGTGAGCATCCACTGTTTCTCAAAGCTTCCTTACTTTTTTCTCCCTTAATAATTAACTGGAACAGAAACAGTGAGTCAAAGCAGAATCCAATAACGAACAAAATCAAATTTTAAAGCAATGTCTGCAAATTGGAGAAAATATAGAAAAGATTTAAAGAATTTGGAGTCAACATTCCTGCAACAATCAATCAGAGAGTATCGATTAGAAAGTTGATGATTTTGTTATTCGTCAGTTTTGTTTATTTTCGCACAAGGAAGCGTGTTCAGAATCGATATTTACGTACCGGGAATTAAAAAACTGAAATGTCCATGTCATTCCTGGATTCAATTCGACGACGACATGCTTAAACGGAAAGCAGGTTAGATGAAGATGAAAGAATTTGCAAGAATTTCATAAAATGAGTTTTTAAATCTTTCTGTACTTAATTTTAGTGTTGAAAATAAGTGATATATATATATATATATATATATATATATATATATATATATATATATATATATATATATATAATATTATATATATATGTGTGTGTGTTTAGTTAAACATTACAGATGACTAGTCTTTGCCTATTTCTCCGTGATCCGAGACAAGAAAATAGGTAAACTTAATAACACCCCACAAATGTATTTACTATATGTTGATGGCAATGTAATACTTACGAAAATATTAATGCAATTAGCACATTGTAAACTAATTTCCAAAAACTATGTACCTAAATTTACATGCGAACTAAACAAAAACAATAAAACCTCTTTCTTTGATGTCCCCATAGATACTAACAATAACTAATGCTCGACGTCGATTCATACAAAACCTAGTAGTGTTACCTAGAACAGCAAATGCATTTTGCGATACTAAACCGCCATTATCAAAAACCTATATTCCCATCCAAACTAATTTTCTCGCCTAACTATATTTATAAACGAACTTTAAATAATTAAACCAACTTAAACCAATAATGGTTTTCCAAACTACATTATAGACGAACAGTTTCGACATTTTCATAAGAATTGCTAACAAAAAAACAAAAACTTATTACCGTCTCAATAAATAAATAACATTATATTACAGAAATCAGTTATGTATTAATTATAAAATAGATGATAACATTGAAAACTACGATTAATAATAATGTACTCTCTTTTTATATTTTGATGTTTTTGTTAGTTGTAGATCAGATAGATCCGAAAGTAATAAGTCTATAAGCGAATACGGCAAATACATCGGACATTTCCCGCTA
The DNA here is from genome assembly GCA_963556195.1 of Sepiola atlantica. NCBI lineage: Eukaryota > Metazoa > Mollusca > Cephalopoda > Sepiida > Sepiolidae > Sepiola > Sepiola atlantica. Next base: position 40,325,123 of record OY744541.1, on the reverse strand, counting down.
ATATAAGAAAATTAGAAAGGACCAAAACAATTCTATGCAGACATAAATTGTCCGTAATATTTAACGAAATATATTTAAAAGAAAAATGCTGAATAGATATACATATGTATAATTTCTAGAACCTATACAACGAATCAAAAGCACATGCTGACTGACCGATCGAATTTCGTTGATCAATAAACACCAGTCGAGAAATGGGCAATTATGATATGCAGTAGATAATTCTTTAAAATTATATTGACTACTCTTTTACAAATATCGCAACCTATATTTAAAATGTTGAGATAGAAGGACTAAGTATCCCAGATATATGGTCCGCATCATCTGAGAAGAATCCGTATGTTTTGGATTATGCAGTCAACGTATACTCTTTCTAAATAGAATAAAGTAGAAGCAGTTTATCTATTAATGTTTGATAGTCTAGTCTACTCTACAATTATTTATATAACAAAGGGGAGAATAGATAGATAGATGCATACAGTTACACGTCAATGTATTTGAAATACATCGAACATTTGTGTGACACCGAGCGAAATGGGCGAGAAAATCCAACGGACCCTATAGTATAATTGAACCTAACATTATTTAAAAACACGAATTAAAAGAAAAATTGGCTTATTTATTCAATTAGCAATAAACATCCTGGTCGTAAATACAAAAAGTTCAAATCTATAAGAAAATAACTTCAAAGAAATCTATTCGCTCACTGGCGCATTTAAAGACATTTGTTGCCAAATTGTCTCCTACCTAAAGAAAACTGTTCCATCAAAAATTTAACATATCGATGTAAAAATGTCCTGTTTTCAAGCGTAACTCTCTCGTTCTTTCTCCCTCTCTCTCCCTTCCTCTCTTCTTCTTCCTCTCTCTCTCTCATATACATTTACCAGAGATTTAATTTTAAAAAATAACTCAGAGTAAACTCTCAGACTTTCTTTTCTTTTCCTTTTTTTGTTGCTGAATAAAAAAAAAACTAATGTTTAAACAAAAGAAATCAAATAAATTTGGAGCGAAGAGCGCGGGGCGATAAAACCACCGCTCTTTAGTTCCAAATAGAGTTGCTCTCGCTCTACTCCCGCTAAATATAAAATGAGCCCTCCTTTCCTTCGCTGTAGCAAAAAGGAGCGTGCTCCTGGAGCGCGCTCTTTTTTGGAGTATTTCTTTAAAATTCTTGACACTTGGTAGTCTTTAATAACACAATGTAACGCATGTTTTGTTTATTTGTATTTTTGAATGTTTTTATATGTATTTTTCTACTGAATTCAAAAGTCACTTTTGTTTTAGCATACGATCTATATTTATTTTTTAATTTAATATTTTCGCGTTTTATACACAACCTTTCTCTAGAGCAGTATGATGTAACGATAACTACACACCATTTAGTACTGTTTAATATAGTGAATGGTATTTAGTAAATACAATGTTACTTAGAACAAAACAAGCAATACAACTTTGCAATGTAAATACTTTGATAACTCTTTCCTTAAGGTTAGAAGTACTTTGACGATCGAGATTTTCTAAAGTGCACACTTTCATCTTTTCTGACAAGAGACCATATATAATCTCCCATCATAGCAGTATCCTATCGTCCTTGATATCTTCTTTCCATTGTTACGATGTCCTGTTAATTATCTCACCATGTTCTTTACTGACATCACCCACATTTTGGGGGATAAAATTTAGATAAGAATGTAGTAAATGCACTTTTAATGGCATACGACAACCCAGTTTTCTAGAGTTCGCAATAAGCTTTGATACTAGTTGTTTGTAATTAGGATCTTGGTGAGTTCCTATGTATCCACGAACTACATCACGAAATGCGCACCAAGCTTTTTTCAAACTTTTAACATCGCCCTTTCCAATTTCTCCGACTTCAACATTGCATTTACTTGGGGTCCAACAAATATACCACCTTTCATCTTAGCCCCTGATAGCTTTGGAAACAGGAGACGAATTTCTTGAAAAGCTTCTCCCCCAAGATCTAAGGCCTTCACAAACTATTTTACCAATCCTAGTTTAATATGAAGTGGGAGTAATAAGACTTTGTTAGAATCTACTAGCGGCTGTCTGAGAACATTTTTCATTCCTGGCTGCAGTTCTACTCGTGGGGGCCAATTAACTTTCTTGTAATGATCATCATCAGCTCGGCTGTCCAATAAGCAAAGGAAACATGAGTACTTTGTGTATCCCCCTTGCAAGCCAAGCAAGAAGGCAATCATTTTGAAATCACCATAAACATCCCATTTTAATTCAGCATAATTTAGTTTGTCAAGAAGTTGTTTGACATTATCATAGTGTTCTTTCTTCTATACAAAGTGTGCAAGAAGCAAAGATGGGTACTTATTTTTATTGTAGAGCAATACTGCTTTGAGACTTCTTGTTGAGCTATCTATGAACAATCACCATTCTGCAGAATCATGCGTGAGTCCAAGAGCAGTAAACACACCAATAACATCATCACAATAACACATATCATCACTAATGTCATAGGAAATTTTAAATCCTTCATGTCATTTTCGGTACACAGATGTCCTGCAATTTCTCCTACTAGATCCCATTCCTTCAGCCTTGATGTAAGAAGTTCAGCTCCTGACTTAGTGAGACCTAAATATATAATTAAATTATCTAGCTGACTCTGATTTGGAAAGTGAGGCTCCGAAGTCGTTTTTGGTACAAAAGCTTCCTCTATTTCTTGTCTGCTGCTACTTGCTGACCCTTCAGATCAAATATCCATTGCATCTTCCGTCTGTAAAGAAAAATAACTACATATATCAACTTAAACAAAAACTTGAATAACATTAGTATTCCATACATCTGTAGGAAAATGAATCAATTGTAAATACTTAATATTCAAGTTAATGAAAAGTAAAACGTTTGGAAGGTGGGATGAGAAGTAAACTTACATTTTCTGGTGGTACTGGCTTACTGCCATCATGTGGAGCATGTTCTCTGCATGATGGTATGTCTGGATACCGAAGACCTTGTCTTCCTATAACTTTTCTGTACTTTGTCACATCAATCATACAAAAGTAACAGTTATTGTGATGGTTATTCGGCTCTCTCCATACTCAGGGAATGGCAATAGGCGTTGCCCTTCCTATATCTCATATCAAATAAGGGTCCCATGATTTTTCCTGGTCCATTGGAATTCCGAAAGAGTCTTATGCTATCCACAATGTGGCACCTTTCACGATCTTATGTTATACCTGCCTTTTTCTAATGTAATAACCACACACATATCAAAATGTATCTGGATAATTTTTACATCCTCATGTAGCTATCAGAACAGTACGTAGTAATTGATCTGAAAGAGAAAATTAGATATACATTTAGTAGCGAACCATATAGCATTTTCCAATATATGATGACATTGAAAAGCGATGTATTTCTATAACGGTGGATGATAGAGAAAAAATAATAACATTTTTGGAATCAGCAGAGAAAATTGATTAAATAAAACAGTGAAAAAATACAATAAAAAAATATTTTGTAAACAAATGTTACGTTGTGAATCGTCCATCTGACAAAACTAACCCTTTAACTCCAGTTATCCAAAGTGAATCATTTTTTTTCAATGTGATAGCCTTGAAGAGTAACACTGACCCATCTGGTGAATGTTGTACATCATCATTGACGATAGAAACACCACGCTTCAAATTTGAAGTTGTCTAATCGATAATCGATTCGTTTGTTGGTTACCAATTCATTTCCCTTTTACAAAACGGACGTTGTTTTAATGGAGTTGTGTTTAATGGCGATTTATTTTTTTATTTTCTCATTTATCTCAAACTGTTATTCGTTTAGACTTGTTTTTCATAAAGCTACTATTTTTCGTTTAATTTGAAAGAAATCTTAATCAGCTGTCAATGTAGCGTATTGATCGATGTGTTATCGATGAATGTAAACACTGCATTTTATAGAGTCTAATTTTACATTAATTTGCAAAAGTTTGTCTATCTTTATATCTCTTTAATGGTTTCATAGAAATGCTAAAAACAAGCTTGGAATACGGATGTGAAAAGAAGAGTTCATCTTATTATAGGGACTTGTACAATTCCACACATCAGTTATGTAGTCTAATAGATACAAAGTAAAACATTGTATTCGATGTTCATGGTTGTCGGCTGTGAATATAGAACGCACATTAACATTTCAAAAACGTGAATTCATATGAATCCACATGATAAGCTATATCTACTCGATTCTGTTGTTCCCATTGATTTCCTCATTTATTTCAAGAAACGAGTACTTAGAGAAATAAACGTGCACAACTTACCAACGTCTAAAGTCAAAGTTGTGCTATGCAATTGATAGAATTCGAACGTGGCATGTCGGGGTCGTCTGTCTACGTCGGTATCTACATCACCACTTTCAAAACTGTTACAGCAAATACATTTTCCCTTACTTACCGAATATTCACACACATCAGAATTGAGTTACTATGTCATAAATATAAATATTGTAAAATAGATATTATTTTAAAACATTAAAAAAAAATTTCTGGATTAATTACAGTTTTTTTTTTTTTACTAATTATCCGTTAATGTCTAGGGCTTAAGCGATTTAAAAATAAATGACTATTTCAATGTTTTTTACTACAAAACAATTAATAATTTAATATATTACTCATTGCCAGTAGCAAATAATTGATTAGGTTAAGCTGTTTACATAAATATATGCTATATTAATATATGGTTGTATACATAGTTTTACATGTACACATCAGTGTTTCATGTTGTACTTTAAATGGAGATTCTGGTGTATGTTTAATCTCATAGCAACACATCTATTTTAAAATTATTCGTATGAACTTAATTGTGTTGTCATTTTTTTTCTAATAGCAGGTGTTTTAAGATTGAGTTGACGTCTTTAAATGAATATTTTGCTCGATTTGTCTGATTATTTTTTATGATTGTTTGTTTTCGTTATATAGTTAAGTTTGTCCATGTACTTATCAACGGCAACATAAAAATATACGTCACTAGTGAAAAGGCAAAGCTTTAGAAAACAAGCTTAGTGTGAATTTTGTGAAAGTCTAAAACTTGATCTAACTTCCCAAGGTCAATATCATATAACATGCCGCCTACCCGGCTACAATAATGGCCAAGTGCAGGTCTCTACGGTGAAGAGAACCAAAGATATCGAAAAATGTGTGAACTTTTGATCTAGACGTTTGTGATGAGGTCATGGTGATCTACCCTATTTCGTGAATATATAGACTCTTCCAGACACTATGTGCAGAGAAAATTACGACGAAGTTTCAGAGCATTCTTTCTTTAACATGCTATGTTTTACTTCTGTAAATACACACTCTTGTAAATATACCATGGCATAGTCTTATTTAGTATCGCCTCTTCAAAGTCACAACAATATCGAAAATAAATTCAGTTCAAATGTTGAACGTGACAGATATCTTGAGCAAGTTTGATTACCATCGATTAAGCGTTGTGAACGCAAGTACACAAACAATATAGTAACACCTTCGCGGTTGAAATGCTCTGTGGCTTCTAGGAGCGTATGGATACACTTCAAGTCGATGGCGGATTCTCTCACATATTTCTAACTTGTTATTCTTTTCCAAAAAATTAAGTCATCCTCTCTTATAAGGACGGATTAATAATCAAGGAAACATCAAGGTCAGCGGCTCAATCACGTGTAAAATTTATATTTATTTCATAGATTTTACAAAATTCACAGTGTTGCCAGAACAAATTAAGAAAATAGATAAAACAAATATAATATTAATGAGTAATAATTAAAATATTTTTTAATATAAGCGTACGAGATAGATTCGGCAGAATAATATAGTGTATATATATATATATATATACTTATGTAAAAAAACAAAAATTATTTTTTTAAATTGTCTAAAATTAAAAGTTAACTAATTGTCTCTTATGAAATTTGAACTTGAGAAATCCACTTTATGTGTGTCAAATTTAATATAACTCAAATATATTTAAATATTCAAATGGGAGGTGGTACTTATATCATGTACCCTTACACTCATTAAAATACGCAAAATGAAATTGAAATCTTGAGGACTATTTATTCAATAATTGATGTGAAACAGCTATTGTAAAAAATCATAAAATCGGAGATATCTGATTTTTTTTCGAAGGAATTCCATTACCACTGTCCCCCTGTTCTAGAAACTAAATACAAGTAAATATAGCTTACACATATGTATAGCAGCCGTCTTCCAGAATGTATAAGTATCGGTTAATTAATTTAGGATTAAATTATGTACATAATATGTAATCATATACACATAGCAAAATCAACATAGAGATAAAGATTTAGAAAAACCAGATGACATCAACTAATCTACCCAATAAACACCCGCCGTATCACTCGATTGATTTCCATGTCTATAACTGTCCTGTTAGAAATAATGAGTTTTAAATCAAAGAGCCAAAAATAAACAGTGTGCACTTGTGAAAATAAAGACTTGAACCACACTTTTCTACACATTTAGAATGGTTTAAATCTTGTATGTTCGCACCTGATAACGTTGTCAGGGAAATGTGAAAGATGTTCTTTGTTTCCGTACCTACTGCATAGAACAATGCCCATCAGTCAATGTCCTGTAAACAGAAGAGCTTACATCATTTAAGTTGATATATTCTTACTTATTGCTGACTGAAAATAGTTCGACAACTTTGTTTTATTGATCCAGATAAGTTTGTTTGCGAACTTGTTATACAAATAAGAGTACGTATTTTATTCTTTAAAAAAAACTGACAACAATAATATGAGAATAAAGATTTAAAAAATACAATATCTATTAGATTCTCGGTTTCTCAAAACAAGGTTATTCAATTAAAATAAATAGATCTTTTCTTTCTAATCCATGACTTTTCAAAGAAGTAAATCTTATCATCAGATGAATATAAATAGATAAGTTGGTTCGGGAATTACGAAAATTCATGATTTGAAAATATATAAATATTATGTAAAATATATACAAATATAGAAAATGTCCAATGACAAGAGAAACTATTGAAGATAAATGAAGATTTCACCGTTTAAATACATCATGTAAATTGAAACAGCATGTTAAATAGCCGTGAGTCTAAAATGATATATGCTAGAATTATTGGTCCTAAGGCCCCAAATTCTGGTAAATATCAAATATTAAATGTTTTTAACGCTAAATTAAATGTTTTTGAAGAGTTGATTTAGCTACGATATATTGAGTCTTGAATTTTTATAGTAAATAATGAGTCTAATTTTATTTTTATTGTCAAATGGGGGCATGTAACGGTGTACAATATATCAATTAAAGCTTTTAATCTTTAATCAAAAGTTTGGTTGCATTTGATTGCAATAGTATAGGTTAATACAGTTTTTGTTATGATGTTGGATATTATTATTATTTGTAGTAATATTTTTCTAAATTTTGACATAGTTGTGATTTAGGATCTTATTATTATTGGAGTACTATTTTTTAAAGTTTCGAATCATTAATATTATGTGTTCATCAACGATACAATTAGGGACCTTTTTATTAATAAAGACCTGTTTTATATTTTTAAATTCAAGGAATAGTTTTTTTGTGTGGAGGAAATGAGTTTTGCACGGTTTAGTAGTTTTTTTTTACAATGGCTATATTGTAACGAGGGAGAATTCGTTCTTGGCGTCAAATGTTTAGATCCGGTGAATACTAAGACGTCAAACAATTAGAGGTTCCCGTAATCCGGTTGGGAAAGGTACAATGAAAATGTTTATGATGTAAGTTGCGTATTAACATCCATTTGAAGTACTCCCATGGGCTTCCTAGATACAGTTATTTATGCAGTGAAATTCCTCTTTATATATATATATATATATATATATATATAAATAGACAATAGTAGTGTGCTTGAAGCATAGCTGGCAATAGTAGTAGTATGGTTTTAAAAGGTTGAGGGCAATGCACAGTCCCGGGTAGGATGTAAGCTGGAGGGAACAAAAATAATAAATCTAAATCGAAATGGGACTGACTATTTATTTTTTCTTAACATCTTACATACAGCAAGTGTGGTGTTAGCTGTTTGTGCGTTGTCCGGATGATTATTAAGAATCATGTATTTAATATTTCGGGAAAAAGAAACTTCCCTTCATCAAAAATAATAAACACCAGAGGAAAACTCCGGTATTTCTCACCTGTACACGCCTGAACATCTTTAATTTGACGAGGCGTCTAAACAATAAGTTTCGAAAACAAAATGTCTGCATTTATCATCTGAACTAGATTGAAAAGTGACAGAAAAAATCTAATTTTGATTCTCATTTTAAATGAGGATCGATCCAATTTTACATCATTTTACTTGGTGAAACATCCTAGGAATGTTGAAATCCCGAAAGAATCTTCGCAACGGAACTATCGGAAAAACTTCTCAAATCCACAAGCGAATGTTGCTCTCGGGCATTCCGGTGGAGAGAATAAACCGTATTTAGCCGAAGTAAAGTTAGATATTTCGACGAAAGGAAACAGAATAAATGATAAGCTTGTGTCCGAGAAGCAACCGAAAATACCAACGGGGGATTGGCGGGTTGGTTTATAGAATGAACTGCTATTCTATTACGTGTACAAACGTAAATTATTTTCAAAGAAACCTGGCATTGCCCGACATGGAATCCACATTAAATGAGGAGGGATATTAAGAATTCAACCAATTCAAATCGATTTCCTGAACTATTATTCAGATTGAATAAAGAGAATTATGAAAACATCATTTTGATCAAATATATATATATATACATATATATATATATATATATATATATATATATATATATATATATATATATATACACACACATACAGACGAAAGCTATCCACGAAAGAACATAAGAAGAAACGAAAACACGGGATGTGGGCAGTTTTAAAACGAATGCACGTGCTTTAAATTAATGGCATTTTCTTCTGATTTTCATAGTCAGTTGCAAACGTCGACAAGAGTTGCCGAAAATTTTCAATCCCGAATGGAAAGGAAGAAACATTTTGTTAACTATACATATATATGCCATTTATATAAATAAAATCTAATTAAACGGGGAATATTTAATAAACAATCGATGAGTTACACCGATCTGTAATTAACTTGTTTCTGTTATTCATTTCATACAATACTATCTAAAAATAGAAGTATTCGTAGATAAGAATTATAATTGTATATATATATATATATATATATATATATATATATATATATCTCCACATACAACTGTTTCGTCCTCAATCACTTGTCAGTGTGGCTAGATCTTGCATTAAACCCACGAATAAAAGTACACATTTACAATCAGTTCTAAATAAATATTGGAGGTTCAATCCTCGGAAGGAGTGATATAATTAAGAATTAGTTAAAACGTCTGCCCTGTCATGGTTGTCGGAACAAGGACAAGCAACGCCCGTAGGTTAAAAAAGTGTTCGGTTCGAAATCACACACATTCGATACTTAGGCAAGACGCAAAAATATAGACTTCACTTTTCTATCGATGTCATGGGAAAATAAACGCTACTTAGTATTTGAGAGAGTAAATAACTAAGATGAATATACTTGCCGATTGTTATATAAAACAGAAATTGTGTAAAACACGTATGCAGTTAAAATAATAATTTATATTTTACTGAGATTAAAACTCTGGTATTGCCATAATAAAAACTATTGCCATACAAATGTGTACTCAGCCTATACTTTTGTGTCAACCAAACACATATTGTTTATTTCTCTACGTACAGATAAACTGCAAAATACACGATAATTTTTTATAGTATATAGATGCGACTTTCGTTTCTTAAGCCCACCAGCAGCAATACTCTAACAGTTAATGTTATTCTTATCTCTTACAAAAATAGTATAGTCTTATATATCAGGCTACGTAGCGTGAATTGATTAGGACAACGCCCATCAACTTTGAGCCAGGCATACATAGATTAAAGTTGACCATGGCCTCCAATTAGGCAAAAGTTCACATTAATATCTCTCGGGATGAAAAGACTCTATTAAAAATAAGTTTCCTCTGGCGTTTCTTGCTTTATTGCTTCACCTGTCAAACTATACGCCAAACGTTGTCTACGTGCAAATTGTATTTATACAAAATAAACGTCAATGACCGGGAGATGATATATGAACTCATATTTAAATCAAATTTATTACAACGTATGACCGGTGAAGCGGCGCGTCTTAGTAAACGTACAACAGATAAATAAGCCCATATTTGAATCGATATTGTTGATGTCTTATGTTTATCAAATACATACGAAATATAACAACAACAAAATAATTATTATTTGGCTAACAATAAATTTAACTAAGAAGACTTCGTGGGTGCTTCACGGTGCTTTCTACAATAATCTGTATAATTTAATGTTAAAAAATAATTGGAATAATGTATGTCAGTGGTCAATACTATTAGAAAAATGAATGTTTCTACTTAATAAAAATAATTGGAATAATGTATGTCAGTGGTCAATACTATTAGAAAAATGAATTGTTCTACTTAATAAAAATAATTGGAATAATGTATGTCAGTGGTCAATACTATTAGAAAAATGAATTTTTCTACTTAATAAAAATAATTGGAATAATGTATGTCAGTGGTCAATACTATTAGAAAAATGAATTTTTCTACTTAATAAAAATAATTAGAATAATGTATGTCAGTGGTCAATACTATTAGAAAAATGAATTTTTCTACTTAATAAAAATAATTGGCGTTGCTGGATAAATATTCTATAAATACATAGAACGAATGTCTTATATTTCTTTATCTTAAATTGTATGAATGCAATTTTTTTTTCGGTACTTTGCCAGATTAAGACCAAAGCTAAAATCGACTTGGCGTCGATAGTTTCCGAATGTTTACGCAAACTGCCAGATCATGCTGAATGAAAAGTCGCTTGACTTACCTGCATCCACAGAACCAAAGACGGGGATGGATATACAAGTAGGAAAAAATAAAACATTTACCAACATTTACAGAAATATTTCACTGAACAAGAAGTGAAAAAGTTTTTTTTCGCACGAAACACTTTTTTTGTACTTCTCAAGATTACTACCAACGCTAACGCTTTCCATTAACCGACGCCAAGTCGATTTTAGCTTTGGTCCTAATCAGGATAAAAACTTTTTTTAGAGAGAGGGTTAACATTCGGAAGATTTTCTGTTGCCGTTAACAGCACCACAAACATCTAAGAAGCTTAAAACGTTTTGGCGTTTGTCATTTCTGGCGGTTTACGTACACATCCTGATAATCCCGACGCCAAGTCGATTTAAGCTTGGGTCCTAATCTGGAGAAGTACCTTTTTTCGAACACTGAATATGCTTTCCTTTTTTCCGTAAAAATAATTATCAGCGCAATATTTCTCAATTCAATAAAACAGATGCAGCTTTTTGTCAATGTATTTATTTTAAAATGTGCTGTTATTCCTGACGGGTCTGCATAATTTGATTTTGGAACAGTTCATTTAAAATATATATTTGCATTAGCGACATTAGATTAATCACCAATCACCGTATTTGCTGATCGCACGATATCATTTTTAAAGTGTGTTAAAGGTGATAACGTTCGTACTTCAAAACTATTCCCTTTTTTTTACACTTTATAATATTGAAATCTATGATGTAGCAGAAAGGTATATACTGACTGTTATTGAAATAATTTAAATTCATAGACTTCACTTTCATTGAGTTACACTCTCTTACGAAAGGGAACTAGCACGCGAATGTTTTTATGGAAATCGCTCCATAGAAGGCATGAAGCCACTTGATGTAAGGAGTTAAAAAAAACTACTGCTTCAAAGTTACAAACTAGCCAACGATAAGTGTTAGCATCTTAGATGGATTGATTCCGATCCTGAAACAGCAATTCACCCCCTTTGTCAGAAACATCGCTCATGGAATGTGAGGACTAAATTGTAAAATAAGGGAAACGAGAGTTACGAGGCTGTCGAAAGTAAACCTTAAGGTCTACTTTCTACTCTTCTTAAATATACACATACGTCTACAATGCCTATCTTATTTACACAGGTAAATGCACAAATGTTACAGACAAAGGCTTTTTCTATCCGGAACGTTTTCGGGCACTCTTAATTCTCGATCTTTACAAACCCTTCAGTTTGGATTGTCTTTAAAATTATCAATGCAAATTAATTATTTTGTATGAAATGACTTTCTCATTCGATCTTTTTATATTGCCTTTCTTTCTAAATATCTTCACATTCTAAAACAGCTTAAGTATTTAACCGATAAACAAGAATATTCGTGTTTATTTATAGTAGGAAAAAAGAAGAGAGATGAATTGGTGAATAGAAAAAAGAGAAAACTAACTGTAATCAAGTTTACGGAGCGAACGTGATGGAGACGTGGGAAACGAAAGAAGTTTTTTACGCGATCAGCGCTTTTTCCTCATCTGCAAGGACACATGACTGTAAACCGAAGGCAGGTCACGGACCAATTAGAATTATTTAAAACAAATGACACAGTTTCATTACGGAAGTGACGTCATCAAATATTAACGAAACAATTTGACACACAAGCAAAGTATCTGTAAGGAGGTTGAAGGGGGTCTTAATGGCTGTTATTCTGTTTGTTATTTGTGTCAGTAGACCCCGAATCTTTTTCGTCATACTGCAATCAACTGAGAAGCATAGACGTAAATTTCGTTTTGCCTGTGTTAAACTACTTGCGCTTATTTACTTGCCTACCCACGAGAGCAATGTAAGACACATGGCCAATTTTTAATGTGGTAAAATTTAAGCCTCCTCACCAAAAGACGGAACACTCTAGATCGGGACTAAATGTGAAATTACATTTGTCAAGAATGATGTTTTCGTCACTGGCCAAGGGCAGACAAGGATAAAGCGTGCTAGTCAAACAGTTGTCATGTGTGTGTATATAGATTTAGTTATCTCTCTCTGACTATATGTGTATATATATATATATATAGTCTTGGAAGTTTCTCAACCATTAAAACTATATTAACAAAAAAAACAAACTCAAGTCCCAAGTCGTTTAGTAGAAAATCACTCACGTAAGTCAATTTAACTTTTACAGTTATTATATTAATTTGCTTCTAACATTATTTAAGGCATCATCAGTTGTTTACCATGAAAAACTGTTTCGGGAATTTTATATATATATATATATATATATATATATATATATATATATGACTGAAGATCCCCCGGCGATGATACGCGGGAGCCTCTGTGTAGTTTAATTACCATAAATATATTTTCATAGCTTCCTACCTAGCTCTACTTACGTATCGAGCACTGTTGAAGTAAATATTGAAAATTAATACACACAAAATTAAATCTACTCATAAAATTTTATGTGGATACATGAAATAGTAACTATATATATATATATATATATATATATATATATATATATATTTATATAATTACACCTTTATTTGCTTTAGTTGTTGTTTTGGAGAGGTTCACTTATCTACGGTGAAGCTATGGTTCACTGTAGGTAAGTAAACCTTGCCTCTATCGCTAAGATAATATAAATATGTACACATTCATGAGCTATATAATGTCTATTAATTCTGGCGAGATGCCGTAGCCTGATCAGCAAGCGAGCTGGATTACAGTAACTGTGATTTGTATGACGTTAGTTTTTTGCGGGGAGGTGTCCCCGTCACTCCACATGCAGACTTGCTATTCTCAAATGCTCACCCATCTGTTAGTTACCATGGTCAACGTTACTTAACTTCGACGATCTAACGACAATTGGTAAGCTAACGTGATAACTTGAAGCTGTTGCAGCTTGTTAGAAGTTGTGATATCTAGAAACCAGTGTACTCTGTTTCAGATGAATTTCTGATTTACTTGCATCCCCACGAGAGCAAAGTTAGACACCAGGTCAGTCTTTAATGTGGGGAAAATCCAACTCATCAAAATTGGGCTCTCTGGATTTGGACAAAAAATAAAATTTGTCTCAGTTTATAAGGATTTCGTATTCACTAACCGAAGAAACAAAATATGAAGTACAATATTAGAAAAAAGACTACCCGTGCTGTTAGTTCGAAAGAAATCAATTCTCCTGTCAATGAATATATTTATTGGAAGATACGAGGTTTCCTCTACGTAGACTAATACAACAAAAAAGGTTGAGTTTACGTTGTTTTAAGCTCGTTAACGCATTATCTTGTGAATAAAAAAAGGAAATATAGCTTACGTGTTCAGTTTAAAACAAGATACAATTTCAATCTTCCTGCTTTCTATGGACTATCGCTGTTTTGAAGTACACAGGATTAAGGAGTAAGGCTGACTGCTGTGGTTTCCAATTTATACGATTATTTTCTACTAGACTTTTTTGTAAGTATCGACGTAACGACTTATCAATGATAGGCGCCACTCGAGGATTAGAGTTAAAGAGACAGGAATGAATGCCAAACGAAGGACGAGTAATACTATGGTAGTATTAACATATATCAATGCTATCTATAACAAGAATTTGTTTACATTGGATTTGAAGATGACTGTTTTATCAGCAGGGAAACATACTTGCGGCAATATGCGCCATAAGCTGTAAGGCATAGTGAAGAAACACTGTCAATGAAAACCCCACCTAACGCTAAGCACATTAAGAGAGAAAGGTAATCCTTTTTTTTGCTGTCGTAAAGATACGAGTTCTAGCCGTGAATGTTTTATAAAGAGAAACCTAAGACTGGAGATAGCTCAAGAAATGATCATGAAAATAACAATAGAGTATTGATTTACTCCTCTCCAGGAGTTAGGCACAAGGCCAGTTTTTATCTTACTCTCACAAGTAAGATGTGACCCAAGGTCGGATCGGGAAATTGGGGCTTAAAAATTGCCTGGGCAGCCCCGTCGGCATTCCCCGGTAGGGGAGCCTCAGGCAGTAAGCAATAAACTTACTCCTCCCAAAAGAGGGGAGGCAAAGCCTGGGAAGGTGGACCTCCCAGAACTGAACAGGACAGACCCATTGACCGGCGTAAATCATGACCCGAAGGCCAAGAAAACACCAGTATGTGATGCAGTATCCATCGGAACAGATACTACACTTTGATCTTAGCCAAAAGGCAAAGATTTTAAATAACTTTTATTTATCTACCTCCCACAAGGAAAGATGTGACACAAGGTCCGGAAAGTGGGATTAGATAAGTCAGCGCTCAAGAGGTGAGCACTCTGGCCATTTAAAAATTGTCTGGGCAGCTCCGTCGGCATTCCCCGGTAGAGGCGCCTCAGACAGTAAGAAATAAACTTACTCCTCCCCAAAGAGGGGAGGCAAAGCCTGGGAGGGTGCACCTCATAGAACTGCACAGGAAAGACCCATAGCCCGGCGTAAATCGAGCCCGAAGGCCACGACAATACCAGTCTATGGGGTGCGGTATCCATTGGAACAGATACTACACTTTGATCTTAGCCAAAAGACCAAGAAATTAAATATTAATTTACTCCTCTCCAGGAGTTAGGCACAAAGCCAGTTTTTATCTAATTCTCACAAGTAAGATGTGGGTCGGGAAAGTGTGGTTTAAAAATTGCCGGGGCAGCCCCGTCGGCATTCCCCGGTAGGGGCGCCCAAGGCAGTAAGCAATAAACTTACTCCACCCCAAAGAGGGGAGGCAAAGCCTGGGAAGGTGGACCTTCCAGAACTGCACAGGACAGACCCATTGACCGGCGTAAATCAAGACCCGAAGGCCAAGACAACACCAGTATGGGGTGCAGTATCCATCGGAACAGATACTACACTTTGATCTTAGCTAAAAGGCCAAGAAGTTTAATAACAATATAGTAGAGAGAGGCGACTCACATGTCTGTGTCAAACGGGGACAAAACGATGATTTCTAGAAATCCATGAAGTATACATTTTTGAATAATTCCGAATTAGTAGACTGCAGTTAATTGCACGCTTAAGTATTGCTGTCTGCCATAGTAAATCGTGAGGTGAAACCACTAAACTATGGTTGATTGCATTAATGAACGTTGCGTTGGTTATGAACATTTAGATGTAGACTATGAAAGGTATTAAAGCATCAATTATTTATTCATGCTTCTGCTGGACAAATAACGTGCGCTGACATCACAGATATACGATCAATATAAAAATAATCAGTGAACTTGAAATATATACATGACATATTTTTACTGTGTATCAGACTTAGAGCCTATTTTGATACATTAAAGCTGAAATATCAAAGAGTACGCATATATATATATGTATATATATATATATATATATATATATATATATATATATGTATATACAAACAGTGAAATAATATTGGACGCACTGCGATTATCTATAGTAAGAATTTTTTTAAATAATGTATATTATAAGAGAGGAATAAAGAACCACGAGAAGGGGGACAAAGATGAATCATTTCGTAACTTTTTTTTCCTTTCACTCTATGAGGATGTTTATTTGAAGGAGTATTGAGAAAAAAGAGATGACATATTTTTACTGTGTATCAGACTTAGAGCCTATTTTGATACATTAAATATGAAATATCAAAGAGTACGCATATATATATATATATATATATATATATATGTGTGTGTGTGAATATATATATGTGTGAATATGTGTTTATATTTATATGAATATAATTCACTCCTAAACTAATTACTGGATTATTATAAGGTTTGGAACACAGGTGCGTGAGGGTGGGTAATGCCCGCTAGATTTAGTTTAATTTTGTTGTATGCTAGGATAGCAAAAAAAGAAGTGAAAGACCGTCATAAAAATTTAGATACCTCCTTACGTTTGGGAAAATTAAACAATAGATTATAAATATTGACGTCGTTAGGTTTAGCGTTAGTAAATATTAGTGTCAAGTTTAGTGTGTAAGTGAGCGCATGTCCTAATCTGAAGTACCTAAATATGAATAAATATTCTCTGAGTGTCATTTGATTTACACATATTTTAATAAAATGTTATGGTGCATATGAGCTTAGCCTACCATATGAAAATTCAAATATTTAAGATTTTATTAAATTTCATTCATAGACATAAGCCACCAATTAACCAAAATTCATGACTTTCAAATTTAGACGTTTGTTTTAAATTCAAATATGCAATTGATAGTGATCAGAATTAAAATAAGTATTCAAGACATACGGTTTAGTAGCATTACATCTTTATTTTAGTCTCTGTAAGGAGGGCATACAATTGGTGCATAACTGTTCTGTTCGGCCAGATATCCTCTACGATATATGTATATATAATTATACGAAATGGAAAAAGGAATAAACGAACACAGACCAAACATAAGTAAACATACATCTTATTTATGATTGATCATAAACAAATCTAAGAGGTGAAATATTGATTCTCCCCACATGGATTCACTCAAAGATTGGAGTAAATGATATGAATAATCAATTGAATGATGTCGAATATTATGAAAGGATTGAACATGATTACTGAACAAAAAATTTATTGACATTAGATTTTGAAAACCACCATGTTGTAGCCGTCAGGATTACAAACTTTTGACAAGCTGTTCCAAGGGTTGATGATTCTTGGAAAGAAACTATGTTCAGGGAAATTTTGTTTTATATTTGGCACACGTTAGAAAAAAAGGAATGATCATTGCGATGCCTGAATTAAAATTAGTTTATTTATGCATACATACACGGGAACATGTAACCAAGTCGAATGAGCAATTCGTTAGTCGGATGATGAGATCATTTCTACAACACAGAAATTATATGATATTCCGTGCCCCTATTGTCTCTTTCTTTTACTGCAAACCTATCTGCAACCGCTTACGTACCATTCTTTGTCAACTGATATGACACGCTCCTTCACACTCGTTCAACACGTGTAGATTATCTATATCAACATATGTTTAAAACATTCATATCGTCTTCTGTCTGTATGGAAATTATTAAGTAGGTCTGCTCAAAGCTGAAACTGAACACTATCAGGGCGCTGGTATTGTTACAGTAACAAACAAACTAAAACGCACCGTTTGGACGAACGAATGGACGAAACACAGATTTATTAATAATTAGAAGATCTCGCAACTTTTCGAGTCGTGAACAGTAATTGGATTCCGGATTCGTCACGGACTTACATTATCCGTTATGTCAAATGTCTTATGAGAGTCAACAATTAATATTAAATTAAACTATTATCAGCTGGCGTTAACAGTTCAATAGATTGTATCGATCAAGAGGTTCTCGTATCTAGATAGCACAGATGTGGCCTCTTAAAGTAGACAGGTAAATTTGGAATTTGTCGAACCAGTAATGAAGAATAAAGAGCCGACGGGCTATTAATATAGACAGGCCAGAACAAATAAAGCACAGTCTCTCTATGGCGGCTGTTGACCGATATACACACGCACACGCAATATATATATATATATATATATATATATATATATATATATATATATATATATAATCTTTACAAATATGATCTAAGGTTAACATTGGATTATAACTCTGTCTGATGAGATCTCAGTTTCTAATTGCTGTAGATCGATAACATTGACATACCACTGTCGCAGATTTTGTACATCATGTATAAATTAAAATAATTATATATACAAGCTCTATTTGATATTGATCACTTTTTATAAACCCGGTTGAAATTATTTGGATTACTACCATATGGATATTTTACCTGGATTATATATGTATATATATAGAGAGAGTGAGAGAGAGTGAGACAGAATCTGGTATATACCGCCAATGAATCTATCATCGTATAATAAATAAGCGAAACAAAGAAATAAAAAAAACTAATTCACTAATCTCTTATTCCTTAATGTTTCTCTTAATGTCCTGGAGAGTTTATGTCGGCAACTACGTTTATTGTTGCCGTTATGTTTCTACATGATATTAGCGTTGCTATAAGCAGAATTTTAACGCAAAAAAAAAACATTTTTAGTTCACTTGAATTTAAAGAATGTATTCCTGGTAATAAATTGCTAACCTAATGCGATCAACAACCGATATAGTTATCACTTATCTAATTGTAGGATTGAGTGTAATTTGTTCACTCTTACCAGAAGGCCGGAAGGTGGAGAGACTAAGTCAGCGAACAGGAAGTGATGCACTCTGGCCCCTTTAAAAAATTCTGGAGAAACTCCGGTATTCCTGGTGATGGCTTGCCATGAAGTTAGCTATAAACTAAGTTATTTCACAAATGCGAGAAGGAAAGGCCTGTGAGTGTTGACATTCTAGAGCGGAACACAAAGAAATACCACAACCCGATAGAAAAAAAGCCATCGCCGTCAGAATGGCCTAGTCTGTCAAACTGATTGTAGATGACAAGTCCTTGATTTGTATAATACTGCTGAGAAGCCATGAGATAAAATACTGTTTTGTTTCTTAATTCGCGAAACAGTTTTTCATGGTAAACAACTGATGCTCCTAAAATAATCTAAGGACGAGCATAAAGTATTGGAAGCAAAATAGTGTCGTAAGTGTAAACATTTGACTTACAAGGACTTGCCACAAAATAACTATTTTACTATACAGTGTTAATGGTTGAAATACTTCCAAGATTAAGACCCCTTTTATTGGTATAAAACTCTATCTGAAAGGATGTAGAGCTTTTAGTTCAATATCTGGTACTTGCATTGGAGCTTTCGATTTCGAGAAGTTGATATTTCATGTCTATACACACACACACGTGTATATATATATATATATATATATATATATATATATATATATATATATATAATGAGTTTATGAAGATCACTTGTCAAAATGTCAGTTCCAATCGTTATTTCTTTCGAGCAGAAAGCAGCATTATTACCTCACAGACACAAACGTTCTATGTTTGGTGCCAAGGTGAAAATGAAGACGCATTTGATAAGCTAAAGAATTCACAGGGGATCCAGGAGGACACTGATAAACAGCTCTTCGAAGCTCTCTCAAAGCCCACGTGGCTAAGATTGTCGGGTATTTGACGATTTCATCTGTCCACCCAACAAAGGATGTTACAAAAGTCAGACAGAAGACCGTATATTTACAATACACAAACTGAAACACACATACACACAGCAGGGCGCGCGAATTCATACTTATACACATAAACAGAGAAGCACACGCATAAATAAACCTAGTCTCACGGAAACACAAACTAAGTCATGAGTTTATAAAAATATAACTCGAATTTTTAGTGGATAAAGAGTTACGCTAAATGTGACCATACCACTATTTATTACGTCAGATAACATAAAAAATCCCATTTTAAAAGTAGGAAATATAGGCGGTTTAGTAGAAAAATTCCGTAGTAAAATGGTAGAGCAGTGAACGCTAGCCACTGGTCATTCGGGTTTCGAATATCGCTACGTGAAGCCATGTTTATGACTTATAGACTATGAAACACCTGCCTCTGGATAATTATATTTCACATAGAAACACACATATATGCATATGTAATATCTATCTATCTATCTATCATATATATATATATATATGTATATATATATATATAACATGATAGGCCATATATATATATATATATATATCATGTTGTAATCTACTATGTAATCATGCATATGTATGCATAAATCTAATAGCATGATATTATAAAACACTTTACTTTCTTTTATATATATTTATATTTGCATGTACATTATATATATGTAGATAAGGCCATATATCTTCATATATGAACCCCAGGAATTTATGTATATATGTAAGTATAGATATGTATATTTATGCAGATAGACTACACAATATAAAAATAAAAATATATTTATAGCCGAAGCTATCGTAGATGATGTTGTAATCTAATAATTTAGCGTTGACTAATACATATGTATGCATCAATGTAATGAAATGCTTCTATTAAAAAAAATATATCTCTGTGTGTGTCTCTCTCTTTCTCTCGGTCTGCCTCTCTCTTTTTCCCCTCTCTCTTTATATTTATATATATATATATATATATATATATATATATGGGAGAGAGAGAAAGACTAACATATATGGAAACAATGTGTCGTTACTTAACGAATCTATCGAGAATTCATTTCGGCTGGCAATCACATTTACGCTATGAATAGTCGATCAAATTAACATCAATGTTTTTTTTTAGTGGGGGATTTTGTGTGGTGTTGTTACTGGTTTATTTGTGTGTCTTTTCCTACAGACGAGTCGTTTACCAAACGGACAGAATAAAATTATTTTGACATTTAACACGGTCCCCGGCGGCGATCGTTTTACCGAAATTAAGCAATTCGTCAGTTAGTCAAGTCTGCGAAATGTCGTTCATGTCAGCTTCAGAAATGTTCTTCTGAACGGCTGCGTCTCCTCCCAACAGTGTAATGGCCTCATCGCATTAGGCACGTCATTTCAGTTCATCTCTTACTAAATGCCGCTGAAGTCATCATTCAAGTCCAACCGGGTATGTCCTACATTTGTTTAACACGAGGTAAATTATGATTTACAATGATTGTACGCATATGCATACCTATTCAACTAGTTAGACTTCATGCTACGAAGATATTCGAACTAAATCAATGGTGAAACTAGCTCACATGACTAACATACGCATACACACATATATACATAACCCGTTGAAAAAATCAAAACGGAAAAAAAATGTGCAGACATCAGAAATAACAAAACTGAGCTCATTTCATACAAATAAACTAATCGCAGATACGGTCTCGAAAATCGGTCCGACAGTGACTGTGTGTATGTCGGTTTGAGGTATGCCCATGTTAAGTATGAGGCATACCCTCCTAGAATTTACTTTCGCTATGAAAATAGGTTGGTTTAGTGCTAATCGCCTGATGCGCACCTACCGGAGAATTTCGACGGGGATGCCCTGCCATTTTTGTAGTGCAGAAGGCTCTAATCCTAGTGCGCTGTTTTTTCAACACAACACTTGACATATAGTCTAACCTCCTAGGGGAAAAAGACTTCTAATATTAATTCAAATGTATAACTTGAATATCATTACGGTTCCTGAGTGTAATATATATACACACACACACATATATATATAATATATATATACATTTAGATATATGTATACCTTAAGATATAGGTATATATAGATATATCTATATCTAAAGGTGTATATATATATATATAGATATATCTATATCTAAAGGTGTATATATATATATATATATATATATATATATATCTAAAGGTGTGTATGTATATATATATAGAGAGATATATCTATATCTAAAGGTGTGTATATATATATACTTATATAGATATATCTATATCTAAAGGTGTGTGTGTATATATATATATACATACATATATATATATATACTTATATAGATATATCTATATCTAAAGATGTGTATATATACATATATAGATATATCTATATCTAAAGGTATATATATAGATATATCTATATCTAAAGGTATATATACATATATAGATATATCTATATCTAAAGGTATATATATAGATATATCTATATCTAAAGGTATATATACATATATAGATATATCTATATCTAAAGGTATATATATAGATATATCTATATCTAAAGGTATATATATATATACTTATATAGATATATCTATATCTAAAGGTATATATATAGATATATCTATATCTAAAGTTATATATATATATATATACTTATATAAATATATCTATATCTAACGGTATATAGATATATCTATATCTAACGGTATATAGATATATCTATATCTAAAGGTATATAGATATATCTATATCTAAAGGTATATAGATATATCTATATCTAAAGGTATATAGATATATCTATATCTAAAGGTATATAGATATATCTATATCTTAAGGTATATAGATATATCTATATCTTAAGGTATATAGATATATCTATATCTAAAGGTATATATATAGATATATCTATATCTAAAGGTATATATATATATACTTATATAGATATATCTATATCTAACGATATATATATATCTATATCTTAAGGTATATAGATATATCTATATCTTAAGGTATATAGATATATCTATATCTAAAGGTATCTATATATAGATATATCTATATCTAAAGGTATATATATATGTATATCTAAAGGTATATATAGATATATCTATATCTAAAGGTATATATATATATACCTATATAGACATATCTATATCTAAAGCTATATATATATACCTATATAGATATATCTATATCTAAAGGTATATATATACATATATATGTATATATATATACCTATAGATATATATACCTATTCCTATATAAATTCCGTAACCAGAACAAATTATTTATACAGTAATAGTGTATAGATTGTTCTTAATTTAATATTATGACACCTCATTTAATTCAGAGAAGAATTGCCTATGTATTACCGCCCCCAAAAAATTATTTGAAAACAATTATTTCTGTCGTTCTCAATAACATATACTTCATCATTCACATAATATGATCATTTTTTTTTCTCGACGGAGTTTCTTCAGTACTGATGGAAAAGAATGGTTTTAAACATTTTTCTATTGGATTTACTCCATTTTTGAATTTTTTCAACGCTGCCTTCACGAAAACCATTACTTTCCAACTTTAAATCTCCAATCACTGAACACCTTATCAAAAGGTATTTACCAACTAGGGAGACGCCATATCTTTTTACACGCACATTCTCACTCTCCATTACTTAATATTTTTTCAAAGTTTGACTTTTGGCTTTTCCACTGCCAACTTATCTCTCTATGTAATTCCTCTGATTATAAGATGTTAATCTTTGAAAAGCCTTGGCTTAAGGGAAGAATAAAAAAACATGTACTTACCGAGTGCACCTTGCATTGAACAATCGAAGTTAAAATAAATGTGCCATTCGTACATGTTTATCTCTCTTCTATCATATATCTTTATAATTGCTCCATCTCGTATATTGAGCTTAAACCATTTCACTATAGGTTCTATCTACCGAAAGTATACTTTTACTTTCATATTTTTATATATAGAGATTTATAGATATAGAGATATTTATATAGATATATATAGAGTAATATACATACAGATATATAGATATATATATATATATAAATATATATATATATATATATATATAGAGAGAGAGAGAGGAATATATATATATATATATATTTATAGATATATATATGCATGTTAGTATGTTCGGAAAATGGCGTCTTACACCTATTTTCTGAAGATACAGATATAAACAGTGGCTGAAGAGAGTTCGGCAGAAGAAACCATCTATAGGCACAATTTCTTTTAATTTGAAACCGACGTTACTGATGTTTTTCTCAATCTTCTGTAATGTAATATATATATATATATATATATATATATATATATATATATATATATATATGCGAGAGAGAGAAACAGAGATAGAGTAAGAAAGAATGGAAAACTAACAAGAGTGATACAGAGCAAGACACACTAAGTAGCGAAAGGGGTGTCACGTGTATTGGTAACAGTTTGATTGAGTAGTAAGATGATAATGTGAGTATTGATTTACTCCTCTCCAGGAGTTAGGCACAAGGCCAGTTTTTATCTTACTCCCACAAGTAAGATGTGATCCAAGGTCGGGTCGGGAAAGTGGGGTTTAAAAATTGCCTGGGCAGCTTCGTCGGCATTCCCCGGTAGGGGCGCCTCAGGCAGTATGCAATAAACTTACTCCTCCCCAAAGAAGGGTGGCAAAGCCTGGGAAGGTTGACCTCCCAGAACTGCACAGAACAGACCCATTGACCGGCGTAAATCAAGACCCGAAGACCAAGACAAACCCAGTATGGGGTGCTGTATCCATCGGAACAGATACTACACTTTGATCTTAGCCAAAGTTGAAGTTGTTGCATAATCATTAACTCGAAAATAAGAACAGGAAATATGCTGGGAATATTCGAGATCCAATCGTGTGGCCTTTTGCTGTTTTTACGCCCATCGGTTTAGAACATCACTCATGATATGATCATTTTTTTCTTGACTGTACTGGATATAAACATGAAGATAATCCGGTTCTAATTTGGGAGTTTGGGGAAGTGTTGAGCTCCAGCTTTATTTACCATTACTCTAACGTCCACTCTGATCCGGAATGAAAAAAACCCGCTAGAGTCCCACCTATGGCTTTACTAAAAGGTGTGCTTGTTCCTTGACTAACCTGCTTGCAACAACCTTGGTGGAAAGATGTTCGGTTTTAACCCACCCCATCAATTCTAAATAATACTTGTTCAGGCTTCTAAACGTGTTTTCCTGCATATCATATTATTTAATAATACCCTATTCTTTAATAATACCCTATTCTTTAATAATATCCTATTCTTTAATAATATCCTGCTATTTAATGATATCCTATTATTTAATAATATCCTATTATTTAATAACATCCTATTATTAAATAACATCCTATTATTCAATAATATACTATTCTTTAATAATATCCTATTCTTTAATAATATCTTAGTCTTTAATAATATATTAGTCTTTAATAATATCTTAGTCTTTAATAATATCCTATTCTTTAATAATATCTTAGTCTTTAATAATATCTTAGTCTTTGATAATATCTTAGTCTTTAATAATATCCTATTCTTTAATAATATCTTAGTCTTTAATAATATCTTAGTCTTTGATAATATCTTAGTCTTTAATAATATCCTATTCTTTAATAATATCTTAGTCTTTAATAATATCTTAGTCTTTGATAATATCTTAGTCTTTAATAATAGCCTATTCTTTAATAATATATTAGTCTTTAATAATATCTTAGTCTTTGATAATATCTTAGTCTTTAATAATATCGTATTCTTTAATAATATCTTAGTCTTTAATAATATCTTAGTCTTTAATAATATCTTAGTCTTTGATAATATCCTATTCTTTAATAATATCTTAGTCTTTAATAATATCTTAGTCTTTAATAATATCTTAGTCTTTGATAATATCTTAGTCTTTAATAATATCCCAGTCTTTAATAATATCGTAGTCTTTAATAATATCTTAGTCTTTAATATCTTAGTCTTTAATAATATCTTAGTCTTTAATAACATTCTATTATTTAATAACATTCTATTATTTAATAACATCTTACTATTTAATAACATCCTATTCTTCAATAATATCCTATTCTTTAATAATACCCTATTCTTTAATAATATCCTATTCTTTAATGATACCTATTCTTTAATGATATCCTATTCTTTAATGATATCTTATTATTTAATGATATCCTATTATTTAATAACATCTTATTATTTAATAATATCATATTATTCAATAATATCATATTCTTTAATAATATCCTATTCTTTAATAATACCCTATTCTTTAATAATATCTTAGTCTTTAATAATATCCTATTCTTTAATAATATCCTATTCTTTAATCATATCCTATTCTTTAATAATATCTTACTCTTTAATAACATCCTACTGTTTAATAATATCCTATTCTTCAATAATATCCTATTCCTTAATAGATTGAGTGGGCAATATTATTAAGGAATAAGATACTATTCCTTAATAATATCGCCCACTCAATCTATTTCATCAGCTGGATACGACCCAAACTGCATCTTGTGGTGAGACCCAATTTAGGAGTTTGGGGAAGTGTGGAGATTTCTCTTATTTACCATTACTCCCAGGTGAACTCCAACCCGGAATATAAGAATCCGCCAAAATCCCGTCTTTGCTTTAAAGATAATTTGCCCCTGTTCTGTGACTAAGCTGCTTAAAAATCCTTGGGAAAGGGGTTCGGTTCTAACTCACCTTACCAATTCTTAATCAAACTCTCTAGGCATTTTTAACGTTGTTTTTTCTTTATAACCTATTTTTTAACAATATCAGCTACTTAATCTCTCTGATCATCCATTCCGGATATGACACAAACACATCAAGTAGCGAGACCACAATTAAAGAGCTTTGGGGAGTTTGGAATCACCGTTTAGTCATTGCTACCACTAACTTTACTACCACGTGGAATGGTAGTACCGCTCAGGGTCTCAGATATAGGTGCACTAGAAAGTGTCACTTAAAGACTATTGGTTTGTAGAATATGCGCTTACCAAACAAATGAATCAACCGACGATAAAATTGTTATCTTAGATATGAAGCACAAGTTGACATCATTCCTCTCCTAATTAGATGTTGCAGATTCATTTTCGTTTCATTACATTAAAATATATTATAATTCGAGGCTCTTAACTTGGAACTTAATTCATATTCCCATTAATTGAATTAAAGATTTTCGCAGATGCATTACTCCTAATCATTTATTAAATATGGAAAATTGCATGTATCATATTTATGATGACGTGTTTGACAGATATTTATAAGTTATGCTTTAATCAATCTACATATCTAGTAATGCATTTATATTTCTATAGAAGCATATCTGTTTATATATCTGGAGACATGTGCAACGTATTTAATATCGGATACGCTAACATAGAATATCGCCATCGACACGTAAGTGACTACGGTGATTAAAGGACAGGTTTATAGGGGGTTTCCTAAGTGATGAGTTGTGCAGGAAGATAGTACAGTTAATTTTGTACATGTTCGTACAGTGAGTATTGATTTACTCCTCTCCAGGAGTTAGGCACAAGGCCAGTTTTTATCTTACTCCCCCGAGTAAGATGTGACCCAAAGTCGGGTCAGGAAAGTGGGGTTTAAAAATTGCCTGGGCAGCCCCGTCGGCATTCCCCGGTAGGGGCGCCTCAGGCAGTAAGCAATAAACTTACTCCTCCCCAAAGAGGGGAGGCGAAGCCTGGGAGGGTGGACCTCCTAGAACTGCACAGGACAGACCCATAGACCAGCGTAAATCAAGCCCCGAAGGCCAAGACAATACCAGTTTATGGGGTGTAGTATACATCAGAACAGATACTATACTTTGATCTTAGCCAAAAGGCCAAGTAGAAAGCGCGTACAGTGAGTAGAGAAGGAAGGGAATTCAAAAAGCAAGCGGCCCGAGGGAAGAAGCAATTAAAGAAAAAAAGCTTTCCGCCATTTGCGGAATTCTACGATTAAGCGGTGGAATATTTCTGCTATATGATGTTACCGCTTCTTTTGTGATATATAAGTGTTATTTGATGATATTCAAGGAAAACGCAAGATAATACATGACCACGGTTGGTTGGAATTTTATGCGCTGGATCAAACAAATCAATAAAAGAAACATTTTGCACGTGGGATGATATGCGACGTGAGAAATACGTGGTTTGATTTGTGATTAGTGACAACTGAAAATAGAGAAAAAAAAAATATCAACAGTTATCTTCTGACGCAAACGTAACTGCAATACATCCTGCTCTAACCGTCTTGTTTTACATTACATTACGTTAAGAGAATATTTTTTATTAGAAGAAAACGCGTCTCTATCCTGTTTGATACTGCGTTTGTAACATCCTCTTCCAAACAACTTACCGCAAAAATAATAAACTAAGGACTTTGATATCTGTGTTTGTAGCAAAACTAATAACAAACCGTAAGTCTCTATTCATAAAGTTTGACCATTCATCGACAGATAGTGGGGTTTAAAGACTATTTGAATATTTTGAACATGAATTTAACTTTCTAATATACTGATCGTATATATGTGAAGGACGTCTTAAATTAAATAATTAGCACAATGCTTTGCAAAAGACATTTGATTAATGCACAATTCTGTTTTTAGCTTATTAAATCATCATTTTAATTTTATTATAACATATTTCTATTTGCACAATTGTTGTATATCGTAGATAGCAACTTTAAATGTTGGGGTAAAAATAGTATTTCTAGTCTTTTTAGGTCAATATACTTCTGGGAGTTGTTACTCAGTTATCCATTGTTTATTAAAAATAAAACACTCCCAATCGCGTGTACTAAGTCTGAGGCAAAGCAAACAAGCCAGTGAGCAGTTCCCAAATTTATTTACTTATAAAATTACATTTAATTTAAGTTCTGTTATCCCCAAATGAACTATTACATTAGTTTACTACAGTGTAAACTCAAAAAGTTGTTCCCCTAAACACACAACACACACAATTCAGTGAGTATTCTCCGCACCCATCACTGTTTACAAATACTTTTTTCATATCGTAGATGAGGGCTTAGCAATTATATTTTCACTCGCCAATGTGTGTGCAAATCCTTTCTACAACCGTGTTCCGTTGTGAATGAAGGTTTTTTTTACGTCTATAGATAAAACACTCGGACGCTGATGTTAGTTTAAAATAAAGGTTTATTTAAATAGTGAGATACTCATATGAAACATCAGTGCAACAGTCTGCGTGAATAAAAGAAAGAAAAATACAGACAAATAAATTGTTACACCTAGCTACATTGTCCGTTACCCATCATACTCTTACTGTGGCTCATCGGGGAACTGACACGTCGAGCCCACTTGTTTGAGTTGTAAGCCAAAAAGAAACAGAAAATACCTCTCTTGAAGTCACGGGGTTTCATCAGCTTCCGCTTTCAGGTCAACTCTGACCTTTAAGGTGCCATTAAAACTTTTCTATCCAAACACAGTCTTCGCTATCAAACATTGAACATGTTTGGTGAAAATAATCTTTCAGGTTCTTACTAGTCAAGTTACTTCTGGGGATTGTGTTTTTCGCTAAAATGAATTTTCCCGGGAAACAACAGAATACGGGTTCCACTAGTGTTTTATACCGCGATGATTTTTCTTTTACGAAAACTTGAGAATATAACACGTGTATATGTTTATATCTGAAAACTTGTGTATATATTCCTCTCTCCCAAAACCTAAGAAAATTTATTTAACATTTTGTCTTGTTCAATGTAGTTCTTTCACCGGTCAATTGCTATTCTGTATAATCGTTGGTATATACCTGGCTTCCATCGCGGCGAGTTATATCGGCACATCATATTGCCTTCAAAGTTTAACATTCAAAAGGAGCATACATATAGATTTAGGTAATACATTTTGTATTAGAAGATCACCTCTTTTACTAATGAACAGCTCATTATAAATGTTAGAATACATATTCTAAGCTACATGTTGAGTAACATTGATGCATTATTTTTATTGTCAAAGTTACCTTTGGGAGTGCGCCGGATATAACTCTTACCGTCACCAAAATCTTTTTTTAATGTTAAATAGAAAGAAATCATAAGTAAAAAGAATTGCCTGACACCAAATCTTGAGTTATATTATGTAATACATTTTAAAAGGGTCGATGAGCGTCAATAGTATTTTGTGCTAGGTTTGATTCTAAACTATTGAATTCATCATTTTCAATTATGGAATAGGTATTCTAAGCAACAGGGTTGGTAATGTAGAGACGTTGTTTTATTTGTGTATACTTTACTATTAAGTAGGGTTTATCCCAAACTGTGACATACCCTCTAAGGAAAAAAACACTTTAAAGGTAAACCTGATGCTATATTTAGTGTTTATACGTGTTATAAAATGGGATTTTATGTATTTAAATTAGAACCATCTTCTTGTTTTTTATAGTCGCTGAACATGACTTGATTGACTAGGCTTTTTGGGTTGAAGTAATCTGCCGTATTTGTTCTGATACAATACTGTAAATTCTCTGTCCTGAATGAGTGAAGAACTCCCTCTAGACAGAGGCTGTTTAAAAATGTTCGTCCCAATGCAGAATGCTCCGTAATGGGAAACTAGATTTTCCTCATAATAACAACCGGCCATGCGTCTAAGTCGGCCCGCGTGGAGAGACAAGTATATTGAAATATGATTGTCCTTCATTTGTGTAATAAACAACCGACCAGAGAAAAACAATTCCTTTCCTTTCCCCTTTCCTACAACTCATTTCTTATTTCCGTTATTTCATTCCTTCCTTTCGTCCAATTATTCATCCTTCCATTTCTTTACTTAATCCTTCCATTTCCTTACTTCATCCTTCCATTCCTTTACTTCATCCTTCTAGTCCTTTACATCATCCTTCTATTCCTTTACTTCATCCTTCGATTCTTTTACTTCATCCTTCCATACTTTTACTTCATCCTTCCATACCTTTACTTAATCCTTCCATTTCTTTACTTTATCCTTCCATTCATTTACTTCATCCTTCCATTCCTTTACTTCATCCTTCCATTCCTTTACTTCATCCTTCCATTCTTTTACTTCATCCTTCTATTCCTTTACTTCATCCTTCGATTCTTTTACTTCATC
The DNA here is from genome assembly GCA_963556195.1 of Sepiola atlantica. Lineage (NCBI taxonomy): Eukaryota > Metazoa > Mollusca > Cephalopoda > Sepiida > Sepiolidae > Sepiola > Sepiola atlantica. The sequence continues at coordinate 40,294,105 of OY744541.1, read as the reverse complement.
CTTCCATACTTTTACTTCATCCTTCCATACCTTTACTTAATCCTTCCATTTCTTTACTTTATCCTTCCATTCATTTACTTCATCCTTCCATTCCTTTACTTCGTCCTTCCATTCCTTTACTTCGTCCTTCCATTCCTTTACTTCGTCCTTCCATTCCTTTACTTCATCCTTCCATTCCTTTACTTCATCCTTCCATTCCTTTACTTCATCATTCCATTCCTTTACTTTGTCCTTCCATTCCTTTACTTTGTCCTTCCATTCCTTTACTTTGTCCTTCCATTCCTTTGCTTCATCCTTCCATTCCTTTGCTTCATCCTTCCATTCCTTTGCTTCATCCTTCCATTCCTGTACTTTATCCTTCCATCCTTTCCTTACTCCTATCATCTATTCTATCTCCCAGACATTTATTAATTTATATGTCCATCCCTTCATTCTGTCACCAAGCAGTTCCTTCTACTGCCCGTTCATCGCTCATCATCTCTTTTTCCCCTGTCTTTCTCCCCTTTCCTCCTTTATTCATTTCTCCCTTTCTTCTTTTCTTCATTCTCTTCCTTTCTTTCTACTCTGTTTTTTTCCTGGCTTTATCCATCTTTTTCATCTCTCTCTTCCTACCTTCTTTCCTTATTCTATCCCCTCCGCCTCTGTTCTATAATTCTTCTATCCCCCTTCGTTTCTTCTTTCCTACCACTCTCTTCCCCACAACCTTTCTTCATTCCTTTCTTCTTTTCCTACAAATCTGTTGCCTCACCCCCCCTACTTAAGTGAAAAGACACGTGCGTGCAGATTGCCTGTCATTTCTTCGCTATATGCAAAAAGAAAAAAAAACTACCCAACTTGATTAAATATGTCAATAAATATCGCTAAAGTCTTTTACAGGCGCAAAATCGTTTTTCTGTCCCTTTTGTTGAATTTATTCTTTGAAAAAGGTTAGATTCTTTCATCTGAGACTTTAAAAGTAAGATTGCCAACCATCTAAATTAGCAACTCTTTATGCAAATCGTATAATGATTTATTTTGTTCAACACACAAACACACACACACACACACATATATATATATATATATATATATATATACACACAAATGGGTGTGCGTACGTTTGTAAGTGTGTTACGATTAACAAAACATGTATGTCTATATATATACATACATATATATATATATATATATATATACATATATATATATATATATAATCATATTCTAAATAAAGATTACACAGAATGGTAACACATGTTTACAGTATGTTCCACCTAGTTAAAAATAAACATCCGTTTGTAAACAATTGTAATCAAATTTGATAAGTGTATGTATTCTTATTTTGAACATAATTTTAATCACTGAATATATATATATATATATATATATATATATATATATATATATATATATATATAAGCAGAATGTAGCCACATCTAGTCGCGATCGCGTGCAGTAGAGATTGTGCAGCGATTGCTTTACTATATACTCCATGTGAAGTTATACTCTGTTATATTAGAAATATACAAAACAATATAAAGGGTATATCTTTCAGTATTTAAACATATAACATTATAACGTCATATGGAACTAAATAAATATATAGCTATATCATACTGTTGAATATTATCGCCGTTTTACTGTTCAAGAAATATATATATATATATATATATATATATATATATATATATATATATAACTACTTAAATAACATGCTTTTTCAATTTACAAATTATCATTTCATATTTGCAACCCCAGAAAATATATATCAATTAATATTTCATTAACCAATTGTAATTAAAATCGTTAAAATGTCTTTCTGTCAAAGACGTACGTATAAAAATCATGTTTTATGTATGCTTGCCGAGCTCAAGGATTTGAAAGTATGTAATAATTGAAAATTGCCGCTTTGAACGCAATAAGTATATTTATAGATATATAAATATATCTGTTTATATATATAGTTATAAATGAAGCCATGAACTAATTGAGCGATATTTATGCAAATTGGAACACGGCTGCTACATGTACAGTTTCGGAACAAAGCTATATTTAGATTACCTAAATCTAATACAATTATATATATCATATATATGTATAATATATATATATATATGTGTGTGTTATATATATATGTGTGTTATATTTATATATGTGTGATATATATATATATGTTATATATATATTTATATATATATATATATATATATATATATATATATATATGTATGTTATATATATATATGTGTATGTTATATATATATATATATGTGTATGTTATATATATATATATATGTGTATGTTATATATATATATATATATATATATATGTGTATGTTATACATATATATATATATATATATATGTGTATGTTATACATATATATATATATATATATGTGTGTGTATGTTATATATATACATATATATATATGTGTGTGTTATATATATATACATATATATATATGTGTGTTATATATATATATATATATATATATGTGTGTGTTATATATATATACATATATATATATGTGTTATATATATATATATATGTATTATATATATATGTGTTATATATATATATATATGTATTATATATATATATATATATATATATATATATCTTGGTAGTTTTTCTACTTTAAAAACTATATGAAAAACTATTTAGGCCGAAGTTTTTGTAGGAAATATCTATTATATATATAATATATATATTTTGTTGGAAATATCTATTATATATATAATATATATAAATATATATATATATAATATATATAAATATATATATATACATTAATACCCGAAGCAGTTGATTATGTTAAACAACTGTAACAACTATAAAATAAAAATACTCGCGTAAATCCTTGAAAGCGCAGTGATTAATATAGATTAAAGGAAAGAGAATTTTGAAACGAAGGACTTCAGCCTAACTATTTTCTTATATAGCTATGAATGTAAAAAAGCTACCAAGAGATATACCTATATTTATTTATTTAATATATATATATATATATATATGTATATATATATATAAGGAATATATATATATAAGGAATATATATATATAAGGAATATATATATATAAGGAATATATATATATATATAAGAGATAAATATATATATATAAGGAATATATATATATAAGAAATATATATATATATAAGGAATATATATATATAAGGAATATATATATATATAAGGAATATATATATATATAAGGAATATATATATATAAGGAATATATATATATATATAAGGAATATATATATATATATAAGGAATATATATATATATATATAAGGAATATATATATAAGGAATATATATATATATATATATAAGGAATATATATATATATATATATATATATATATAAGGAATATATATATATATAAGGAATATATATATATAAATATATATATATAAGGAATATATATATATATATATAAGGAATATATATATATATATAAGGAATATATATATATATATAAGGAATATATATATATATATAAGGAATATATATATATATATAAGGAATATATATATATATATAAGGAATATATATATATATATAAGGAATATATATATATATATAAGGAATATATATATATATATAAGGAATATATATATATATATAAGGAATATATATATATATAAGAAATATATATATATATATAAGGAATATATATATATATATATAAGGAATATATATATATATATAAGGAATATATATATATATATAAGGAATATATATATATATATAAGGAATATATATATATATATAAGGAATATATATATATATAAGGAATATATATATATATAAGGAATATATATATATATTAGGAATATATATATATATTAGGAATATATATATATATATATATAAAGAATATATATATATATAAGGAATATATATATATATATATATATATAAAGAATATATATATATATAAGGAATATATATATATATATATATAAAGAATATATATATATATAAGGAATATATATATATATATATAAGGAATATATATCTATATAAAAGTATATATATATAAAGGTATATATATATTAAGGTATATATATATTAAGGTATATATATATTAAGGTATATATATAAGGTATATATATATACAAGGTATATATATATACAAGGTATATATATAAGGTATATATATATATATAAGGTATATATGTATGTATATAAGGTATATATATATATAAGGTATATATATATAAGGTATATATATATGTATAAGGTATATATATATAGGTATATATATATAAGGTATATATTTATATATAAGGTATATTTATATATAAGGTATATATTTATATATAAGGTATATTTATATATAAGGTATATATTTATATATAAGGTATATATTTATATATAAGGTATATATTTATATACAAGGTATATATTTATATATAAGGTATATTTATATATAAGGTATATATATATATATGTATATATAAGGTATATATATGTATATATAAGGTATAAGGTATATATATATGTATATATAAGGTATATATATGTATATATAAGGTATATATATATGTATATATAAGGTATATATATATGTATATATAAGGTATATATATATATGTATATATAAGGTATATATATATGTATATATAAGGTATATATATATGTATATATAAGGTATATATATATGTATATATAAGGTATATATATATGTATATATAAGGTATATATATGTATATATAAGGTATATATATGTATATATAAGGTATATATATATGTATATATAAGGTATATATATATGTATATATAAGGTATATATATATGTATATATAAGGTATATATATATATATAAGGTATATATATATATATAAGGTATATATATATATATAAGGTATATATATATATATAAGGTATATATATATATATAAGGTATATATATAAGGTATATATATATAAGGTATATATATATAAGGTATATATATATATAAGGTATATATATATAAGGTATATATATATAAGGTATATATATATATATATATATATATATATATAAGGTATATATATATATATAAGGTATATATATATAAGGTATATATATATATAAGGTATATATATATATATATAAGGTATATATATATATAAGGTATATATATATATATAAGGTATATATATATATATAAGGTATATATATATATATAAGGTATATATATATGTAGATACAAGGTATATATATATATATAAGGTATATATATATAAGGTATATATATATATAAGGTATATATATATATAAGGTATATATATATATATATAAGGTATATATATATATATGTATATATAAGGTATGTATATATATATATGTATATATAAAGTATGTATATATATATATGTATATATAAAGTATGTATATATATATATGTATATATAAGGTATATATATATATATGTATATATAAAGTATGTATATATATATGTATATATAAAGTATGTATATATATATATATGTATATATAAGGTATATATATATATATATATATGTATATATAAAGTATATATATATATATGTATATATAAGGTATATATATATATATGTATATATAAGGTATATATATATATATGTATATATAAGGTATATGTATGTATAAGGTATATATATATATATATATGTATAAGGTATATATATGTATATATAAGGTTTATATATTATATATACATAAGGTATATATATATATGTATGTATAAGGTATATATATATATATATGTATAAGGTATATACATATATGTATATATAAGGTTTATATATATATATATGTATATATAAGGTTTATATATATATATATGTATATATAAGGTTTATATATATATATATATATGTATATATAAGGTTTTTATATATATATGTATATATAAGTTATATATATATGTAAGGTATATATATATATAAGGTATATATATATAAGGTATATATATATAAGGTTTTATATATATATGTATATATAAGTTATATATCTATGTAAGGTATATATATATATAAGGTATATATATATAAGGTATATATATATAAGGTATATATATATATATATATATAAGGTATATATATAGATGTAAGGTATATATATATATATAAGGTATATATATATATATATAAGGTATATATATATAAGGTATATATATATAACGCATATCTATAAGGTATATATATAGATGTAAGGTATATAGTATAATATATATCTATGATAGATATATAACATATCTATATAGTATATATATATGATATACAGGGTGACTAAAAAAAAAAACGGACCCCAAATCTAATTAGGCCCCGTTTCTTAGTGTGTTGTCCGAATGAAATGAATGAAATGAATTTTGGGGCGTAACTAGTTTATTATATTCACAACATCATGTCAAAAGACTAGGGTCTTTGGCCCTTTCTCCGTTCTACAGCATGTGTTCTAGATGGACTCCTTTTAGCTCCGTGCATTTCTTGAGGCGCAGAACGAAGTTGTCCATGACGTTCTTACAGACTGAATTGGGAATGGTTCTCATCTCCTCCCTGATGGCTTCCTTGAGTTCCGTGTTGATTCTGGGTTTCCCTGCGTACATTCTGTCTTTTAGATAGCCACAAAGGAAATAATCTGGAGGGATTAGGTCCGGGCTATGGGGTGGCCACTCAAAATTAGTCTTCAGACTGATCACTCGGTCTCCGAAGTTCTCTTTCAGCCAATCTCGGGACAGGTTTGAGGTGTGAGAACTTGCTCTGTTGCTGGAACCAGAACTTGCTCATGAGCGACGGGTAGAGGGTCTTGAAGGTGTTGAGGACCTCCACATACCGCTCCTTGGTGACTGTCACTGCTGCGCCAGATTCCTCGATGAAGATTGGTCCGATGATGCCTTTGACCGAGATTGCAGCCCTACACCGTGCAATTAGGAGAGTGCAGCGGCTTGGTGGCTACTTCATTGGGTCTGGAGGACCCCCAGAAGACAATTGTTTTGGAGTTCGCCTTTCCGTCAAGATGGGAGTAAGCTTCATCTGATGTCCAAAGGAGATTAAGTAAACCTGGTGTCTCCTCGATCTTATCGAGCATCTAGATAGCCAAAGCGCCCCTCTGCTTCTTGTCTGAGGCTGTAAGGGTCTGCAGCGTCTGTATTATGTATGGGTAAGCCCTGATATTGTTCACCAGCACTCTCCTGCAAGTCTCACGGGAGATACCGAAGGACTGACTTCGCTTACGCACAAAGCGTTTCGGACTCTCCTGGAGAGACTCTCTCACACTTTCGACCAGCTCGGCTGTCCGCTTCTTGGGGCGTGCTGAGTTGCTTGGACGGTTCTCACTAGCGACGTTGAAGTTCTCCACGGTCCCATACTTCTAGAAGTGGTCCACCCAGTTCTGAATTCTGCTTTTGGGTGGAGCCTTTTTACATCCGAACTGATGCATGAAACTGTCCTGAGTTTTCTTAAACGAGCCTGTCTTGTAGTTACATTTAACACAGTGTATTCTTTGTCCCAGCTCCCGCTGAGGTCTTGGTGTACTCATGGTCGTTGATTCTGCCATGTCCTGTAAAATAAGGGCAATCGGTGAATAAATAAAGGAGATACCACATAAAGTGTACACGGGGCCCGTTTTTTTTTTAGTCACCCTGTATATGTATATCACATATCTATATAATATATATATATATATATATATATATATATATATATAATATATTTGTATATATATATATATATATATATAATATATTTGTATATATATATATATATATATATAACATATCTATACAACATATCTATATAATATATATATATATAATACATTTAAACAATGGTATACATATATATTTTTTACACAATTTACGTTACGTCTTCTTTCTATACACATAGTCAACGTATAATTTGATTTAAAAACATACAATGAGAATATAAGTATTTAAGTCTTGTTCCATAAAAGAAAAAAAAAGATATCACATTGCCTTTTTTCTCACTGCTATTGTTCTCCAACTAAACCATGCTAACCTGTATCAATGTGACGATATAAGAATTCTATTTTTATGTGTATTCAAAAGCATTGCTTACAGAAAACATATCGAAATATCGGTTGCAGGAACATTTCTCTCATTCAGCATTGAATTTTGTCATAAACGCATTTTTCATTGTGAAAAGAAATGATGAAAAAATTATCTATTAACAACATAACTAAAAAAGTAAAATATATACGGAATTACAGTGACCCGTCAGACGCCTGTGAAATCCCCTCAAGATATGAGAGGTATGGATGGTACATGGTATCTAAGAGGTTTGAATTGCAAGCGAACATGATGAATGGTGTCTTCCAGACCATATCTTCAAAGCCGGAAATGGAAATCCATGATTATATATACACACACACACACGCACACACACGCACACACGCACACGCAGACACATACACACACATACACACCCACACACACACACACACCCACCCACACACACACACACATATATATATATATATATATATATATATATATATATATATATAATGTATATAATGATCACGACTCACATACATAATGGGTCATTTTTATCTAATTAGTACAGGTTGTAGACAATGGAATACTAGTATCATGTTTTCAAACACCTGCCTCTGTGATTATATTTCTGGATTATGTGTGGTAATATCTTAATCTAATGAATGGGGCATTATAAATTTTAAAATATATTCTAAAAATACGGCAATAACATGAGCACATATGTTTTGTGTAATGGTAATATATGTATATATATTCTCGGAAACTCGCTTAGGTACATGGGCACAACTCTTTGTTTGTAAACCTTATCACCTACGGAGTGCGAAACACAAACTTGCACTCACCCTCTAAAAATAAGGTATATACCAACAATTTAACAGACAAATTACTCTTCATCAAATTTTGAGTCATAAAAAATAATACATTTTTGAAAATAGATGGATTCAGTGCATGAAAGTAAATATGTATGCGCTTGGTAAAATCATAAACTGCTGAACTTATCATTATAGTTTATGGAATGTGTATTCTAGGCAACACGGTGTGTAACGTGGACACATTATTATTTTTATTTATTATATTCAAGGGTTTACCATGAAAACATACATCTGAAAAGATGGGAAAACATTAAAAATCAAAAGTAATGCTTTGTGTATTGGTTATTTCCTCCATAAGACGAGTATTCTACTAATATATATATATGTATATATATATATATATATATATATAACCTATATCACGTGGAAATGTTCGTTCCTTTGACATCAATATGTATACTTTACTGTTACTAATTAGATGTCTTTTGAAATAATGAATGTCAGTCAAGGCTATTAAGAAACAATGACTATTTTTCTGTAAATATAATTGGAAGTCTTAGCCAATTAATTACATAAAACGGATATGTTTGTTTTATATTTATTTATTTATTTATTTAAAATTGAATCAATTTTATTAGTATAAAACAATGAATATTCTGTCTTCTTAGCGCATGTATAATGTTCAGCCAAATATTTTTCTAATTAATAAAACAACTGTCACATTTTTAAATGTATTTATTTAAAATGGTACTCTTTTAGTCGACGGTGTGACTTACTTTGAGTTGTGAACAATTAATTTCCAAATAAATAAAGTCAGAATGTTTACCTTTAATTACATCAGATTAATCAACCATCAAAATATTTAATTAACAAACGGTCTTATTTTTATGTGTGTTAGAGGGGATAACGTACGTACAAACATAAGATGCTTTAGAGTATTATTTATGTGTGGTGGGTATATGTATGAACTTGCTAAATACTCACATTGGAATTTATTTCTTACAATATATTCAATACCACGCGTTATTTTGTTGACAGACAAGTTTGTATCGGAAATACCATAAAATGAATAAAGAAAAGAACAATGATAATCTTACAGTATTCGAAACTGCAATTTTGAATGAATAACAAATTAACGAAATTGTCTTATTGATCAGACTTTTACAAGTCAGACGGTTTGAAAAAAAGAGT
>OY744541.1:40268125-40270625 GCA_963556195.1 Sepiola atlantica | reverse complement strand
ATGTTCGGTCCGTGTTACATAGAGCATTGGTATGACATATTTAATTAGAGCTACACCGAACACGTTGTACATTACAACTAGTAATTCTTCCGTTGGATCATTGCTGAATTATAATCTGTCATGGGATTCAAACGTCGGAACGGACAGGGATCAATACGAAACTGACCCAATGCCTAACTTGTTATTCTTGAGTGGGTGATTAAATGAATGTAATTTATAACACTGTGATTAACACTACTTTTGAAAAATGTTTCCATTTGCATGTAGAAGCCAAGTGCAGTATCTGTTCTGATACTATACTTCATAGTTGTCTCCTCAGTCAATGAAATAGAAAATTGTGGTTATTTTTATGTTTTCTCCTATTTTTCAGTGTGCTTGATTTTAAACAGATTAAAAACCAACCTTGTGTTTAAGTCTTCGTGGAGAAACTAGTAAATAAAGGCGCTCATTACGTATTTGGTGGATAGGGTTGCACTTACTTTCCTTAATACTCATTTGGGTATTAATTTGGTTGCATATAACTCGTTTAATCCCTCATCATAGAGTCTGAAGAAAATATATTTTCATACGATAATAAATATAGAATCTGTAACAATACTTAACGTTATGGGATTAGTGCGTTATGTAAAATATAGGTTAGCCAATGAGCGTCAAATAACGAACAGGAAGTCGCTTTTCGGAAGTGATGTATTACAATGAAACGTGGAAAAATGAAATATTAGATTCTCTCTTTGGTACTGTTTCTTAGACGACGCAGACGTGATTCAAAATACTTCTTCTCACCGCCCTATTGTTAACCTGTTCGAAGATTGATAGTGTGTAATTATCTAAGAAAAAAACGCTAATACAAATATTTAATCCTAAAAAGACAATAGTTGTTGGTACACATTTCTGACTGCTACAAAGAGAGACACAGACGGCCAATATTCGCTGCTACTACGATCAACACAAATCACATCATCTAGGCGCGTATTTGTATCACTACTACAAGACAACATTAGTCGATACACGACGGTCCTATTAATTGTAAATTCTTAGAGATTTAATAATATTCTGAAAATGATTTGACAAAACAATTATCAGACATATTAAACTGGACGAGATATAACGATGCATCCATCTATTTATTTGCAAGTTATTGTTTTATGTTCGTTCATTTAATTGTAGAAATATGTAAGTAATTTTTATCAAAATTATATATACAAAATCGAAATGGGCATTTAGTTTTTATATTTAATACTCTATTATTATTTGTCGAAAGTGCAAAGGATCTTTATGGTTATGAAACATGAGATACCTTGCACACCACTAATACATATTTCGAGAAATGGCCAATTTTGATTCAATATACGAACCAATTGTTCATCTGTTTCTATACAAATATCGACACGATTTGCTGTTTATGTAATCTAACGTGGTTTTACGTGGATGATTTGAGACCGATATCGACGAGATTTAGCGTGGACGTATCCCAGTCAGACTCGACGAGTCTTTGCATGCGCGCCGCCAGAACAGAGTTGATGGTTTCGGCATGCTGCACGACCAGCGTGCACAGGTTTTGCCGGGCGCGCAACCCGGCCAGTGTCGTAAATCGACTTCTATACCTTGTAGAGCTAGACAACGTGCAAGAGTAAAGATGATACAATCTGATTTTCTTTAATAACTCCAGTAGGTTGAGTTCATTTTTTGTATGATCACTTACAATGTTGGGTTAACTGTTAATTTACGTGTCACATGCTTTAGTTGGTGTTCATTGTATGATCACTTGTGTAAAGGCTAGCGGAAAACAGATTTCCTCTATATAGATAGCGAAAAAAGCGAAATTATAGTGAGTGAAACAAATGTGCATTCAAAAATTAGTAATACTAATTATGGACTAATGAATTTCGAATATTTTTCAACTTTTTCTAAATGTACGATTTAAAATTTAATTTACTAGTGTAATAATAAATATCTCCTACGGAGACTATTTCATATTTTGGGGATGCATATATTATTAATGTTCCTTTCTATTTGATACAACTCTTATGATATTTATACCAATTCTGGGTTAGTTTTATTGTTTCATGTATCTTTTCATATCTCCATTTCTAATCATCTTCCAAACAGAACCTTATTGTTTTTTTTTAAATTTCAATAGAAAATGTACGTTTACAGTAAATGTTGAGATTAAGATAAAATATTAAGAACATCAGGTGTAGTTTTATATTTCGTTAATTGTTTTGAAAATGTCAGCATAAATATGTCCTTATTCTACTCTTCAGTAAATTATTACCTTGTAACTGGTATAGTTTACTCTTTATAAGGGTTCGGGTGTTTGATTTTACGGCATATCAACCGTCGTCATCTCATTTCATGCTGAACTTATACATATGTTTCTATACGATCTATTTTGCAATGACATATTTTGTAAACAAATAAACAAACCCATAAATCGTTTTCTGACAAGTTCTACCCCTCTATTAAACCGATGAGTATTAATAACTGAAAGGCGATGCTA
>OY744541.1:40248125-40263125 GCA_963556195.1 Sepiola atlantica | reverse complement strand
TATGTATATAGATAGATGTATATATGTAGATAGATGTATATATGTAGATAGATAGATAGATAGATGTATATATGTAGATGGATAGATAGATAGATGTATATATGTAGATGGATAAATATATATAGACAGATATAGTTAGATGGAGATATATATAGAGATAGATGTAGATGTATATATATAGATAGATGTATGTATATATATATATATATATATATATATATATACATATATATATATATACTGGACTAGATTATGTGCTACTTATTGACCTCGGGTAAGTGTTTTTGTATCTGAGAAAACGGGTGTTTGAAATGTCAGTTAAATATTTTTTTAAATATTAACCCAAAACTAGACTCTGGTTTCGTTATAGGCTCTACTTATAGTTATCCTGTTTCAGTTACGGGTTAAGTTACATTACGTCGTCTATTATTTTGTTTACGTTTATAACAAACCTTGTCATTTTTTTCTTATTATTCTGTTTCTAAATTTATTTCGAATACTAGTAGAGGGATGCAGTGATGGCATCGAGAATAATAAAAGACGTACGGAATAAGAGCGGGGTGCCAAACACTATACAGCGAAGTAGTTTTGGGTAGAAATTTAGTAATATTGCCCTTTCTCTTTCTTTCTTTCTCCTTTCCCTTTTCTCTTTTTTCGCCATCACTCTCTTTCACTATCTCTCTTTTACCCTCTAGCCCCTCTCATTTTTTCTATTTCTTGCTTTCGTTTACCCTCTCTTTCCTCTTGCTATCGAACTGACCCTTAATGTATCACTTTCCATGAATCCGTTGTTCTATTTCCCTGTTCATACTTCTTATTTCTGCCTCGCAACCAACGATGCTGTTTGATCTCTCACTATGATATTCTTGACCCACTTTGATTGATGAATCACATTTCATAGGGGTTATTGTGGCAGTTCAAACCGCTTGTAAACTGTACACGGGCATGCGTTCAAGTGTTAGCAACTATTTATTGATTTCTATGTTAAGAAAGAGCTCAAGTAGTGAGTCGACAATAACATCATATTACAGTGGACACTATAAAATGCACAAAAAAGATATATATTGGGACGACTTAGATAGATCTGGTATAGAATGGACGATCAAGGGTTCAAAGGATTACATTTTAAATCGAGAATAACGTATGTTGAAGCGGCATTAAGCAGAATTACGTGATTATTAGCAGGTGAGAGCTGTGGGAATAGTCGATTAGAAGCGAATCGGTGTGCATTTATTTAATTAGTCAGAAAAGCCTGACATTATGTCTCTTTTCTTAATTGCGTCTGGCTCGTAAGCTTATAAAAAAACAAAATGGTTTATATAAAATCGTCTTCAAGTTCTTTAATTAACGGCAATTGGCAATAATCCAGCAAGATTAACTATCAAATAAGACTCACCAGAAGATCCCCATCCCCGAATAGAAAAAAAATTAACAAAATCTTTGAGTCCCTATTAATATGCCTTTGCACGACGGCAGTTTGAGACAAGGTCGGTTTTCGAGACGAATTTTAATTTTCTTATAAAAGGGCAATCTTAATTGATACGAAATAAAAATGACTTCAGTCTAGAAAGATTTGTGTTCACTCACAAAACAGAACAGATTATGTCTAGTATCAGTTCAACTACTACATTTAATGTTAGCCACATCTTATGAGATCATCATCATCATATTATGAAACATACAAAGCTGCGATAAAATCTAAGCAAACTTGTATTGATTTTAATTAAGACTGAAAGAACAGTGTTTGTAATTTCTACAAGAGATGCATTTTTTTAGTGGACAAGAAAGCTCAAAATAAAAGACGTTATACAAGATATGCATTCACACGGACACATTTATTCAATTAATGATTGCGTATGGATATAATGCCATTGAATTTGCAACAAAGACAAGTATCCTTGACAATAGTTCATTCAATGCGGCATCCATGGCCGGGTGGAAGCGTTAAATTATTATTGAGTTATCTTTATTTATAAACACCTAGTAAGGATTGAATCGTCAACCTGCACGATATTGTCATTCAGAACTGATTGTTAATCAGGGCATTTTATCCGTTGCTACACATATTTGTATAGGTTTCCGTGTTGGAGATGAAAATTCCCGAGTCCAAAAAGATGCATTCGTAAGAGGTTACATCGGCCGAAACTTCGTTATAATAAGAATGAAGATTAAAATTTATAATCTGAATAAACAAGCTGCAAATGTTTGTATCATCCCTTTTGTTAGTGTGTGTCATCGAAGTAATTCAAAGACGAGCCAAAAGAAGATATGAGAGGTTGAGGTTACGGAGTGTTAAATAGAGACGTACTCTGCAGGACTGAGTATCCTAATTTTTATATTACTGATTCTATTTTGTAAGTTTACGCATGTAACATATGTTTATTAAATAAGTAGTAAATCAGTAAAATAGCAAATTGTTCCTATAGGATCCCATTACTGGGAGAGGTATAAGAAGTGTTAATATATTACAGCTGATGTTTTGTAAGCTAACAATTAAATGTTATTCAACGCCGCTATTTGAAAAATGCGGCGTAATCACATTGACACGCTGGTACCTGTTAGATCACCGAAGTTAAGTAACAGGGAGCCTGGCCAATACTAAATGGGTGATCATTTAGCAATAACAGGTACTGCATCCGATAAGGGTCTCTGCTTATCCCGGCACTACTTCTAGATGTATTTAATTTTTTCTGTCTACTACCAGTTGAGGAGAGATGTGGTTAGTAATTGCGCAACCTTGCGTCACAATACTCCCAGCTTAAACACCCTTACATTTTCTCTAGATATTGAAAGGAGCCTTCATTAAAAAAAATTACACTGCAACGTCGGGCAACAATGTTAGTCTATCAATAAATCAAGTTATCTCTCTGTATTTATCACGTGGTCGCCGAGTTATGCTTTTTTTTTCAATTCAAAAAAGCAAATAGAGGATGTCTATATTTGAAAGAATGCTTCAATTCACCTGTCTAAAACAATATTTATCGGAAGATCTTTTTCAGGTCAATGACTGGAAAATATCTTTCCGCCGTTTTGACTAAGTGATGATTTCTGTTCTGATGATGATAATGATGATGATAATATCATCAACAATAACAAAAAGAAATGAAGATGAATCATCTGCAATCACTCTTTCAACTCAAAGCGGGTGTGTGCGTGTATGAGTATGCATGTGTTCATTTGAATCATTTTTAACAATTGATTCAGTGTAACTTCCGAGCGACTTGCGCATGCGTGCTTTCTCGTGCTTCGTCTAATCATAACTAAACAAAATGGCGGGCCGTCGAAATTCAAATGAAAGAATATTTTTTAGATAAATACGCACACAAGCACACGCACATCCAATCTTCGATAAATACTCAGCATGTTGTCATTTCAATTTACTTTCTACATGTTGATTATGAGTAAGCGCATAAAGAGATCAAAGACTTTACGTTAGACTTTACTTCTTTCTGTTGGATATCCGTTGAAGAGACGTATTTGCTTATACGGAGAATGAAATAACCAGGATATTACATCCGGTGGCTATATAAAGCAGAAATGCCACCTGTTAAAGCGGAATACTTATGTAAGAAAATGAAGAGTGGCAAAAATGACTCATGGACGAGTCGGTGGTTGGTGGGACGTTGAGAAAGAAAAAAAAAGCGACTTGATAACTGTTAAAAAGGAGAAAGTTCCGCGGTACAAAGAAACTTGAAAAGATGGCGGTTTCAAAAACGCGAAGAGCCGAAGCGCTTGGTGATCGGGGTACCGAAGTACCGGAGTTTACCGATGTTTATGGCACCGATGAAGCTTCATTGGCTATGGTACCCAAGCCCGTCTTGTAGTTAGAGTTTTGTGTCCGCTGACTAAAAATGCGGCTGATAAGCAAGTTGCTGCAGTGAAAGAAATCCCCTGACTTGTACCTAACCAAAGTGCTTGTAGAACAATTGCTTCATTTCACGCTCGGATAGACAATTCAAACCAAATTGCTTTCCAATCAGATGTATATAAGAACGAGTTTCTAGCGGAAACCAAGTCGGTGATTTCAGCAAGAAAATGACTTTCATGAGACAAAAGTATGTGAAAAGATTGTTTAATATGTGTGCGTAGCCGGCGTACACCATCCGGCAATAGCAAATAAACAAAACCAAAGTGTTTCTATATACGTTCTGTTCTTCGTCATACTTGTTGGATCTTGCAGGGTACCCTGAAAGAACGGGTAATGCAACACTTACATCAAGTTGCAAGTACAGAATAGAGATGCCACCTGAATAAACGACAATAAATATATATGCTTGCTAAATAAATAATACGTAACTAAATGAGAATGGCATTTCCTAAAACATAGTGTGTATGATGTATTTAGCTGCGTTTTTGCTTATGCTGTTTCCGCGAGTTAAGTTACTAAAAACGATTTACTTAGTTGAGGGCGGGAAATAAACATTGAATACGACAACGTGACAAATGAGTCGTACAGGATTCGAACGTTTGCCCCAGAGGATGGATCGTCTTACATGGGCGACGTCTTGGATAACTTGACTAACGAGTCAAACGTCTAGCGAAAGCTGAAATTGTACAAATAACTCATCTCCCATACTATGTGGCAACATTTGTTTACATTTGAGTATGTAACAATGAAGGTGGTGATGATTGTCTAGTTCGTCGGAGATATTTACGTCGAAATGGCACAAAGGCAGCACGTTCATCAAATCACATTCTATTAAAGTACTTGTAAAACAAGCACAGGGATGCAGCAATCCGGCGATGGGACGGGGGCTGAAGCTTGGTAAAAAGTGTGGTAACTATAAGACTACAGACTCCCTTTGAACCGTGTCTAAAGAAGGAGAACGTAGTTGTTGGTGTACCGGCCTAGATGTGACAACAATACTTATATATAATTGTTCAAATTACTCATCTCACATGCTTTGTGGCATTTTTTTACAATTTTACTAATAATGTAACTACCCCTTTTTGCTGCACCTTGCAGCGTAATACGATGCACCTATGTGTTTTAATATTAGAATGTTTAACCACACAGATGAGTTGTAGAAACATATGTATGTGACTACACACACACATACACACACACACATACACACACACACTCACATATATATATATATATATAATTATTTAAAAAAGATATTTAATTATTATCCACATCCGTATACGTTTTATCTTACAAAATCTTCAGCGTGGAGAAAACTGTTCAAACCGGTCGCACGATTCGAACCTGAGTACATATGTCACCTTTAACTCATCTCCGAGCGCTCTACAGATGAGGCCAACTCCAACCGCTCTGCGATAAGTAGAAAAATTATTCCTTTACGACAATTCAGGACAACAACATAGTCAGCCGTCTTAAATGGTTTCAACAAATACCGTAGACAAGAAATTGCATTTATCCACATACGTAAACGTTTCATCCTTGCGGAATCTTCAGTGTGGAGATCTTTTCCAACTGGTCCCACGATTTGAACCTCACGAGTTATCTTCAACAAAAATCTGAACGCTCTAATCGATTAGGCTTATTCCTAACGCTATACGACAAGTAGAGAAAGAACTTAATATATATATATATAAATATATATATATATATATATATATATATATATATATATATATATATATATGTATATATAATATGTATATTTGTGTGTGTTCCTCCGTATTTATAGGTTGACTTCTCTGCTAGAGAAAATAACGGTTTCTACTAAGCGTACACGAATACACTTTTGTAAAGGATAGATTTTTCGTCGTTACTGATAGACAAATATATGTAAACAAAGAAAAGTCATCTATAAGGTTGATATTTTCAACATGTATAGTGCATGTAAAACTATTTCCTTATTTTCAGATTGAAAGAACATCTTTATTTTATATATTCTAAGTAACCGTAATTTACAATTTATTTTCTAAGTGACTCATCTACCACCACGTTTCTGTCTATCACTCTCATTCTCTCATTGTATGTTAGTTACCCGCTCTTATTTGATAATCTCTCTCTCTATTCTCCCTTCCGTGTATCAATCACTCTCTTCCTACTCTCGTCTTCTTCCATGGTAGCCAATCTCAGCATTACAACAATCTATTACAGTTTAGTGGTAGTAGTAGTAGTAGTAGTAGTAGTAGTAGTAGTAGTAAAACGAAATATTAATGCAATGTGATAATATTGAAAGCCGATAGAACAATGTAACTCACGAGTCGGAATTAATTCACATTTTACTGCCACGAAGGAAAATGAAGAATTAAATATAGAAAATATAAATTAGATTATTATGAAATAAAGCATACCAAATTATGGTTTTACATATTTGTTATTATTGTTATTTCTTTAATAATTAAAAAAAAAAGAATCCGCACGTAAAATAATCACTACTAATACTAAACATTCAAGAAATTGAATTTGGTTTTAGTTTTGAAATATTTTAGATGAAGATTTAACACTTTTATTATTGGGATTGTTCAGATTACTCTTTTCATCGTAAATATTATTCTAACAACGTTTCGACCGATGTCATCGTGAACCTTTATCAGCTGCTACTTCATGAACAAGGTATCCTGTGGATGTCTGCTTTACATGAATTAGTATATATATATATATATATATATATATATATATATATATATATGTGTGTGTTTGTGTGTTAAATAACAGTGAAAAAGCAAATATATTGTTCAAAACTGAAGATCTTTGTTCGTATATTTTCTTAATATGTCAAACTAAGTATTTATGGTATTTTAATTTTGAACTTTCGAAATAATAATTGGACATGTAATTAATGTGTTTTTTTTATATTTAGCATCTTTTATTGTATCAATTATTGTTCATGATATCCATGAAAATAGATTACTTACTTTGAATATATATATATATATATATATATATATATATATATACAAAAAGTTAAAAATTGTACAAAATTACATAAAGTTACATAAATTAATACAAATTTTATTACATTGAAAGTTCAGATGCAAGGAGTTACATTAATCCTTAAACCATGGTTTTTCAAAGATAAAACTCTTCTCGCCAGAGGATTAAATCTGCTAATATGGTATGTATAACAATTAAATATTACCTAGTTCCATTTCACTTTGAAAAATTGAAGAATAAAAAACAAAAAATGTCGGGGATAAAAAAATAAATGGCCGGGAAGTAAAAAATTAGCAGTGTTGCGTAGTCATTTTCGAAGACGAAAGGGACGTTATGGTGTAGATAGTTAATAGTAAAAGTAACAGTTTGTAGAATTGAAGAAAGTTTTTTTAACAATTCATAAGTAAAATGTGGAGGGTTCAAATTATCTCACTTGGTCCGTATGGATTCGTACTCCGTTATATGTATATTTCCGTAGAGTTACAAGTAAAAATCCTGGAGTGGTATTTTAAATATCCAATTGGGTTAATCCGAGGTGACGATTGTCTGTTGAAAGGCGCTATGTGGAAAAGTTCATATCTGCCTTAAATTCCTGGCTTCCAGGGCAGAGAAATGTTTTAAAATATTCTGCTCTACTCAACGTATTGAGCTTTATTTTATCAAGATAAATCACTCTACAATATTTCAATTATCGTTAATTCTATTATCATTAGTATATATATACATATATACACATATATATATATATATATATATATATATATATATATAATATATGTATATATTATATATATATATTATATTTTCACAAATGATATGTCCCCTTACGAATATTACACTCCATATATTTTTTTCATGAATGTGTCACTGTTATCAATGCCCGGGTGCAACTCGAGGATAAAGGGTTAAGAGTCTATTTGTTGGGCAATGATCGAAACCACGCGATTGTTTGGGAACAACCGCGGAGAAAGGTATATGATTTATTGAAAATAATTGTGTATTCAAGAGAACGACTCAACAAGTATTTTGGTTACATTCGAGTTGAAGACGACTATCTTGTAGTCAGCCGGGAAGCAGCTTCGTGATATGATTTTTCACAGATGAAAGAGTCTTAGTTAATGGAAGTTGCACGTAGTCTTTGGTATAGTGAGTAAGAAAGGGAAGTTCACGGATTTTTTAAGTGAATGATTTTACAGACACGGGAAAAGGGATTGGTACTCAATTAGGCACCTACCTTCGAGCATAAGAATACAGTTGAGAGAGGCTAGTTATCTCGCTTATGTGTGAAATAGTCTGTAGGGAAGAGAAGAAACCATCCCTAACTTGATTGCGAAGTAGGTTTTGTACTCTATCAAGCAAAGTAAGAGTGCTCTGCGCAGCATCCTTGAAATATGGTAGCAGCAGCCTAACTTAGGACATATCTGATATGTATACAAGTAGAGGAGTTTGTAGGAGTGGCGTACCTGGTCGAACGATAACATGATCTAAGCAGGATATTCGTAGAACTAACAATCATATTTGCATGTTTGTATATATATATATATATATGAAAAAGGAAAACCAAAAACTGGATGTTTTTTATGTGTACATCAACGTTTCGTCTTTATTTATAAGACTTCATCAGGATGATGATATAGGGAAAAGATATCATGCAAGCGCAGATACATGTAGGGTAGACATGTTGGGAAGAAAAATAAAATAAAATGAAAAATAATGGCAGCGTCTTGCTGGACGTCCGTACTTGTTAGAGAATGAAAATGAGTGGGAGAAAAAAGGGGAAGGGTGGAGGGAGCAAGGACTACTGTGGCTGGCGATGAGAGAAAGAGGTGGGGGATGAGCAGGGGTAAAATGGATGGCAGAGAGAGATTGGAGGAAGAGGGGGAGGGGGTGTTTGACCAGATGGCTGTGGTCGAGATTGAAGGGGAAGAGTGAGTTGGAATGTTTGTGTGTGGGGGGTGTATGCAGGGAAAATGGGGATGGGTAGAGAGGGAGGGGGGGCTGTGATTTTGGTGGATGGGCGAAAGTTATGGTCTTAGAGAGCGTTTGGAGAAAATGAGGGAATTTAAGAAGAGGTATGGGAGAAAATAATTGAGAGGGGGAAGAGGGAGGATTTGTCGTGATAGGGTGTGAAATATTTGAAATATTTGGAAAATGATAGCAATGAGTGAGGGATTGGAATGGGTGGGGGAGGGGGGTGATTGAAAGGGTGGGTGAGGAATATTTGAAATATTTGGAACATGAGAAAGTTTATTTGGACTGTAGTATTAAAAATGTGAGGGAAAAAAGTGAGGAAAAATAAGAGAAGATTCAGAGGGAAGGGTGTGGGTGAATGGAAGAGTGTCATAAGGTTAGAGATGAAAATAAAAGTTAGCCATGATCAGGCAAAAGACTTTGTTCTGTGAGGATGATCTTGCTTATTAAGGGTGATAGGTTAAAGAAACCATTTCGCTGCTTGATAGTAGTGGAGGATGTGATGAGGGCAGTTTCCAATAATCTTCGCCGAGATTTGTTGTGGATGTGTTTAGTGATTTTGGCTTGTTCAAATTTGAATGCATGACCATATTCTAGAGCATGGGAGAAAAGTGCACTAAGAGGGTTGTTGTTTTTTATGTCCCTTTTATGTTCATTTAATCGTTTCTTTAATTCACGTTGTGTTTCTCCAACGTGGAATTGATGGCACTCATTGCAAGGGACAGTGTATAAGCCGGCATGGGATGTGGGTGTTTTTTGGAAATGTCTGGATGTGTTTAAGGTTGGTTTTATGGATTGAGAAGTGGTTTGTACTATTGGAATGCCTAGTTTGTTGAGCGTGTTGCATATGGATGTGTTATTGGAATGCGTGGGTAGGAGAAGGGGCCTGTCTATGAGAGAGGTGTTAGGGGTTTGATTTTTTTGTGTGGTGTTTCTGGAGAATATTTGGAAGGCTTGGCATTTAATTAAAGGCTTTTTTCTTGGCATTTAATTAAATTCCCTCATTTTCTCCAAACGCTCTCTAAGACCATAACTTTCGCCCATCCACCAAAATCACAGCCCCCCTCCCTCTATACCCATCCCCATTTTCCCTGCATACACCCCCCACACACAAACATTCCAACTCACTCTTCCCCTTCAATCTCGACCACAGCCATCTGGTCAAGCACCCCCTCCCCCTCTTCCTCCAATCTCTCTCTGCCATCCATTTTACCCCTGCTCATCCCCCACCTCTTTCTCTCATCGCCAGCCACAGTAGTCCTTGCTCCCTCCACCCTTCCCCTTTTTTCTCCCACTCATTTTCATTCTCTAACAAGTACGGACGTCCAGCAAGACGCTGCCATTATTTTTCATTTTATTTTATTTTTCTTCCCAACATGTCTACCCTACATGTATCTGTGCTTGCATGATATATTTTCCCTATATCATCATCCTGATGAAGTCTTATAAATAAAGACGAAACGTTGATGTACACATAAAAAACATCCAGTTTTTGGTTTTCCTTTTTCATTTTACCATCACGTCGGATTACCTTCATCCTTCTCTTCCCATATATATATATATATATATATATATATATATATATATATATATAGATATATAGAGATAGATATAACCCGGATATGAGAGCACCGGATATAAGAGAAACCCGAATATAAAAGACATTGTCTCTGGTCTCAAATTACAGCCTGTGTTAATGTCTATAAATTAGACCCCGATATAAGAGACCCGGACATAAGAGAAACCCTGCTATAAGATACTTCTCCGGTCCCGTCCTCCCCAATATAAGAGAGTTCGTTTTGAGTGACAGTGTGATGTCGTAAATCAGTCAAAAGACGTTGCTAAATTTTCTCACCTCATTGGTGAGTTTTTCTATGACCTTCACTATAGCCATATCCGTAAAATATCCGTAAAAAAGGTTGCTTTTTTGTTGTTGGTAGAAGGCGAACCCTGATATACGAGACTTATTCCCCGGTCCCGACAGCTCTCTTATATCCGGGTTTAACAAAGAGATTTCTGTACAATCAAAAATGACTGCCTTTTTTAAGAAAAAGTAATTTTTGACTGTATTATTTGTGAAAACTGATTGAAAAGTAATTTTATGTCTATAACTGTTAAATAAACTAGTGTTCTGTGCGTAAAAAGCGTTATATGTGGTGTTCCCATACTTACATAAACAAAATAGACAATACCCGGATATAAGAGGAACCCGAATATAAGAGACTTATTTTCCGGTCCCGACAGCTCTCTTATATCCGTGTTACACTGTATATATAGATATATAGAGAGATATGTATTGTATATAGATATGCATCATATATTTATTAAAGTAAATATTAAATTATTTTTACTTACATAAGCCATTGTTTCAAGCTTCCACCATCATCAGTGTAGGATAACTTCAGACGTTCACAAGATTCGAACCCAGTTACAAGAAAGCGATCTAACCACATGGCCACGAGAAATTACCACGTACAAAAAAGGAAATAAGTTAAATTTATGCCAAGCAGGAACAGAGAATATTGAGAGAGTGTCCAACAAATGTTGTCAACGTGACAGTCTTTTTTAGCTACCCGAACAGGGCTGAACTTTAATTTCTTAAACAAGTAAATATTAAATAATGTTTACCTTCAAACGCCGGCGTTTCAAGCGTCCGCTACCATCAGTGTAAATGATAATTTCAGACAGTTGCAAGATTCGAACCCAGTTACAGAACAGAGATAGGGTGGGGAAGAGAAAAGAGTACGAACATATATGTATGGTAATTTCCTACTGTGATTAAACGTGGACGACTCTGTGTAGCTTAATTTCCTTTTATATATTTTCATGCTTTTTTTAATAGGCTCTACTCACGTATTAAGCACCATTGAAGTAAATACTGAAAATCTATACACAATATATTACATCAACTGTGAATATTATACATGATATGATATATTAATATGTAGGGATAGAGGTACAGACAGAGAGAAAATATTAGTTTTCTTGTATAAATCAAATAGTAATCTTAATTTCGCTGATTCGCATGTATGTGTTTATATATGTTAATTCATACGTGCGTATATGTATGTTTTCAATTTAAACGTGTCTAGTAAAAGTTTTTCCACATTTTTCATGAAAATATATTTTCTTATCTTTTTACTTTTGATTATTTTTAGTAACAAAATCGATTTATCAGAAATAAAAATGAAAATGTTTATCGATTTTTTTTCATCTTTTATTTGTTTTTCGTTTGCCACTTGACTGTATGAATTTAACACTTTTTCATAAAAAAAGTTATACACAGCTTTAGAAAGCTGTTTTGTCGATTCACGACTCATCAGTTTGGCTAGACTTTGCAAACGTACAAACCCAAAGATTCGCTAACCGGATGCCATATCACTTCCAATCAAGCCTAGTGGTGTCGGATGGTTTCCAAACGAAATGTTACGTAGAGTGATGGACATTATATCGCTTAAATGGTTTTGCGCTTATTTATAAATGTGCGTTACAAGTGACCGAAAAAACTTGATTGTTTTTTAGAAGAAAATTGAATTACGCTAAGTGGAAACCATTATTAGCCAATCTCTCTCTCTCTCTCTCTCTCTCTCTCTCTCAGTATATATATATATATATATATCCTTTATTCCATTTTTATTTTTACATATATATATATATATATATATGTATATATATATATATATTATATAATGTAAACGAGTAAGTCTACCTACATTTGTGAAAAGTGTTTTTCAATATTTATTTATTATTTTGTTGTGTTATCATTTCATAATTTTATAATGTGGGTGTACATATCTGATGAGAGTGGACAACTGCTTGAAACGCACTATATAAACTTATAAAATGATAAAACAACAAAATAATAAATAAGTGCCGAAAAAAACTTGTTTACAAATGTTGGTAGTCTTACTCCTTTACATATATACTGCACTACCGTCTTATATATATATATATATATATATATATATATATATATATATATATATATATATATATATATATATATATATATATATATATATATATATATATATATATATATATATATATCACTAGCTGCCCCTATCTGGCGTTCCACGGTTTAGTGTTTAATGTTTCGTTGGCTGCATTTTTTTAATAACCTTAACAGAAAAATAAAACTAAATTTTAGTATGAGGAAAAAACGGATTTTATTATTAAAATAAGATATGAGTTATTCTCCTTGCAAATGTTGATATTCCTTTTACTATATTGCATTGTATGTTTGGTAACTAGCTACAAATATCCTATATTGTTGAACTAAGTAATTTTGTATATTGTTGACAAGTATCATGACATAGAACAACATTAGAATATGAATATTGAGTAGTCAGGAACAAAGTTCGACTTGACAGCTTAAAGCGTATATTTATTTGACATGGTAACTTAAGGTATGTATTGAGAAAATATATTATGTGTGTATATATGTATATATATATATATATATATATATATATATATATACATACATATAGCTTGTGTGCATATTTTTCTAGAAGTAAAACCAAGAAAAACCCAGTATTTATAAGATAGTGCTCAATAACAAATAGAGCTGTATTATATATATATATATATATATATATATATATATATATATATATATATACATATATATATGTGTGTGTATATATGTGTTTATATATATGTGTGTGTATATATGTGTTTATATATATATGTGTGTATGTATGTGTATATATGTGTGTGGGTGTATATATATATATATGTGTATATGTGTGTGTCTGTGTATATATGTGTATATGTGTGGGTGTATATATATATATATATGTGTGTGTGTATATGTGTGTGTATATATATGTGTATGTGTGTGTATATATATGTGTATGTGTGTGTATATATATGTGTATGTGTGTGTATATATATGTGTATGTGTGTGTGTGTATATATATGTGTATGTATGTGTGTATATATATATGTGAGTATATATGTGTATATGTGTGTGTATATATATGTGAGTATATATGTGTATATGTGTGTGTATATATATGTGTATATGTTTGTATGTATATATATGTGTATATTGTGTGTCTGTATATATATGTGTGTATATATATGTGCGTATATATATATGGGTGCATATATATATATATGTGTGTATATATATATGTATATATATGGGTGCATATATATATATATATATGTGTGTATATATATATGTATATATATATGGGTGCATATATATATATATGGGTGCATATATATATATATATATATGGGTGCATATATATATATATATGGGTGCATATATATATATATATATATATATATATATATATGGGTGTATATATATGTAGAATTGAAAGGTACGCATTGATAAGGCTTCATAAAATATAATATATATTGGCGTCTAGTAGTTGACAATTTTTTGACAAAAGATTGAAATATCACTTGCCGACAAAGGTTGCCTTGCAATAAAGTGGTTTGAACTGCCGACTACAACTTAAATTCAATCCCAGCTTTGGGTGGATACTAGTTAAGCTGCACTAAAGAACTGTGATAAAGCAGAGCCGTATATGTGTCGATGACTATATATATATATATATATATATATATATATATATATATAATTAGATTTTTAATGTAAGATGATATATAATTAGTTCCACAATAGGGCAACGTTCCAACCCATACAAGCCATGAAAGGCAAAGACTGGAAGTCTGGTGGGTGGCCTTTATCGTGTGTGTGGGCTGCAGCGCAGTCTGATTATGAAAATTATTCAACATATATATATATATATATATATATATATATATATATATATATATATATACAGCATGGTAGATCTAAGTTATGGGGATTGCCATTCACAGGGATATATATAGTTACAGAAAATGTAGGTACGGATAAAAAAGAGTTTTAATTAGAATAACTCTAAACACAATATCAGGCTGATAATATGAATAGAAGAACATGTTAAGAAACGAGACCCCATATAAGCTGTGATGTATTTCGCTTCCAACTGAGCTCGTCAGTAGTGAAAACTGACTATACAAATCAAGATAAGTGGTGATTTTCATGTCGGACTGATATGATGGTTTGAGTTATTGTATTTTGACTTATAATTATCTACGGACTCGTCTTTCGAAGTTATATAGCTCACCAGCGCTGCTGACTTTAGCGAGATTCGAAATCTTAA
>OY744541.1:40235625-40240625 GCA_963556195.1 Sepiola atlantica | reverse complement strand
TGTACTTTGGAATTAAAATGTTGTTTGTATTAGAATAGCCGAAATTTTCTGAATAATATAAACCTGCTATTGGATAAATATCTAAGTTATATAAAGATGTATACATGAATTGTTAAACTACGTTGAAAGTATATACATACACATTCCAAGTCAATAGCATCGATAGTATACACGCTTCTATTTCACCGAGTTTACGTAATATTGTGAATTGATCTTTGGCATGTGTTTCCAAGACAATGCGAATGAAATTTCAATATACAATAAGACTTGAAGCCTAGTACCCTGAGGCGATGTATTATAAAGGCACTTAAGAAAAGAACGCCGTCGGCTGTATGTCATCTGCTGAGCCTATGCTTCCAAACATGCCAGGCCACTAGATTAGGATTCTCCCTCTCAGACATATTAGGTTCGAAATCTAATTTTATTGTTATGTTAAGTAGTAGTATTTAAACACATAGACTGCACAGGGAACCGTACACTTGCTAATCGAATAGCTTCTTTTCTCATATAACTTGCATTTGGAACTTTTTTCCATGATCTCTGTTTCTCCGACTGTATCAAAATGCAGCAATTTAAATATAATGTGAAGAAACATATTCCTGCCCAACTCCACATCACGATGACCTCTATATATCTAAGATCTAATTACAATAGGTTTTTGCGTCTAAGTTGCAATATGCCTTGTGTGGGTCAATAAAAAGTATATATATATATATATATATATATATATATATATATATAGTATTCCTAAGATAAATATGGTCAAACTAATTAGTTGATTACTAGCACGGGGTGAAGCCTGTGTCAGAGTGGATAACGACACTGACTACTGACCTGGATGTGAAACGTTCGAATCCAATCGTTTCCAGTGCACCACTGTGACTTATAGATATTAGCAACTTTTACCTATAAGTACCTAATTCCTTCAACAGAATCAAGCCGGTCAAAAAATCTATACCAAGCTGCTACATACGAATTTAATTTTACTTCATTTCTGTAACAAAATAACTTAGGAATCAATCATTGAAAACGGAAACCTATCCAATAAAACCCCTTTTACATAAATACCAGTCATGGTAAAAGTGTCTGCTAATGGGCCGGAATACAGATTTAAATTCTCAGACCCCACATACCAAATACGTTATTGCTAATGGTATTTAATACCCTCTAGTTAAACATTCAACAATATAAAGGAAGGGTCAAGTAATACTAGGAGAGGAGAGGCTCCCTTCTCTACACCTCCATATAATAATGAAAAGGGAGCCCCCGTTCCCTCTCGACATAAGTCCATCTTATTTATGTTCAATTTTCTTCACTAATCTAAAAATAAGCCAAACACTTGGAAAGAAGCAATAAATGACTAATTAAACAAAAATAAAACAACACTTAATAAATAGATACAGCTAAGTTTGCTTAAAAATAGCTTGGCGACAAATTACTACGAATTTACAGATTAGAAAACGAATAACGATTCCCTCCCAAATAGAGATGTATAAACAACACGCATGAAAGTAAAGTGCATGATCTCAAAAACAAAAGCTGGGAAACTAATAATAGTCCTGCAATGTTGAGCTCATGTCTACAATTTTATAAATACTTGCATTCCATAATATATATTGAACACTCTCCTTCTAAATAGAACAAGTAGAATATATACATTTGTACATGTATTATCTGCTAGTGTATGATTAGACGAACCGCTCTCGGAGTGACACTAATGGTCTTAACTGATTCAATAACACGTGTTTTATTCAATCTCGCTCTCTCTCTCTCTCTCTCTCTCTCTCTCTCTCTCTCTATATATATATATATATATATATATATATATATATATATAGAGAGAGAGAGAGACAAATATATATATAGAGAAATGTATATATATATATATATATAGAGAGAGAAATATATATATATATATCTATATATATATATATATAGAGAGAGAGATATATATATAGAGAGAAATATATATATATATATATACATATATATATAGATAGATATTTATTAAAAAAAATATTTTAAAAGTAAATATCACTTATTTTTTACTACAGCCGATGTTTCATGCTAAGTGTAGGGATGTTAATTCCCATCAGTCGGAGGGCTTGAACCCGGATTTTACAAATCGCCACTTATTTGCAGTCGGGTGTCGTTCCCCTCAGCCGACGGTAATTCGCATGAAAATTAGGAGGGATTTAAATTTAAATCAAATCAGCGAGCGCATATAGCCAGCAGTGGAAAGTGATTCGACAACAAAACAAATGGGGTCGCAATCTGGCTTTTAAGCCAAAGTATAACTGTTCGTTCATACCCTAGTGAAGTTCGCTATAATTATATTTTTAAAGTAAATATTAATAATTTTACCTACAGACATCGATGACTCATGCTTACGCAATCTTCAGTGTAGGGATGTAAAATACCGTCGGTCGAAGAATGTATATATATTAGATAAAAGTTCTTATTACACACACACACACACACACATATATATATATATGTATATATATATATATATATATATATAGGTGTGTGTATATATATATTATATATAGGTGTGTGTATATATATATTATATATAGGTGTGTATCTATATATATATATTATATATAGGTGTGTATCTATATATATATATTATATATAGGTGTGTATATTTATATATTATATATAGGTGTGTATATTTATATATTATATATAGGTGTGTATATATATATTATATATAGGTGTGTATATATATATTATATATAGGTGTGTATATATATATTATATATAGGTGTGTATATATATATTATATATAGGTGTGTATATATATTATATATAGGTGTGTATATATATATATTATATATAAGTGTGTATATATATATTATATATAGATGTGTATATATATATATTATATATAGGTGTGTATATATATATTATATATAGGTGTGTATATATATATTATATATAGGTGTATATATATATATATTTATATATATATATATATTCATTTATATATATATATATATATGTGTATATAAATATATTTATATATATATATTTATTCATTTATATATATATATATATATATATATATATATATATATATGTATATAGATATATTTATTTATATATATTTATTCATTTATATATACATATTTATATAGGATCAAATGTAACCAAAAGTAAAACTTTAATAGATGGAACTAATACTGAAGATGTTTAGCTCAATATACGAGATAGCGCAATTGTAGAGATAGAAGAACAAAGAGTGATTAATATGCGACGATTGTCCAAATTTATTTCAATTGCTTAATGCTAGGTGTATTCAGTAATAAACTAGTGTTTATTACTCTTTCCTTCAGCCAAGGCTTTTCAAAGATCGAGATCTTATCATCAGAGGAGAAATACAGATAGATACGTTGGCTTTCGAAAAGAACAAAGTTCAAATATTTGAAAAATATATGAAAAATATTATTTAAAAAATGTAGTGAAAGAGAAGTTCCGTAAAAAAGATATGTGGATTGTCCGGGTTGTAAATTTCCGTTGAATAAATGTCCAATGAATTGTAGAAAGCGAAAAAAAAACTTTAGCGTAGGAGCAGTGTAGAGTAAATGTTCACGTATAAGTAAATCCAAACGCACTTAAATGGAATTGAAAAGTGAAAAACTGGCCATTATTGATAACTTCATGGACCATAGAAAAAGGCAAATTACATCTAGTAAAATAAAAACTTAAATAAAACAAAAATGCTTAATTTGGGGGTAGGGGGAGGGAGAGTTAAAGAGGTAGGGGGTAGTAATGTTCGGATTGGTTGAGATAGCTGCCGTAGGAGCTGGGAGAAAATAAAAGAAAGAAAAAACAAAAAGGGGTGGATGGGGGGAGGAGGTTAAAGTGAAAGGGGGGTTGAGAGTAGGAGCGGGCGATATATAGTCAAGGTTAAGAGATAGGTTATTGAGAGTAGGATTAATCTGAAGAGGGAAGGAAGGGGATAAAAAAGTCGTATATAAAATGGATTTAGGGAATGGCCGGGTAAATTCGAAAGTATAAAGTTTGCTGATGCTAAAAATAGAATTCCAATGAGTGAACTTCTAACATTTCAGAGGTAACAAGCAAACATTTGGCGAATATTTGCAGTTACTAGCTAAGGTTTCTAGGGATTAAAAAAGGCTAAACAGATTAGTTAAAAGCATGTAAAATAAGTAAAGGTATGTGAAAGAATGAATGATTAATTAAAATTAAAAATTAAAAAGAACTAGAGAATAATTAATTAAAATTAAAAATTATTTTAAATTTAAATTAAGGACCAGATGAATGATTAGAAGAGAAATTAAATTAAAAAGGAGAAGAAATATTAAGGAATAAGTTTAGTAATATTAACTCGATGTATAGTTAAAGATCTAGCCTGTCCTACTCAGTTATATTACAAATTTAGGAGAGGGGAACAGTTCAAGCGATAAGGATAGATTGTTTGTAACAATTTATTTCGATTATAAGTAATAAGGGGTGGAATTGGGTTAGTTCAATTGAAACTTGAGTGCAGTGTCAGTGTTTAAAATCTATAGTTTAAATGGTGAGTGAGCAGTAACAGGGCAACAATTAGCAATCACAAGTTTAAATTTGATTTATATGGGAAGCTTACAAGAGGCTTCCAAGTAGTTTAAAAGTAAGATTAGAGAGGATGAGGGTAAAATTGGTCAAAATAAGATAAGATGAGTAAAAGAGTAAAAGCCTGATAGAAAGTGGCCCGCGAGTAGTTAGAAGAATTAGAATTATTTAAGGCAGGCCATAGTATGTAGTTATGCAACTAGCCTGAATCACTCCATTAGTTATTTTTTTTGAGTGGGGGGTTGGAGACTATTAAGGGGACAAGGTAGAAATGCTAGTAACAACTGATTTCAATATAGGTATTATGGGCCGGGGTTGGATTGAATTAAGTAAACTTACATTTTAATGCTAGTGTGTTGGAGATGTAATAGGAATTACAGGGGGATATATATGGACCAATTAGGAGGGGAAATCGA
>OY744541.1:40185625-40230625 GCA_963556195.1 Sepiola atlantica | reverse complement strand
GCATATCCTATTAATGTCTGTATTTATATAAACTAATACATATGTGTTAAGCAATACTTTCATGTGTATGATTTATATCATACTTAGTTGTGAACGTATTCATATATTCTGACATTTTCAATTTAGTTACACTTTTAATAATTATATGTACATGATATTATGTAACATATATTTAAATGGTACATTTTATTTTTCAGGTAAGTGTGTTAAAATGTAATGGGTGCTACAGAACGTGGTGAAATTCATCTCATTACGAAGTAAAATGAACGAGATGCATTTGTCCCCCGGATTGTACAGGTATATTCTTTTTTAAATATTTATTTTAATGTTTATTATTTTATGCTAAAACAAGAGCATCGTAAAGAAAATATAACTGCTTATAACAGTGGGATATAACCTTGACTAAACTATATAACGTTAACTCTCTTAAGAGGGTTACAGATACAAAAAAGTAATCTGTAACACAGCGGACGAATTTCTGCCCCGTAAATACAGCAGCTGAGTGTCATTAGCGTTGTGTCTAAAATCTGGTGTTTTAGCAGTAGAAATGTAAGCATGGTGACTCTCCCCACCGTATTCAGCAATGTGTAATAAAAACAACTCATATATTTTTAGGTGTTTGTACTTTTTTACTTCTACTTTTATTTGTATTTCTGTGCAGAAAATTATAGATTTTGAGCTTTTCTTAAACGCGCTTTGATGGCACGGGAAAATAAAATCTTTTGAAAATACGTATTTCCTTATATCGCATGGCAAAGCAAAAAGCGAGTGACTAGCTTTACTTCAGATACGTCTTACTATTCTACGTTACTTCAGGAAGGTGCTCTCTTGTTTTTAGACACGTAGCTCTAATGCATTAACTTTGTTTTATTTGACTTGAGTATTTAAATTGTTAACGTCTTTCCTGGAAATGTACGAGTCCGTACTTTTAGCATTTAACTGACTTCGCCTTCTCTCTATGTTGTATTTTGAAAAGTCTTCTTTACTCCAGCTTGTTTTTTTTTCAGTTGTTTTTGTCACCTTGAGATGATTCTATACAGAACTGCAAACGTCCGTAAATCATCTGGAACATACGTTATTTTTTAATTCATTTAAACCCAAAATGATCATTAGTAAAAAAAACAACAGTATAAACAGACGATTCGTATATTTTTATACAATGTTTGCTTAATTGAAAAATGCTGGCTTAATACACATAAACACAATATATATATATATATATATATATATATATATATATTGATCTCTGCTTATCTCGGCATGGTTTCCAGTCGTCCTGTATTACTACTTGCCATTGTAATCAAGCAAAGCCGACTCAGGAGAGCGGTGGCTGGAGATTGCGCAACCCTTGCAATTATACATTCACGTGCGGGCCGCCCCTGGCGGGGCACTCATACGTCGAAAATCGACGAGAGAGAGTCCATATATATATATATATATATATATATATATATATATATATATAATATTTATAAATAAATATTAAATTATTAATACCTACAGACGCTAGCGTGTCAAGCTTATTGCTCTCATCAGTGCAGGAAAGTAACAACAACATAGTCAGCCTAGAATGTGCAAGCAGTCGCCATATCAACTCGGCCAACGGAAACTGTCACGTAATTAAGGGAAATTAAGATCTATATGTACCTAGAAGCGGGCACAGATAGAAGACTAGTCGAGAATGTATATATATATATATATATATATATATATATATAGGTTGTACTTGCCATGCATTGTTAGGGATTCATTAATACCAAGTTAGTTTATTTCATTGTACTTTGCATATTTGTAAAGTTATGCACAAACCGAAATACAATTTACTCGTTATTGTTCTATTACTTAAATAGAATAAACTATAGATTAAAAGTACGCTGTACCAATAATGTGCAGATCATGCATGACTATCGGCGTAGATCGAAGTGTCCGGTCATAGTATCTGATACCCACACCACATTCGTTATTGGTTCGGGTGATAAGTAAACAGCGACTTGTCCAAATGATGTCAGCCGCCGGATAGAGACGCCCATAATCCCATCACAGACACACGTTTCCACACCATGTTTCGTGATCGCCCCGATCTCTAATAACTAAAAGGTAACACATATGCAAAATGTCATGTAGTACCCGTTACAGACACCATTATATTAAGAAGCACAGTTGTTATATTATGTTGGAGGAATATCGTGTCTATACCTTAAGGGGTCGGTACATACATCAGTGGGATAATCTTGAACCTATTTTTGAACGTCAGTTATCATTCACGTGGCAATACATGATACACCTACATAAACCGTCGTTACATTTTATCACTTTAGAGGGTAAGCATATCAATCGAGGATATGGCCCCGAGAATCAGTCGGCCAGATTGTATGTCATTGTGACTTCGGTGGCCTTGCTTCTGTTGAACTGAGGCATCGTTCGATGAAGTCATAGGAGGTATATCCCTTCAGGCTTTACTTTCCTGTTTTGAAGAAAATGTT
The DNA here is from genome assembly GCA_963556195.1 of Sepiola atlantica. Lineage (NCBI taxonomy): Eukaryota > Metazoa > Mollusca > Cephalopoda > Sepiida > Sepiolidae > Sepiola > Sepiola atlantica. The sequence goes on along the minus strand of OY744541.1, from coordinate 40,228,142 downwards.
AGTTTATTACAAACCGACCACGGCGCACGTACTGGGGAATGCCGACGGGGCAGATCAAGCATTTTTATAGGCTAGAGAGTACCACTTCTTGCGCACCGGCCTTACAATCCCTACCTTTTGACTTTTTGTTACATCTTACCGCGGTGGGAGGAAGGTAAACACCACACCAAACCTACTACACATATACCCACTAAATATATATTATATAATCAATTCAATTGAATTTCGGAGGGAATTGGCCAGCGTATAATGGAAATAATCCGGGAATGAAATCCGCGAGAAACCGATTACCTTTTCGCCATATTAGGTGTGCATGAATTTGTCGACGCAATTGAAGGTGTTGATCGCCTCGTTTTCTCATTCTCCATACTGGAAAAGTAATTTTCATCGCTCCACATTGCTGAAACTATTCCGTTGAAATATATTGCGAATAGGATTTTTCAATTTTCAATACAGACCTTTACATGTGCCACCTGCTTGGTGAAGATTTGCTTAATTTAATATCAATCCGATTTTCGAATTCGGGAATGATATTTCTGTAGATTTTAATGGAAGAAAAGCAAGAGGTGTATAAGTGATGAATAGAGAAAGAATTAAATGATTGCATTCAATAAAAAGCAGTACGAGTAGGTATAGCAAATGGTTTGACCATCATATGATGCACACGGCGTGACAGGGGTTCTTCCTGTCAAATCCAATACATCTCGCACAAGTACATTTAGAGCGTATACGTGACAGAAGAAACGCAAAATATATTAAAGATCTTCTTCTTATACCTGCATGTGTTCATTTTTTTGGTAAATCACTGCTTAGACTTGTCTACACCTTTTAGTCTATGTGTATTTGAGTTAAAAGTTGACTCGTGGCTGTGGTTCGAACCGTGCGATTCGCAGAACAGTAAGCACAACAATGACGATTCCCGAAAATGGTTGAAACACATATTATGTGGATAAAAATGTAAAAATATGTATAATATTACTTCATCGCTCCCTTGCGACTGGGCCATTTATGAGAATTAAAATAAGCAACCAAATTAATGTGTAAATGCAAGTTACCTCCATCGGTAGTGTCGAACACTGTATAGAAGTTTACTATATGTTCGCTTGGAAATACATTAATAGACTTTAATTTTGTCTTTCCGCATAGCTGTGTGGTTGGTGGCATGGATAAAAACATTGAAACCTGAGTTAAAGGTGACTCGTGTATAGGTGTGAACCAAGCGATCAACCGAATACTTATCACCAGACGAAATGGATCAATGCATGTAAATAATAATTATTTTTTTAAAATTAAAATATAATAAAATATCATATTATATATATATATATATATATATATATATATATATATATATATATATATAGGAATATGTGTGCATGTATGTGAACAATATATGTATATATGTATATATATATATATATATATATAGGAATATGTGTGCATGTATGTGAACAATATATGTATATATATATATATATAGGAATATGTGTGCATGTATGTGAACAATATATATATATATATATATATATATATATATATATATATATAGGAATATGTGTGCATGTATGTGAACAATATATATATATATATAGAGAGAGAGAGAGATATGTGTGCATGTATGTGAACAATATATGTATATATATACATATATAGGAATATGTGTGCATGTATGTGAACAATATATGTATATATATATATATATATATATATATATATATAGGAATATGTGTGCATGTATGTGAACAATATATGTATATATATATATATATATATATATATATATATATATAGGAATATGTTTGCATGTATGTGAACAATATATGTATATACATATATATATATATATATATATATAGGAATATGTTTGCATGTATGTGAACAATATATGTATATACATATATATATATATATATATATATAGGAATATGTGTGCATGTATGTGAACAATATATGTATATACATATATATATATATATAAATATAGGAATATGTGTGCATGTATGTGAACAATATATGTATATATATATATATATATATATATATAGGAATATGTGTGCATGTATGTGAACAATATATGTATATACATATATATATATATATATATATATAGGAATATGTGTGCATGTATGTGAACAATATATGTATATACATATATATATATATATATATATATAGGAATATGTGTGCATGTATGTGAACAATATATGTATATACATATATATATATATATAAATATAGGAATATGTGTGCATGTATGTGAACAATATATGTATATATATATATATAGGAATATGTGTGCATGTATGTGAACAATATATGTATATATTTATATAGATATAGGAATATGTTTGCATGTATGTGAACAATATATATATATATATATATATATATATATATATAGGAATATGTTTGCATGTATGTGAACTATATATAGGAATATGTGTGCATGTATGTGAACAATATATATATATATATATGTATATATATATATATATAGGAATATGTGTGCATGTATGTGAACAATATGTGTATATATATACATATATATATATATAGGAACATGTGTGCATGTATGTGAACAATATATGTATATATATATATATATATAGGAATATGTGTGCAAGTATGTGAACAATATATGTATATATATACATATATGTATATATATATAGGGATATGTGTGCATGTATGTGAACAATATATATATATATATATATATATATATATATATATATATATATATAGGAATATGTGTGCATGTATGTGAACAATATATGTATATATATATAATTATATATATGATTATTTTTATTTACATACATGCAAAAAATCTGCAACACTGGCGTGTCGATATTATTGATCAACAGCTGTTATAAACTGTGATCTCATCAGGTAAAGTTAAAACCGAACTAAACCGTAGATCATATTTTATGAGATCTCAGTTTATAACAGCTGTTGATCGATAACATCGACATGTCAGTGTCGCAGATGTTGTACATGTCTATGTAAATAAAAATAATCAAATATAAAAGCGATATTTGATATTGAGCACTATTTATAAACCCGGTTAAAATTCTTTGGATTACTATCCTGTGGATATTTACTTTGCCTGGAGTATTATATATATATATATATATATATATATATATATATATATATATATATATATATATAATCATATATTATGCATATACATGCACAAATATTCATATATAAGTATATATATATATATGTACATATATATATATATATATATATATATAATGAATATTTGTGCATGTATATGCACAATATATATGAGTATATATATATATATATATATGTGTATATATAATTTCATAATCGAACTTTATATCCGACAATATGTTATGTATTAAGCTGATTTTTTAGTGCTGCTATATTTACGAGTGTAAAGATGTGTATTTAGTCCGCAGGGTGGTAGATTAACGAAGAATACCATAACTTGAAAAAGAATAGTGTAACGGTCTCATTTTTATCTTTGAGGCATTCTTCGCATAGGTTCAGCCGCGCGGATTAACGAATCCTTGTTTCGTAATATTACCCGCGCACAAAATATTCCCAACAAAAAAGCATAACATATGCACACAGACACACATTTTTAGACTAGAGTTACTTTTATTGTTGGCCTAATCCAGAGTGCCCGTGTTACGGAGCTTGATTTCTCCTTTTAGAAACCGACCATCGTTAAGAAGTTGGCTTAGTCACTGAAAAATGACGTTACGTTAATAGGTAGCAAGCGAGATCTGTCAAAAAGTCAGACTGTCAGTAATGAATGGGAGCCTTTAAAACAACATTAGAAAACTTTAAAAATTGCATTAAAAGAAGAAATGAAAGGAACAGTATTTGATCTATACACAGAATTCAGAATGAAGTGTTACTTCATTAAAGTTACAATCATATCAACGTTAATTTGTTTGTTATAATCAATGTAAACCTAAAATATGTTATAATCTATGTAAAATTACGTTTGAGTTAAGCAGAATCCAATCTAATACAGCAACGCTGAATTATGAATTTAGGGAACAAACTAATACTATTTAGATAAACAGAAAAAGTTATTACAAACGATGAATAATTTAAAACAAACAATAAGTTTAAACCAACAATAAGTTTAAATGAAAACAAACGGTAAATAAGTTTAAATGAAAACAAACGGTAAATAAGTTAGTTGAAATTCAAATCTATTTGGAAATAAGCAGTTTAGTTTACACACGACATAGACCTTTTTAACGGAAATATGTTGTTTTTTTAACATAATACGATAGTTGAACGAAACTTATCCAGGTAGGTACAATATTAACTGTTTCTTTTTACTGTAGTCAACTGATCTACTTACCTTTTTTTAAACGCTCTGCAGGAGGACACTTGACAATCGCTCAAAATGGAAGATGAAACAACTACAACAAAATACAAATATTTTCATTTACTTTGTGTTTTTTGTTGGGATAAATTCGCGTTTTTTAATAACACCTTTTCTAAATCTGAAAATAATTTTTAATCTTTTTTGAAAAGAAAATACATTTACTTTTTTGGTCATATTTACAATTTCCTTCGCAGTTTTGTACGGCACGAACAGAAGACATTTTGGGAAATTTGTAATCGACAGATAAAATGTTCGTAGCGTGTAGCTTCTTAACGACGGCCGTGGTATAACTTCTTCTACTAAACACTCTGACGTCAGCAGATAAACGAGATTCAGTGACCAGGACTGTTTTTTAACGATGGCCGTGCCTTGTGTCTAACTCTGTCCTCGTGGGGACGCAAGTAAATAGTGATGATCGGGCAATATGAAAAAAAAAACAAGCTGGAGCTAGTGGAGTAATATAATGTATGAACAATTTGCCAAATCACATTAACAGCAGCAATTGAGTAGAACTTTATAAAGTTAGACCTAGGTTAATTAAAAAAATATAGTAATACAATATGTACAATATAAGTAAAGAACGCGGTGTCAGCCATGCTGGGTATGAACGAATACACAATATACATCATTGAGTTTTTGACTTAATGTATTTATCTAGACATGGCACGTAATACTAAGTATGATAATTCAATATATAGTGTAAGTAGAAGCTCACCACTTTTTATAGCATACTACTAGTAAGTGTTGATGCTCGCTTAATATAAAGCTGCAATAAAGAGCAGTTAAGAGGAAAACAATTATGATGAATATAATGTAAAACGTTAATTGTTTACAGGAAGCTTTGCCCCAGTCGAAATGAATGAGTCACACTTCGAAGAAGCCTCTTTATATCCATAAGCTTCTAGGTCTTACGTTAACTCCAGATATAAAACGCGTGACCTATATCTAATGTGTTGCTAAGGTCGCTGGGAAAATGGTCGAATCATTCTTCAGCTCCAGAAAGTACCTGGAACTTAATGTGATACTCTAATTATATAAGAGGCAGATACGTCCAAATATGGAATACTGCCGCTACATCTGGGGTTATTTCATACCAAAATCAGACCGCCAAAGTCTAGGCCTTTGTTTAGGTGGATCGTTCTCTGTTGGGCTAAGATATCGTCCTGCGCAGTTCTCGGAGGTTAACCGTCCAAAATTTTACCTCCTCGCCCTTTGAGAATGTGTTAGTTTATGGCGAATCGCCTGTGGTTCCACTACCAGGGAATGCCGACTGGGCTGCCGAAGCAATTTTTGTAGGCCAGTGTACCTTTCTTTTAAGGCACTTGCTTTTCAATGCAAGCTTTCCGACCTTGTCACCTTTTCCCCCCTTAGGAGGGAGATAAATAAAGCCACACGTGAGGGTAGCTCCACAAACCAGCATTTCCGTAACTTGACAGAGTAAAAAATCGACTTCGAAATCTGGCGGGGAGTGGTCTTTTCTCTTCTCTGAAACATCTTTCTCACAGAAGAAACGTTGCTAGTCTGTCCGTATCTCTCTCTCTCTCTCTCTCTCTCTCTCTCTCTCTCTCTCTCTCTCTCCTTTATCGTTATTATCATGAAATGTGCTCGACTGAGCTTCAACTTTGGTTTCTCCTTGTAAGAAATTCACAACAGGAACCAGTTTTTCTACTACAGCCCATAAAATACTTTCCTTGCTACCTTCATGTGCATAGCGTCAGGGGGAATTTTAATACAAATACCTTATTTAAAAGGGCATTCTGCCCGTGGAACACATTGCCGCTGGACTGTTGCTCAGTTGATTACAATTTGGTGGTGTTCAAGTCCAGTACAGATGTACAGATGTCAAGTACATATACTTTTAACAGTAATAAATTCATACAATTGATCAATGTAAGTGATCCCAAAGTCTAACTCATTTTTCGCCTGACAATAATTCCAGTCACACTGATTCTTATACTCGAGTGGCTCTTTGCTGTTATAAGCGATGACGTAATAGTAAAACAAATTTCGTGATATAAGAAGTAGGTGTATTTTTCAAAGTACTGAACAAACTAATATTTCTCTTGTTTATCAGGAACTTTTCCTTTGTTAACGATGAGTTTAGAAGTATTTTGAACAAAATTACCTTTTCGTTAAAAGTTTCATCTGATACACTAGAAGAAATATTATCTTGTTCAGCCATATTAATTTCAACAGATAACAAATAAAGATTAACACACACCTTGCTATCTCTCTCTAATATATATATATATACATATATATATATATATAAATTATTTTTGGTAACTAAATATTTTGAATATCCATACACGTATGTTTCGTGTACACCAACACTCATCAGCATGGATGTTGTAACTGAAGTGCCGGCCGAATGATTCAAACCACGAATCCCAATCTCTCGAACTCCAAGTTCTTACCGCAGGACCGCCGTTATAATTTCATTTGTTTGTTTTTTTATTTATAAACACAAGTATAAAGAAACATAATTTTTATTATATACGTGATTTGAGAGAACATACATACTTGCTAAATTTGAATCTCAATTGAATTTCTTACAAAGTGGTCGACTTACGAAACTTCATAATTATTTTCAATAAATAAATAATTGCTTAATATCCATAAACATGCCAATTTTGTGTTTACATCAGTGTGGATGTTGGCCGGCTTCTCGATTCAAATTACGAATCAGAATATCTTGCTAATATATATATTTATATATATATATATATATATCATAAATGCATAATACAAATATTAACAATTATATCCTATCGAGATACGGTTACGCTCAATATAGTGGATAGAGCATTTGTATATGGAAAATGAAGTGATAGTGTGGATAAAATGTTTATAGATTTATTAATTCATCAAGTGTTTAAACAAGGAATACTCATACTAAAAGACCATCAAGCCATGGGTGTCCAAATATAACGTAGTTATCCTCAGAAAGTCTGACCAATAATAATTGAATATTAATTAATTAGTAGAGGTGAATATCTTGAAAATGCAGAATTGAAGAATTTTGAAAAATATATAATATAAGAGAAAATGTCTCGATGTAAGTGGTTAAAAAGATTAAACATTCCTCAAGTTATAGGCAAAATTTTACATCTAATTCAAATTGTCAAAAATGTGTAAATAGTTCAAAGAAATCGAATCTTTTTTCATGAGTTTAGAATAACATTGCTTGCTCAAAGAAATTGTATTTTAAGGGCAGAGATACTCCCGGATTTTTAGGCCCGAATGAATGTTGAAAATTATTCAGAGAATAATAAATCTGTGTAAATGTATGCCTTAAAACATAGTTGGCTTCCTGCACGGGACTTCAAATGATTCATAGGAAAGAGATGCTGGATGTCAAAAGTATTATTGGATGTGTTAATTGCTGTTGGATTTTAAATTCAGAATGTGATATCTGATATATACATATATAAGATTTTAATTTAAAAAAAATGAAAACGTATTGGTTCAGGGTGATCTTCAGACAAGACAATACAGTATTTAGCAAGAACTCTGACAAAAATTGGGAATCCTTTCATCCTAGAGTGAGTGAGAGCCTGTCTGTCCGGGGTTTTGAAAGGGGTTCTCTTTTATTACTTTAAAAAAATGAGAATTTCAGCGTGTTTATTATTAAATATTCATCATCGCATAGGTAGTTAATTCGTCTGCTGCCTATAGTTTTCATTGTTAGTTGGTAATTTTACCGGAGTTCATCTGAATGTGGTCAGTTTCATTCTTTGTCCACGATACATCCACATCCACACATTTTTACACATCCACACACTCGTCTCTACTCTTGGCCTTTTGGCTAAGATCAAAATGTAGTATCTGTTCCGATGGATACTGCAACCCATACTGGTGTTGTCTTGGCCTTCGAGTCTTGATTTACGCCGGTCAATGGGTGTGTCCTATGCAGTTCTAGGATCCCACCTTCCCAGGCTTTGCTTACTGCCTGAGGCGCCCCTACCAGGGAATGCCGACGGGGCTGCCCAGGCAATTTTTAAACCCCACTTTCCCGACCCGACCTTGGGTCACATCTTACTTGTGGGAGTAAGATAAAAACTTGCCTTGTGCCTAACTCCTGGAGAGAAGTAAATCAATACTCCATTCCTCACACAATACTATCAAATGTATTTCCTTATTTGGTTCGTCTATACGATATATAATTTTAATGAAAATCCGAATTTTATGAAACTTAACAGTAACCACATTTATATCATTATTCAAATATAGTAATAATTGAAAATATTTAAAATATATCATCTAAAATACTCTAACATTTACAACAGAATAACGTGACGTTGTAATGTATTTTACGGATATTTTCTTTACGATTAAATTATATATTCCCATGAAGTGATATAGTGTTTTCAATTTTACCATTCACATTTGATAATATGGCTCTGTAATCACATTAAGCTTTCTAACACGAGTTCACCTGATAGGTACGATACAGCCAGACGAATCAAACATTCAAACATGCTATCTCTCTCACATTTTACTTTCTCATGAACCGGTACTATAACCAACACTCATTGCAGTGAGACCAGTTTTATAGTAAGATACATAAGTTTTGTTTCACCGGTTCATAATGCTACGTATAATTCAAATTTACATTAATTATTGAAAACACAATTTTTAATCCTATGAATGCGTTTTCAATAATAACTTCGTTTCGGGCAAATACTAAATATGTTGTTTTCTTTATTCTTCAATTAGGAAATACCTATAATTATTGTGGCTGTGTGTATCTGTTCATTTTCCGGGGTAAATCCCTTTAACCAGATGAAGCGATACATGCAGTTCACTACATATCAATTAAAAAAACAAAATACTTAGTTACAACAATGAATTCGAGAAAAAAAAAACACTTCATACGTAGTTTATTTAAGCATTACTCGCCCTTTCAAAAAAAAAAAACGCAGTATAACATTTTAACAGCCTATGTTATTCCATTGTTTCTTACCTACTTTCAACTCGTAAACAAAACAAAAATTAAAAGAAGAATGTCAAATCAGGTTTGGTTTATATATTAAGACGAATTCAAAACTTCCAAACTTATACATTGAGGAAAAATTTAAGCGCTCAGCACTTAACATATACATGTTTCGAGGTAAAACCCCCGGCTGTTCTTGCTTTTTTCTCTGATTTCATCCAAAATTGAACTTAGTCATTTAACATTACAATTTTAAGCGATTAAATTTTTTTGTGAATTATACATTATTTACGGGTGGGCTTCCTAGTAATATATATATATATATATATATATATATATATATATATATATATATATATATATATATATATATATATATATATATATGAAGTAACAAAGATAAACATATCTTTATATAAGATTCTATCAAGATGAGTCAATGCTCAATATATTAGATGAAGCAATAACATAGCATAAATCGATAAAATACAGTTTTTTTATAAATACATCAAGTATTTTAAATGTAAAAAAATATTTACCATAACCCATTGATTTTCAAAAAAAACTTTTTTTGTCACAGGAAAAATCAGCAAAATTGTATTACTGGTTAGCATGCATTTGAAAACATTAAAAGTTGTAAACAAAAATATGTTCAATCACATTTAGGAAGAAAAGTATAGTGTGTCCATGAAAATATCCAATAGATCAGATAGAAAAAGCAGATAGTAGGAAAATATTGCCATGTAATCTATAGTCAAGATGGTAAAATTCAAGATCAAAGTATAAAATGACCCAACAATTAAAATCAGTTGATAATAAAATGACGCAATAATAACCTAATCAAATATTTGCTCATAACTTTCTATATTTTCAAATTTATGCCCACCAGTAATACACCTTTTGCTGATGTTTTCACTGATGAAAAGCGCTAATTTTTGAAAATGCATGGATTAAGGAAAATACATTTTTCATTCTTTGTTTTAATACTTGATGAATTAATGAATATTGTATTCTATCCAATGATTATTTTCAGCATTTATTTTTTTTATATATGTGTGTGTATGTAAATTTTGAAATTTTAGCAAAAGGTGTAATTCATTCACACGATGCAGATATTTTTTATTTATTTGATTTTTTTAAATATATCTTATGAGATATGCGGTGTTTTATTTTAGTATTATACAGATTACCTTTTTAGTAACGTCTTTTTAATAATGTTGTGTTCGTGTCTTTTCAGTGTCATGACATGGTGATTAAACATTTTTAATCGCTCCTTGTTGAGAAGTTTTATGTCACATGGCATGACGAGAAATATAATGAAATATCAAACAGTTATTTCACGAATCGTAAAATTTATAATTTATAACTTTGAAAATTAAGTAAACCTCGTTATGAACAATTCACATATTTTATATTTATTTTTTAGATTTATTTTAATCTTTTTTTCAAGGATAATTCTGATCTTCTGAGATACGTCTTTATATTAGTGATATAAATATTACCCTTTTTAGTAGTTATTTTGTACACTGTTCTTGTGTCCGTGTGTTGTCATTTATTTAAAAATGTGTAACTGCTGTTAAAGTATTATAAAAAGTGTTTTCTCAATTATAATTAATTGCATGAAGGTGATTGTTAAAAGAAACGCTCAATACTAACTAGTTCCCAGTTATTTACACTTAGAAAGTAAACTGGATATTATAGATGGTTTTGTGAAAATGCCTTAAGTGTGTATCATTTCGGGCTGATATACATTTCTGAAAAAAAAAACTGTTTATAAAATATCGTAGGATTTCAGAGACGAGCAGCTTCCCGTAGCAAGCCATAGACTTGCTGACTGGGCGAGTTTCCAGTCAATTAAGACGTGAAGGAAGATACGAACGTGCAATTACGGGGAGCTGTCAGACGCAGAACTTGATCCGGAGATTAGTATATATACTTAGAAAACTGGTCGCCAGTCGCTACCGATAGCACGACATCGGGAAGCAAGTCAATAGGGCGGAACATGTGAGAATTTGTGACGGGAGGAAATAGAAGAAATTGCACAAAGGGATTAGAAGTAAAACAGACCCAAGTATAAATATATAAAGAGCGATTTAAATTATAGATATATATGTTAAAGATACATGTATTATATATATATATATATATATATATATATACATATATATATGAGAGAGAGAGTGATTATGTATATATATATATATATATATACATATATATATATGAGAGAGAGAGTGATTATGTATATATATATATATATATATATGTATATGTATATATATTTTGCTATTTATATACATATGTATATATAGATATAGATATATGGATTGTGAATATATATAATGTGTTGCTATATATATATATATATATATATATATATATATATAAGTATAAAGGTATACTCAAAAAAAAATAAAAGGGAAATACCAGTAGAGTGCTCAATTAAATTAAATTAAGAGCGTAATATTTTTATTTTTAAATACAGATTTTAATCAGACATGGACCAGTGGTTTCTGACAAGAAACGTATTTAATTCCCGATTCCGTCTTCGTCAGCATCGTCTGAAATAGTAAATGATGGAATTCCTTCAAAAAAACACTTATAACCGTTATGAAACGCTATGTACACAGAATTTTGAAATGGAGGGACCGCGAGACGCTTAGATCAGAAAAGGCCGTTAATTAAGAGATTCTATATTTAGAAGTGAAGAACGAGAAGGAAGGAAGAAAGAAAGAAAGAAAGAAAAGAGAGAAAGAAATAAAGAAAGAAAGGAGGGGAAAATAAAATTAAATTAAATTTATAATAATAAAATATTATTTTTACATTTATATATATATTATTTTTATACATAGAACATAATTAAGGGTACGCAACTCTAATTAATTAAATTATCTAAAAAAGGGGAGGTAACTATTTATTATAATATAATATATATATATGTATATATAAATCTCCGATTGTTTCAATTAATAAATATCAATTTAAAGTAAAAACATAAGTATAGATAAATATATAAAAATAAAAAATCAATAAATAAAAAATCAATATATAAATTTAAAAAATCAATCAATATATAATTAAAATATCAATATATAAATGAAAAATCAATATATAAATAAAAAATCAATATATAAATAAAAAATCAATATATAAATAAAAAATAAAAAATCTATATATAAATAAAATAAAAAAATCAATATATAAATAAAAAATTCGATATATAAATAAAATCAATATATAAATAAAAAATATGTAAATAAAGAATCAAAAATCTAAATGTAAATAAAAATATAAATAAAAATATAAATATATAAATAAAAATCAAAAATCAAAATATAAATAAATCAATATATAAATAAAAAATCAATATATAAATAAAAAATCAAAATTCATATAAAAAAAAAATATATATTAAATAAAAAATCCATATATGAATAAAAATATATATATACACATACACACGTACAACTTTGGGAACTAAAAGAAGAAGGAACTCCTTTTTCTATAAATTGGAAAATCATAGAGAGAAAACCCATTTATTCACCTATATCTAATGTTTGCCATTTGTGTAATGCTGAGAAGTTCCATATTTTTAAGGCCATCATGAACCCAAACACCAAATGTTTAAATGTACGCGATGAGATTTTAAGGGCTGTATACATCGTAAACAATCACTCCTTATTTATTGGATGGATCGAGTGACGTAAGCCTTCCTAGAGCCCTACATACATTTTTCAGACACTTATATACTTCTACTGCAGACTTCTCGTTCTACGAACCTGATCACAACCCTTTTTTCCTTTCTCCATTTTCCCTCTTTCTTCTATAAATTTTTAAATTTTATTGTTCGAATTTTTATTTTTTTTATATATTTATATATTGATTTTTATTTATACATTGATTTTTTATTCATATATTGATTTTTTTATTTACACATGCATACGTGTGTATATATGTGTATATGTATATATATATATATATATATATATAGATATATATGTGTATATATATGTACGTGTGTATGTGTATATATATTTTTCATTTATATATTGATTTTTTATTTATATATTGATTTTTTATTTATATATATATATATATATTTTTTTATATGAATTTTTATTTTTTATTTATATATTGATTTTTTATTTATATATTGATTCATTTATATTTTGAATTTTGATTTGTATTTACATATTTATATTTTTATTTATATTTTTATTTATATTTTGATTTTTGATTCTTTATTTACATATTATTATTTTTTATTTATATATTGATTTTATTTATGTATCGAATTATTCGGGAATTAAACCCGTTTCTTGTCAGAAACCACTGGTCCATGTCTGATTAAAATCTGTATTTAAAAATAAATAAATATATATATATATATATATATATATATATATATATGTATTATGTATGCATGTATGTATTATGTATGCATATATGTATTATGCAAGTATATATATTATGTATGTATTGTGTGTATGTATTATATATGTATATATATATATATCTACATCTATATATATGTATGTGTAAAAAAGAAAATGAACAATATATAAATTATGTATCTTTTCTCTATTAATTTCTCATTTATTGACGTATTGAAATACAAAATGTCATTTACATTGAATCTTTTTTCTAAAAGAACAATACTCTAGGCCGTTCATTCGACATTCCTCAGTGTATTGAGAGGCATATGTGTGTACGGTAGGTTGGAAAAAGTATTACCAAAAATGTTTACATATGACTCGTGTGTGCCCATCACAGCATCTTCGCAGTTAAAGAGATAATCAACTTGGGTGGCGTTGTTGTGAACATTTTCCATAAGATAAGTGGGCTATAAAAATGTTAAAGTGTACATGTCTGTATATATATATATCTATATATGCACACTCACACATATCTGAATTCATACCAACACTTACCCACACAAAATGACATGCATGCATACATATACATAATACACACAAACACGCACCGCATATACATTTATATATATATATATATATATATATATATATATGCATGCATGTAATTTTGTGTGGGTAGGTGTTGGTATGAATTCAGATATGTGTGAGTGTGCATATATAGATATATATATATATACACATATGTAATATAGATGAAAGAAGAGGGATAAACATGTACCAAATGTAAATGTATTTCAACTTCGAGTGTTCAAGGCAAGGTGTCTCACTCTCCATTACTTAATATTTTTTCAAATTTTGAAGTTTGGCTTTTCCACTGCCAACTTATCTATCTATGTAATTCCTCTGATAATATTTTAATCTTTGAAAAGCCTTGGCTTACGGAAAGAATAATAAACATGTTTTTTTCCGAGTACACCTTGCATTTAACAATCGAAGTTGAAATAAATGTCATTCTTACATGTTTATCTCTCTTTTTTCAACTATCTTTATAATTGCTCTATCTCGTATATTGAGCTAAACCCATTTCACTATAGGTTCTATCTACTAAAAGTATACTTTTAGTTTCATATTTTATATATAATATATATATATATATATATATAGAGAGAGAGAGAGAGAGAGGGGGGGAGATAGATTACCTGACAAAAACAATTCCTTTTTATAATGTCATATATATAATACATATAGCTGTGTATATACATATATCTATTATATATAAAGCTATATGTATTATATGCATGACATTTATTGTACAGTTCTATTATATATTGTATGGCTTCATTTATTATATATATTATATATTTTGTAATATGTATTACATATTGTGTCTATATATTTATTATATATATATTTATTGCATAGATATATTTATTTTACATATATTCTACAGAAAAGTGAATCTATGACATAAAGTATCAACCTTTCGGAATCGGAACAAAACATCAGATCTTGCACACCAAAAGCTCGATATCATTTTAGAGCTTGTGACAATAATGGCGTGTCAAGAGGATTATCTTAATACCTTACTGCAGTTCCACGGTAAATCAGCGTGTCAGTAGTGTATTCCTATACGACGCGTCTATATACAGTTGAAAGTGAGATCAAATTAGCCAAAATCGATGTTAACGTTAAATCTCTAACCCTTATCTTAAAAAATGTTTCACATAACTTTAACTCTAGAAATTATATACACATACATCATAAGACTATTATTAAACATGTGGTTAAATTTCAAATTAATTATCTTGTGTTTACAATTATATTACAATAAATTTCATTGCTCTTATATCATAGGAAGTATAATTGATACGACTTGTTCCATTCCAAACATGAAACTCTATGAATACAAATGTGAAAACCGCCTTGTTTTTGTCTGTGTAAATCTTATGTATGATATAAAACTATGTTCTTCTGTTTCATTGATTTTAATAGCTTTTTTAACAAAAGGCACAGCTAAAACCCTTTACGTCGGTGATTTTCTGTGGCCGAAATTGTTAACCAATTGCCGATATCAATTTCGGTCGGTTATTATATAACGGTTTGTACCCCTTGCAAGGCTCATTGGGGGACTACACTGTCAATGTAGGTACGCGACAAGAACGTTTTATTCTACGACAGGGTGTTTCTGTCTCCCTGTAACTTCTTGCCGGTGATTTCAATCAACAATTATTTTATTTTTGACAATCCACCATATTTTCTTTTATTTGCCAGGTGCTCGATTCAACCAACGATTATTTTACTTTTAAAAATCAATCATGTCATTTTATTTTCTTCCGGCCAGGTGTGTGTGTCTATGGCAAGTGCACCAACTTCAGTCAAATGATGTTTTAGTACACCCGGCGTAGATATTTAACACTAACTTTGAATAATATTCAGAATCAAGCGTCTCCGCCCAAATTTCATCACAGAATGGCATGCTTGCTGTCAGTAATCGGATAAAATAACTTAGAAAATAAGTTTTATGCATTTAAAAAATTCTTTAAAAGTAAACGTATTAAGCAGATACTTCAGCTAGAATTAATGTAGTGTATAAGAACACATTTTATGAAATACTAGAGATCGCTTAACGCTTAAATTCGCTTTATTTTAATGGTCCGTGAAGTCTATTCCCCTTGCCACCGTCCGTAGCTTTACTATAAGTCGAAAAATTACTTAATCAAATTAGTTCTGTCAGTCTATCGAATGTCGGTATTGTTCAGTTTACGATGTCTCCTCATGACGGAATTATATGCACAGGAGGTTACGTGACTGGGATGAGCGTCTTAATCCCTTGTCGAACGTGCGATCATTCGATATCGATCAGACGCCATACTTGGTTAAACGATCAGTAACCGTTAAAAGCTCTACGGGGCGGCCATCTCCGGTTCCGTTTAGCCAAACTGTCATTCTGATTGAACTTAGATTTCATCTTTTATTATCTACTTGTGAATTAACCGGGCGTCGCCCAGGAACAATAGCTTCCGAATTGAGAGTTTTGCGGTCAATCTTTGCATAGCATAGATCTTACTGTTTTTAGCTACGTTTTCTTTGTGTTTCTTGATCTCTTTATTTCAGGGTACTTGTAATAGAATAACCTACTTCCTGTGTTTCTGATATTGACTTCCTATATATTGAGGGATACGCCGATTAGATAGTGAGTCTTGCTGCTAACGTTAGTAATTACTGTATCTCTATTATTGTACTTTGATTACAATGAACATTAATTTATTCCTCATAATAATATGTTCATTGTTCTTCTAACTAGCTTACGACCCTTGTTATTGTACCCCTTTATCAAGGATATTACAGTACTCAAATAGATATATTTTTGTGTGTCTAATTTGAAGCGACCGCTATTCTACAAAAATGAATGAACAGTTTTCCATAAAATCTCGTCACTTACGCCAGTTTTTTTAAAACCACGAAATCGATTCTCATCTCTTACGGTTTCCTAATTTTAGAGTTGTCTTAATTTAAAAAGAAAAGTATATATTGTGTCATAGCTTAAATGTGTGTATCCTATGACATATTGTAACACGATGATACTGATAGCATTTAGAAACTTTTTACTGTTAGAGGTGTATCTCATCCAGCCCAGTCAATAACGTATTTAATAAGTCAGTAACTGGTGAACGAATAAATATGAAATATGTAAAAAAGACGAGTGGAAATTATGTTTTCTGTTTCAGAATACGGAAACATAGATGACAATATCTAATAACGAAAAATAGTTTTGTATGGAGTTTTTGTATTAGTCTATTCGAAGAATTGAAACAAGACAATCTCAATCTACTTTATATATAAATGTTTGTTTTATTAAGTATCTCTTTCCATTATAGATTACTTATCAGCGTAATTATATCTACCAAGGTTGAGGGTATGTTTTCGGTCGAGGTTTTTTGTTTAGTGCCTAGTTTCTACATCGCTTGGCGAATAGTCAACAAACTTGATCAGAATATCGGTATCGACTAATTAAAAAAAAATTCAATTTTTACGTCAATAATCAAGGTCACGCTCACAGAAAAGTTAAAAGTAAAATTTTGGCGGATAATGTCGAGGCTGTAAATCGTAGAGACTCATTGATTGGCCATATTGTTACCAGTAAAATTATGCATCTTATATGACTTTGAGCTTGACCTTTGACTCTGACTTATAAAGTGAACCCATAGTCGTAATTGTAACGGAATTTCAACCTCGTGTTTTTATTTAATGTATAGATGAGTCGCTGTTAAATAACAGTAACTACCATGCACACTCTCACTCAACCTGATCATATACATTGCTCTGGATTTACAAACGTTTATATTGCATAATGTCGGGAATAGTTCATACAGTATAGAGTAAGAACCAGAAGAGTTTGGCACTTTTTATGTTGTAAGGTAAAGGTATGAAGCATCACAACTGAATCACCTTCTCCTTATTATATGTCATCGCTTGAAGTATTGACGGAGGTTTTCATCCTTATACACACCCTCGTATAAAACCTATACTTATACCGAGTTTAGTGCAACCACTCAGTATTTTTCTAATTTATATCTAATAAACGAATATACATTTTTCTTTACATGGTTAAATAATCAGTTACCTAATGAATATAACCCGACATGAGTGTTAGAAAAAAATTGTGAAAGTGAGAGAAGAAATGCAAGCGTGAATAAAATAGAGTACAGGACGTCTGATCTATGTTAACATAACTAGACCAGAGTAAAGTATTTCATATCTAAAACATTAATTTAGTCAATATTGATTGCCCTTCGTTCAGACGAGACTGTTCTGAATGTCTAGTGCTTTAAGAAGAGAAACACTGCTGGGTCCGTTATTTGAAGAACGAACATATAAATCTTATTTGCGGAAGGGGTAATACGTATTTATTGTAAACGGAGAATTAGAACTGCTATTGTGATGAGCCAAATGAAAATGATCTTGATTAATCTTATCACCGTCATAAAAGCCCCCCTGTACCTTGCCTAGATAATCTGTTTTTGAGAAAGAACAAGTTCACGCTTAAAAATGAATATTTATGATTTAAACCAGGTGTGACCTGCGTACTTTAACATACATAAACGACGAGCCTAGTAGATGTTGTCAGACGCGTTTTAGCACTCGAAAAGGCCTAAGATCTTTATACGATAGAGATCGGTCTTTTTGGTGAAGAGAATACCACGTAACGAAGTTCCGGTGGCGAGAACATTGTTCCTGAGTTAAGTATTGAAAACGGAGTTGTTGGAGAAAGGTCTACAACGTGGCAAACACGTTGTTTCATTTAACACTTACTCACATGAGCAAAGTATACTACGTAATAAATCTCCAGTTGGAGCACGTCGTTTCCATAAATAGATACCATCTTTTCTCTACTTTTTTTGTTTATTCATTCCTATTCCCCTACTTTTTCCTTTATATTTCTTTCAGCTATCTATTCTTTTTTTTCTGTATATATTTGAATCTAAGTTTATGAATATTATCTTGAATATATCTGGCGACGAAGACGTAAATAATACAAAAAATGCTTCAGTCAGTTTGAAAAAAAAATGATACTTTTTAAAAACACAGAAAATATGTTGTTTTTCTTTCCTGATGTCATTTTTAGAATAGGTTCTCGACTGAGCTCTAATATTTCGCCCCACCCTTGTAGAATGTTTACAGCAAAAACCCGCTTCAACCACTATAAATGAGGTGTTGTTCCTCTGTATACCATAAACTTAACTACCATAAACAAAGTTTTTTTCCAGGAACTATGGAATATAATGCTACTGGGCTCCTTGTCAGCTGAAAACAGCAAGGTCCTTTTTAAGTCCAATGTTAACAAATTATTATCAAGCCGTCCATTTAAGTAATTAGAGTTTGACTATAAAACCCATCGTTTCTAATTCGCCTAAGGTGTTGTTCATCGCCAGCTGGCAATATCAGTAACTCTTTACTTCGAGTCACCGTTGAGCCTTGATGGATTAGCATATAAAAAACAACAATAACTCCAAACTTATGAACCCCGTACAAACATAACTGATTGAAGTTGTCCAACAATAAATAATAAATAAAGGAAGTCAAGTCGAGGGTTGGTTTAACAAGTGTATTAACAAAGTAAGAAAGTGACTAGCACTTGGCTAGACAGTTACAAGACTGTGCTTTGTCTTCCCTGTGTCTCTGGTCACTCGCACTATTTATAGTGACAACCGGTGCAGTTTCTCCTGTGTAAGAACGGCCGCTGTAACAATAACAAATAAAGAAAAAGTGTTATTTTGATAAAAGTCTGTTTTATTTGGTGCTTTATATCCGTCAAAGTGGATATAAACATGAACCCAAAAGTTATCGCCCACCTGTTATCTTTGAACACCGCTATTACGAATACTTTAATTTTCTACATAAACTGAAACGTAATATTTTGCTTGGATTTGTATTTTTTAAACTGTTATCCACCCGAAATAAAGCATATTGTCATTGAGACGTAAGGGGCTGCTGTGATTAGGGACCCTAAATAGGAAATCGTGCGTCAAGATGTTTGTTCACATTATATTTAAAGTTTTGCATGTTAGTGCGCCCAAGGAAACATAGGACAGGGATATAATTCCAAAGGCAAGTAATCTGAAAAAGAAAGCTATTAGAGTAGAAATTGTTTTTGTATCTGTGTACCTCTATAGTGAAGGGGTGCGATTTTTTTGTTGGTCGGGGAAAAATGTAGGTTACGGGGGTAGTATAAGTGTACTTAGTTCGTTGGAGCACATTATGTTGATGCACTTGTAAAACAAGCACACTAGTGCAATGCTTCGGTGATGGGGCAACGGCTGATGCTTGGTAGAGAGTGCAATCCCTATTAGGTTAGAGACACTTGTTGCACCCTGTCCCAAAAAGACAGGCTAGTGGTTGGTGCACCAGCCTAGATGTGGTACTAATACTTAATGTATGGGTGAATGGTGGTTTTCTAGAGATATAGGATACTTGCTTACCGAGTTTATTGATACATGAAACCTTTTCTGTTTGCCAAGTTAATTTATAAAAAAAGGTAATGCCAGAAATAACATGATAGACTTAGTCTATTTAGAGAACCGGTCGATCGATGAAGCGGTTCAGCTAGGGATTTCTTTCGTAACAGTTGTTTCTGCTTTCAAGATAATAACAGCGAAACGAGTATTTCTGTAACCAATTCTAATTTTCTGATCGAAAAGGTGCCTTTACAGTTCAAATGCTCAATCAATTCAATGCTAGTTTTGCTTCGTAAAACTTGTTTTCTCTCTCTCTCTCTTTCTCTCTCTCTTTCTCTCTCTCTCTCTCTCTTTCTCTTACTAACTTGATGTTCCATTCCTGTGTTCTCACCTTGTATCCCTGTGTTCTTACTTGGAATCTATCTGCCTCTCTTGCTATCTCTTTGTCTTGTTTGCTTTTTCTTTCTCTTTCTCGCAACTCCTCTGTCTCTTTTACTCTCACTGTCTACCTTTCCCTTGTTCTTCTCCTGTGACGCATTTTCTCAATAGCTCATCCCCTCCATAGCACGCTCACTTTGTATTGCACTTTCACACATTTTGCTCTCTCCCGTTTCGGTATCTTCCTTTGCACCTCTCTTTCCCCGTCTCTGACACGTTCTCTTGCACTCTCTTTCTCTAGCTCTCGTTTTTTCACTCTATTTCTGTGTCTCTCTGGCAACTTCTTTTACATTATTTCTCTCTTTCATTCTCTCTCTCTTTCTATCTCTCTCTCTTTTACTCTCTCTTTCTCGTGCTACCAGATAAGGGTGTGTGAAGATGCCGGCTTCCTGACAAAAAATGCAGCAAATATTGATGTGTTTTTCCTTTTCCCTTTTACAAACAACATCATGTTCTGCAACTCAAAAAAAACAAAAGAACATTTTCCCATACCAAACAACCACACTAAAGACCATGAGTAAATATTTAAAGATATAAAGAACTTGAAGCATTAAAACTTTTACCAAAATGACCGGATTCGGTATTAAATAACTCAAATAGGGTTGACATACCGTAAAACCACCGCACAAACAACCCTCTCTCTCTCTGACTCTCGCAATCTCTCTCTTGTACTCTCTTTCTCTTTCTTGTACTCACTGTCTCCCTATTTTGCATGTTGTATTTCTCTCTTGTGCGCACTTTCTCTCCCTTTCTCTCTCGATCTCTTTCTCTCTTGCACTCTGTCTCTCTCTCTCTTGAGGCGACATACAATAGTCATGAATGGTTTGGGAAGATAGAACGACTTAGGAAACAGAGCACACCCTAAACCTCCGCCGGAACGATACTTGGTGTACTGTGAACCATGATGAGGTTTATTGTCACTCAATTTCCAAGAAGAGCTAACGACGCTATCAGCGAGTTCTTAATAGAAAACGGCTGTTGCAGGAACACGCCATAATTAGCACCGGTTATAAAGAAGCGCAAAGTCGTGGAAATAAGAAACAAACTTATTGTCACTAAGACGGCATTAAACACCACCTGTATTTTCCAGCGAGTGCTTACAGGTAATGCCTCTTATGGGAGCCGCTAATTTATAAGTGATAATAACATTATATTTAATCTTTGAGAATTTGGTGTTAGTCTTATTTTATTATTTTGAAAAAAATAAATCTATTTCTTATGAATAAAAAGTAAGAGATAAGAAGTTGTTATCGCATTCGGTAGAAAAATATGTGCGACTGTATTATAAACTGATGTAACTTTTATAGTTATTATAAATACACGGAGGGGCCTACAAAACCAGTTATAGAGCGTTTGTGAGTCTAAGTCTTTTATATTTCCTTAATTGACAACACTTTCGATCGTCATAATTGTATATATATCTCTTGCTGTAATATATATATATATATATAGTCTCGGAAGTTTCTCAACCATTAAAACTATATTAAAAAAAAAAAAAAAAAATTATAGTCCCATGTCTTCCAGTGGAAAATCACTCATGTAAGTCAATTTATTTTTTACAGTTATTATATTAGTTTATTTTTAACACTATTTTAAGGGATCATCAGTTGTTTACCATAAAAAACTGTTTCGGGAATGTATATATATATATATATATATATATATATAGAATCAAATATGAAACTAAAAGTAAACTTTTAGTAGATAGAACCTATAGTGGAATGGTGTAAGCTTAATATACGAGATAGAGCAATTATAAAGATAGAAGAAAGAAGAGTGATAATGTATGAATGTCCAGATTTATTTCAAACTTCGATTGTTCAATGCAAAGTATATTCTGTAATACAATTATGTGTATTATTCTTTCCCTAAGCCAAGGCTTTTAAAAGATCGAAATCGTTATCATCAGAGGAATTATACAGATAGATAAGTTGGCAGTGGAAAAGCGAAAATTCCCCATCATCTATCTGTATAATTCATCTGATGATAAGATTTCGATCTTTGAAAAGCGTTGGCTTAAGGAAAGAATAATAAACATAATTGTATTACAGAATATACCTGGCATTGAACAATCGAAGTTTGAAATAAATCTGGACATTCGTACATGTTTATCACTCTTCTTTCTTATATCTTATATATATATATATATATATATATATATATATATATATATATATATATATATATATAAAGTTTTGTTCACTTATCTGAAGTATGATAACGAGTTAGGCGCTAATTTTACTGAATGACATAACATAATATTTTGAAAGACTGTAATTCGCAAACAACAAAACTGAATTATATGTATGCTTGATTTGTATACTTTTTTCTAAAGCAGTTCTTTATGAATTATTATTCTCCTATTCATTTGTAATTTTAATGCCCTATTTTCTTATGTGACACTATTTTTTAAAACCATATTTCAACTCAAACCGCAACTGTAGATGTAAGTGGTTACTGGGAATTAGGGTGTAGGTTTTGGGTGTCATCCTAAGTTGGGAGCACTATAGCGAGATGCGTGTGTACATTAGTTTTGAACCTCTGTATGTCGCTACAGCCGGGTAAACAGGGAGTAGGGAGGGAGTTATAGAGGCCGGCAGTACGAGGAAAGAAGCTATTGGAGTTAAAGACTCTACGCCATCTGGGGACCTTCACACAAAATAGATGGGATTTCGCTGATTGTCGAGTTGCTCTAGTGCATTTACGTCGGAGCGGGAATCAGAGTTGCCAGTTCATCGGAGCACATTCTATTGAAGTATTTGTAAAACAAGCACAATGATGCAACATTGGTGCGATGGGACAGGGGCTGGGACTTGGTTGATAGTGAGGGGCCTATTAATTTGGCGACTCTTTTTTGGACTATTCGATATTATTATCAATAATAATAATAATATTAATAATAATAATGATAATAATAATAATTTAAGCTAGTTTATATAAAAAAGATGAACCATCCATAAAACTTTGTTAACCTTAATCCATAAAGAAAATATAAATATAAAGCGACTTATCATTTTAGTTATCCAAGAACAATGTATTGGCGGATATGTCACAGTTAATGAATATTGTAATTAAATCAAAGTAGAATAAATAGCGATCACTTAATTTTTGTTTCATTTTTTTTTTTGAATTCATGAAACTATTACTATTTTTACGATACTGTTGTCGTAATCTCTATTTATAAAACTGTTTCATGTAAATACTTTCCTTACTTCTAATCATTTCATACGTGAGGACTTGTTAAAGACTTAAAGATAGAACTCCTTTCAACATTTCAAAGGCTTCTAAATATCTTTCACATTTCGAACGCTCACAAAGTATCGCATTCTTCTTTTTGTTTAAATCATGAACGGAAAATTAAAATTGATAGCTTGTTTTCGAATAAACCCAAATGCATTCCGCTGGATTTAATTTGGCAATTAAAAATATTATTTGTTATAGGACTTAAAAAGTTATTGTTGGTAATCTATGATTTGACATTTTTATTTCCCATACATAATTGATTAATTATAAATTATGCAGATGATTTATAAGTCACAAGTGAAAATCTAACACATACAGGCGAGACACTTACACATACAGACAAACGGGATGTGGTCACACATTCGTGTTTAATATAGAGATTTAAGGCTAAACTGTGTTCAATCATGAACCCGTTTGAGTTCGGGTATTCATTCCAGCAAAACAAATAACATCCAAATATTTCAACGACTATAAACCTACGGACGAACTACGATTGACATACACGTTTTTCCTTTTATTATAATTAATTCCCTATTTTCTGGAGCGCGCAGAGTCCGCAAAGCTTTATACATGATTGACATTTCGGACTATGATAACATATCAATGTTTCAACTTAACCTTTCTACTCCATGTATGTAATTCAAGATCAGATTTCTAAAATATTCAGGATGTGTGAGACGCGTTATTTCACTATAACTGATATTTCTCGAATAAAACAGCAGCATTTCTAGTGGAAAGGAAAGACGATTTGACCGTGAGAGCAACGTTTCTCAACCGGGTTTACGTGTAACTCTAACGTTCCAAAAGATAGTCATAAAAAATTCCAAAAGAAGTGAGACAAGCTAATGCACTTTTATTTTTGATTTAATTTCACATACGTACTATTACTAGGCACTCACAATATAGTTTTGATTCTTTTAATCTTGTAATATAGATATGTTTATATCTAACATATTATATTATTAAAAAAATTGACAATCATTGGTAACATATATATATATATATATATAGAGAGAGAGAGAGAGAGAGAGAGATAGAAGAAAAAATGAGTGATACATATGCGACGATTGTCCAAATTTATTTCAAATTTCAATTGTTCAATGCAAGGTGTATTCAGTAATAAACTAGTGTTTATTATACTTTCCTTAAGCCAAGGCTTTTCAAAGATTGAGATCTTATCATCAGAGGAGAAATACAGATAGATAAGTTGGCTTTCGAAAAAACCAAAGTTCAAATATTTTTAAAATATTATTAAAAAATGCAGTGAAAGAAAAGAAAAGTTCCGTAAAAAAGATATGTGGTTTGTCCGGGTGGTAAATTTCCGTTGAAAAGAAGTCCGATGAATTGTAGAACGCGAAAAAATATTTGCGTAGGAGCAGTGTGGAAAAAGTGCTCAAAAATATAAGTAAATCCAAACGCACTTAAAAGGAATTGAAAAGCTGGCCATTATTGATAAACTTCCTGGACCATAAAAAGGCAAATGACATCTCGTCCAAAAAGGCCTAAATCCAAATGAAACAAAAAATGTTAAATTTGGAGTTAGGGGGAGGGGAAGTTAAAGCGCGAGGGGTAGTAAGGTTCGGATTGGTTTAAATAGCCGCTGTAGGAGTTGGGAAGAAAGAAAAAGAAAGAAAAAAGAAAACGGGTTGGATGGGGGGAGGAGGTTAAAGTGAAAGGGGGATTGAGGGTATGGGCGGGCGATATAGTCAAGGTTAAGAGATAGGTTTTTGAGAGTAGAATTAATCTGAAGCGGGAAGGAATGGTATAGAAAAGTCGTATAAAAATGAATTTAGGGAGTGGCAGGGTAAATTCGAAAGTATAGAGTTTGCCGATTCTAAAATAGAATTCCAATGAGTGAACTTCTAACATTTCAAAGGTAACTAGTAAACATTAGGCGACTAAAAGGCGAAGTAATTGCAGTTACTAGCTAGGGTTTCTAGGGATTTAAAAAGGGTTAAACAGATTTGTTAAAAGCATGGTAAAATAAGTAGAGGTGTGTGAGAGCGTGAATGATTAAATAATTAAAATTAAAAAGGAACTAGAGAATAGTTAATTAAAATTAAAAATTATTTTAAAACCAAATTAAGGGTTAGAAGAGAAATTAAATGACAAAGGAGAAAAAATAATAAGGAATAAGTTTAGTAATATTAAAGATCTAGCTTGTCCTACTCAGTTATATTAAAACTTTAAGAGAGAGGAACAGTTTAAGCGATAAGGATAGATTGTTTGAAACAATTTGTTTCAATTATAAGTAATAAGGGGTGGAATTCGGTTAGTTCAATTAAAATTTAAGTGCAGTGTCAGTGTTATAATCTATAGTTTAAATGGTAAGTGAGCAGTAACAGGGCAACAATTAGCAATTACAATTTTACATTTGATTTATAAGGGAAGCTTGCAAGAGGCTTCCAAGTAGTTTAAAAATATGATTAGAGGGGATGAGGGTAAAATTGGTCAAAATAAGATAAGGTGAGTAAAAGACCGATAGAAAATGGCTCGCGAGTAGTTAGAAGAATTAGGATTATTTAAGGCAGGGCAAAGTATGTAGTTATGCAACCAGCCGGAATCACTCAATTTGTTAAAAAAAAATTGGGGGGGGGGTGACGACTATTAAGGAGATAGGGTAGAAATGCTAGTAACAACTGAATTAATATAAGTGTTATGGGCCAGGGTTAGATTGAAATTAAGTAAACTTACATGTTAATGCTAGTGTGTTAGAGATCTAATAAGAATTACAGGGGGATATATATGGACCCAATTGGAGGGGAAATCGAAGATCGTAGTTTAAAAGAGGACAAACGGAAGCTACGGGGGAAAATGTTGTCATTAGGAGGAGGCTAATATAAGGACGATATAGTGGATACGTTGGAGATAAGAAGGACGTGAGATTAAGAGGCCATGGAGAAGTTTGTGGGCATGTTTACGTACAGAAAGAAAAAAATATAAGAAGTTAGGAGTAGAGCTGAAGTAAAAAGAATAGTAGGAGCTATATTGCAGAGGAGGGATTAATGTCTAGATATTAGATATTTTAATGATCGGTGGGTTGTACGAGGAATAATGTTAGTTCAATCAACGATAGGTGTTACGGGTAGATATAGTTATTAGGTGCAATGGGGAGGAAAACATATTGGGAAGGTTAATTGGTGAGATTAGGAGCGTTAAGAATAGAAGTTACAAGATTACCCAGGATATAGTTTAGAGATTTGTCAGATGCTAAAAAAAGGGGAGTTATTGGCTGGGAGGAGGAGTGTCAGAGGGAGTAATGAAATTAATGTATTTAAATTTTCGCTTGTGCCTGCAATTTGAAATAAGCTCATTGATGATAAGATCTCGATCTTTGAAAAGCCTTGGCTTAAGGAAAGAATAATAAACACTAGTTTATTACTGAATACATCTTGCATTGCACAATTGAAATTTTAAATAAATTGGGACAATCGTCGCATATTTATCACTCTTTTTTCTTCTATCTCTACAATTGCTCTATCTCGTATATTGAGCTAAACCTCTTCACAATAGGTTCCATCTACTAAAAGTTTTACTTTTGATTTATATTTGATCCTATATATAAATATATATATATATATATATATATATATATATATATATATATATATATATATATATGTGAAAAAGAAAGAGAGAGAGACATAGATCAGTCATTTAATGTTTCATACATACAGTATTATCAGTACCGATTACCTAAAGAGAAATAAAACAAAACGTTGACTTTTTATATAGAGTAGAGGATTCCTTTACGAATTCTATTCAGACGGTGTAGGTTGTCTGACTTGCTATTTACATTCTCGCTTTCCCCCAACACTCGAAATCATGTCGTCCGTCGTGTAGTAGAACACGTTTTACACTCGCTAACCTTAGTGTTACGGGGCAGACTTATCATTACTTATATACAAAAAATACACATATTATTCATTGATTTAAGGATAACTTTTGGCTCTAGGGAAAAAATACTTAAAAGCAGCATTTCGAGCGAAATATTCAGCTTATTCGTGAGGAAATACGATTTAGGCCTTAGACTAGGATTTTTCACAAAATGTCCCTAAGGGTTCTAGAGCATCTTTTACGAGACTCAGCAGAGTAAAAACGCTAAAAAAACAAATATACAACAAATAAAAGTAACTGTAACCTGTAAAAGTTAGTTTCAAACTTGCATGTGCTATTTGTTTTAAACCCGTTTGAAGTGCTATTTATTAGAAATCAATAGTTTTGTTACCGTAACTTGGGAAAAAAACATGGCCGATTTGGGGGGGGTACTTACAAATGCACTAGGAGCGGCCATATTGTTTTTGTGAAAACGGTGGGAAAAAAAACAAGAATTTTTTTTTTTTTACATCTAATGAAAACCCATTTATAATAGGTAAAAATAAAAACAAATTACATAGGTAAGTAGAAAAATATCTATTCTCGTCGTAGGTCAACTTCACTTGTTGCAAATTTATGTTTTAAACCCTTTCTCGTTCTTTTTTTGGACCCCGTTCGCGCCTCTGCTGAGCGTCGTAACATATACCCGGGTTCTACAAAAACAATTGAGATAAGCTCATGCGTTTTTTGACGTGTTATTTGAGTTCATAGACGTAATGTTACAAATCACGCGTAACGTATTCTTGGTCATTGCAAGATAGACACATTCATAGTTAACCTATTATATTATTAGAAAATATATAACAAACATTGGGGATATATTGGGTGTTGTCTGTACGACACAAGTGCGAAACCGTCTTCTATAGTCAGTGGTTACTCCACGGGTGGGATTTGTTATCAAGTTACTCATTCAGTACAATATTCATGAATAGTCTACATAAGTAGTCTCTGTAAGTGTTCGCGTACGGGTATATAGCCTCATTCCCCTACAATGTTACGTAAATTTATTTTCCAATGTTTAGGGATATTTTCATTTATTTTATGTATTTTCAACATTGCAAATAAAGGATGAATATGTAATAAACTGATATAGTATTTATGTTTTCGTTCTGTTTACCTTTATATTATAGGGATGTCTTATTAGTTACTCATGTTTATTTTTTTAGTTTAGATTTATTGTGTGTGAATGAAGATTCCTGATAAACTAACAGTATGGGTTTTATTTATCATTGCCGAATAATGTGACAAAGAAGTATTTATGATTCCTTAAACTAAATATAAAAAAGTAAATACTATGACCACGTAGAATTACGATAGAAATAATACGAGAAATATGTTGTATATAACTTGTTTTTTGGGGCAAGAGTTCTCTGAGATATCAAATTTGTTTAAAAGATTACTCAAGTGTAAAATATTGAGGAACGCTGCGTTAGACTCATATACATAAAGGTGTATACTTATATGATGAACAATGTTTGATACGTAAAGCCTTTATAAAAGTAAAAAAAAGAAAAGACAAGAAATATTACGATTGTTCGAGATTAGATAAGAATAGATGAAGCCGTTGCTGTTAAAAAAGTGAGGGCCTTGTGATTATTCGTGCTTACGTTTATGGTACTAACACAGCCCCCACGATAGTATTGCATTCTTTTTTATCAAAATCATTCATTGCATGTAACAGGGTGGCCCACATTAAATGCCACTCACACATAGAATCATTAATGTTCTATATGAAAGAAATACGCTATATAGTACTCACGTGAGAGAAGAAAACTGGGCCTACACATTCTTCCGCATTGCTTGTCCAGCAGCTGTATTATTTAGGAAGACTTCAATATTGGACGGAACAGTTATGAACCTCACTACAACTAACTGATAGTAAAATAGCAAATTTGTACAGTATTTCACTCAAAATGCAACCCATGGAACAGTTAATAAAATTAACAACGCTTTCTCCAATCCGACCAGATAAAAAAAAAATTCAGTCTAAACCGGAAGAAAATGATTTAGGCATTTTATGATTCTTCCTCTTAATACCAGTCATGGATACGGTCTCGACAATCACTTCGACAGACACTGACAATTACGATGCCCATTTTTTATGTTGAGGTGTCGTATATGTCTTTGATCATCCTGAGATACCCACCCTCCCAGGCCTTGCCTTTCCTCTTTTTGAAAGGAGAAAATTAATCCCTAACTGCCTAAGGCGCCACTATCAGGGAATGCCAACGGGGCAGACAAGCCTATTTTTAAAGACAAGACGGACTCTCCTACTTGGGCGGAACCTTTTTCCACTCCACCCTTCCGGTGTTGTGCCACATTATACTCTGTGAGACGTATATAAATACTACCTTAAACCTGACTTGCCCATCAAGTTTGAACTTTGGTTTAGAAAATTGATTTAAACCATATATATTTGAACACAGACGCTATATTAAATGTATATTGCATATTGAGCTTTCCCGCGGTAATTTGGAATTGATTTTTATAGTTAACTGTGGAAGGTTTTTTTCTTGATACGAGTTTAACAATACCTATATACATTTCGGTTGGTAGTATTATTGTAATAATATAAATACACATATGTGTGGGTGTTCCCTTCGCACACATATAATATATCCTGATGAAACAGTCAAACTCACAGACACACACACACACACACCCATACATATATATATATATATATATATATATATATATATATATATAGTATTACTACTGTCTTATATTACTACTTGCCATTGGAATCAAGCAATGCCGACTCAAGAGAGCGGTTGATGGGATTGCGCAACCCTTGCAATTACAAATTCACGCGCGGGCAGCCCCTGGCGGGGCACTCATACGTCGAAATCGACGGGAGAGTCCATCATATATATAGTACAAACATATATTTATAGAAATTAAAGTACGCAAAGGTGTTTTATTCCCTGATAGTAATCATGATGCTAAATGCGTTTTGCCTTATACTTTTCTGCAAGTATGAAACATGTATATTTATTTATGTAGCTTAATTGCCAGTGATATATTTTTATGCTACTACTACTACTAGACTCCACTTAGGTAGTTATAACCGTTGAAGTAAATACCTAAAATATTTACACAAAATATTATATCAACTTATAATAGTATATGCGTATATAAAAGAAATAGTTATATATATATATATATATATATATATATATATATATATATATATTATTCAGCACTTTATATAAACACTGGAGTTTCAACGGATTTACATCTACAGAAACTAACACAATACGTGTACTATATATATATATATATATATATATATATATATAAATGATTACTTGTGTGTATATATATATACCAATCTTTTTACTTAATCAGGGTATCTATGTTTTTTTAAATATGTACACATACATATATATATATATATATATATATATATGCAAATGATTACTTGTATATATATATATACAAATGATTACTTGTGTGTGTATTTATATATATATATATACAAATAATTACTTGCGTATAAATATATATATATATATCTATATATATACCAATCGTTTTGCTTAATCAGTGTATATATGTTTCTTGAAATATGCACACATACACACACATACATACATATATATATATATATATATATATATATATATATACATATATATATATATATATATATATATATATATATATATATATATATATTGATTTAGTCTCTGGTTTTGGCTAGCAAACGCTTTATTTCTTTCATTTTGAGTTAATAGGATTTGTCATATATTTAAAGCTAAAAACCAGATCTCAATATGCATTTTTTTTTATGTAAAAATAACTAAAAAAGTGAAGAAAAAAAACATGAAACAAATTTTAAATGGAATATTTTGGAAAGCAATCGATACTACTATTCAGTATGTTTTTTTTTTGTAATTGAAGCTCACGTTGAAAAAAAATTATGTCTTGGAAAATGTTCTGTCATATATCAATGAATTGAAATTAGCTACTTGTTGGATATCCGTCTGGGAGACTAAGATCTTCCGTCCTTTCAGAAACCAAGGCGACCTATGCTTTTCAGTATCCTTGTCTCGTGAACAAGTGTAATGTCATACACGCGTGTCATTGCTGCAAAATTCAACAAGTGAATGGCGTGAAGTTGTTCATATGCTGATTGGGTAAATTAAACAGGTAGTTGATTCTATACTTTCTGTTTTTAGGCAAGCGTTCACTGCAAGGTGTGATAACTGTTGTTATTGAGACATAGCAACATTTCAGGTGGTGTGATCAAGTACATAACCACGCTATCTGAAGACCTTGGTGTTTCAAGTAATAATCCCTATTGTTCCTATTAGAGGTGCCACAGCGTAGTAAATGCATGAAACCAAACTGATATTAAATAAAAGCCAAAACAAAGAAAATATTCTAAAAAAAATAACATTGAAAATGTTTGTATTTAAATCTTAAAAGCTTCAAAATCACAGACGAATGCTCAAGGGACACAGTAAACATCGTTGTATCGGGCAGCACTTTTATAATAAGGCACACCGTTCAGAATCATGAAAGAAAATACCTTACCAGTGTTCGCACTCGCTATTTATCTGGATATACTACTAAAATATTCATATAAACTCATAAAATTACGTCAGTAATTCAGTTTTTCATATATGAATTATTGGTATCATTTCTGATGACCTAAAACACACACCAAACACTGACAATTTATTATGAAATTTACATTGAACAATTTGTTACTATTAATAGAATATTATTGAAATAAAAACATATAACAAAAGGGAAGAATGACATATTTTTAAAGACTATTTGCTTAATAAGTTAAAGAGTTAAAAAATTAAAAGATTTACAAAGAAAAATAATTATTTGAATCCAAGGTTATTTTTAGTAAAAAATCTTATTAAATTTTCTTTGATAATAAAATAAATATTTATGAAAACAACCCAGATATTTAAGCTAAATTAAAAAAATAAGCCAATACATTTTTTGAAATTCAAACTGCTTTTAAGAAGCTTAAATAGTCAAGTTTGGCCTTAAAAATACAATTTGGAAACCATTGTCCCAGAGAACCGATTTCATGATATATGTTAGTAATCTTCACGTTGTTTCTTCTTTAATACGAATAAGCTGATACGTATAAGACTTGGAGAGACGAACGCGACTAATAAGACTAAGCCGGTCTAAAAATTGATACCATGCTGACCCATACGATTTAACTTTATTTAATGGCAACATAAACTTTGAGTATTTTCCAAACAAAGTGCTTCAGTGGTGGATTTCTACAGTTTTCGTTATCATTTATTTCTTAATTAGCTAAGCAAAAAGTAATTAACTTTTAATGTGTGTCAGATTAAAATGGTGAAAGTTAAAGAAACATACATTACAAGAGAAGTGTACATCGTTATCTTTATTCCTCTCATTAACAAACAACAAACGAATAGTTTGATTATTTCTGAAATGCTGCAGAAAACGGGTATCTTACCTGATAGGTCTCTCACTGTCTAGCCATCTCCAGCCATTGTTCCATCGACGCAATGTTGCATCCATGTGCTTGTTTCACACGTACTTACGGCACTTCTACTTACTAAACGTAAAACCGCCCTACCAATCAGAATATCAGCAAAATCCCACCCCTTCACTGTAGAGGAACCAAAATGCCGGAAAACATTCTACTATAACAGCTTACCTTTGGAATTCCCTTCATGCCCCCTCTTTCGCTGACTGAAAACATGAAAACACTGAATGTAATGTGATAAAACATCTTGCTGCACAACTCCGATTGAACATGGTCCCTATAAATAAGCCCCTTAATCACAATAGCCCTTAAAGGCTTAGTGGCAGCATGCCTTGTTTGAGGTAAATACTTTTGTTAAAATGCTTCGCTCAAACCAACGAAGATAAAAAAAATATTATTCACTTAACAAGGGTATTTCTTTTCTCTTACTCTGGCTAGTTTACCCTCCCAGGCATTACCTTTCTCGATTTGTAAAGGAGTTAGTTAATTGTGTACCGCCTGAGACGCCCTGATCAGGAAAGGCCGACAGAGATTCTCAGGTAGTTTTAATCCTTAAATGCTTTATTTTTATATTGTTTTTAAAAGAGTAAAACACGTTTCATAGGGGTAATATAAATTATTTTTGAAAAAAAAAATGATTTAAATAAGATAAATGATGGTATAAATGTGTAACAAATGGCATACACTTTTACATTTAAAATAAAACACTACAATAAATGCATGTAAATAATTATAATAACTCAGAGAATCATAAAATAATCTTTACTGACCATTATAATTAACCCATTTAAATGTTTAGGCAGATGAAACACCGATGACACTCGCCCGTGACATCAAAGATACTGATGGCCTATTTAGCGGGTGTATTGATGCAAAATCATACTAATACCTACTCACACTTGCCAACAGGCTCGTTTCAGATGTGAAACAAGTTGCAGTTTGACACATTTTCGTGGAATTTTATATTAAATAGATATTTTGTTGGAGTGTGTCATATTTGAAACAAACATTTCAGAGTAAATGTGCGCGGACTTATCCTTCTCCCCTTCACCCCCCCCCCGCGGTGGTTTGGAAGTAAACTAAACGCCTCAATAGTACCTAACAACCAGTCGAACTTGATAATTACTAGATTCGTGTTAAAGTTATATCACTGTCAATTAATATTAAACGGTGATTTTTCTTTATAACTGTGGTAAATGTACGTGTTCAGACAAGAGTCTTTGTTTCATGTACTGTTTACATAAACCAAGCATTTGTTCATAATTGTGCTTAGATGCATATCATTGACTTCGTACTTAGCGACCGTCATTCATTAACAAAAGGTAAAGACTACAACAAGGGGAAGACAAACGATCTGTTGTCTCTAGCAAACAATGAATGTCTCTATTAAAACTGGCTTTTGTTCAAACCAACTGCTGCTTGTATTATATGAAAGTCATAGTTTTCTGCGAAGATTCTATTCTCCTGGATGGTCGCTTTCCGTACCCTGTGTTCTTTTTATCACATACGGTATGTTGCATGTGACACTCCCTCCTTCATTGTTTCTTTATTGTTTGTACTTCTCTAGAGTAGGTACCAAGCTGACTGTTACCCTAACGCTAATCCTTAACTCCGACCCTGACGCTAACTCTAAAAATAACGACGCCAAGTCAATTTTAGCTAGGGTCTTAATCTCTAGAACCACCCGTTTTTTTTCTGGTGATACCAGATCAGGCTGCCCTGTGGCTCCCTGAGACGAAATTCACCTCCATTGACGTTTTGTTTTTGTTTTGTTTTTTTGTTTTTTTTTTTGTAAAACTTAATTATGTTCTACAAAACCTAAAACAAAAACAACAGCCCCTCTCCCTTTCTCCCTCCCCTTTTTTATTTTATTTTAAGAACTTGAAGCATAAATCTTTTACTATAATGACTAGATTCGGCATTAAATAACCCAAAAAGGGTTGATATGCCGTAAAACAAAACTACCAAACCAAAAACGATGATTAAACATTTGAAGATATAAAGAACTTGAAGCATAAAAACTTTTACTATAATGACCAGATTCGGCATTAAATAACCCCAAAAGGGTTGATATGCCGTAAAACAAAACTACCAAACCAAAAACGATGATTAAACATTTGAAGATATAAAGAACTTGAAGCATAAAACCTTTTACTATAATGACCAGATTCGGCATTAAATAACCCAAAAAGGGTTGATATGCCGTAAAACAAAACTACCAAACTACCACCCGTTTTTTTCTGGAGATGGGGCATTCTTCTGGATTCCAGACATTCATTGGCTATTTCAGAGACTCTAACCGAGATATATTTTTAGGATTCTAACCGTTCATTTAATTACAATTGTTTGGATATATCTTACATTTGTTTAACCTGGTATATTCGCCATATAGTGGTTGACATATTTTTTATGGGTAAGGTAGCCCATATGATAACTGGAATGATTGAGATCTATATAAAAGTCCCGCTTTTTCATGTCGTACATAAGACCTTGGTAAAAGAACCTAACAACTTTCGCTGTACATAAGACCTCGGTAGAAGAACCGCTTACATCATCCATAATACCTCGGTAGAATAACCGCTTACATCGTACATAAGACCTCGGTAGAATAACCGCTTACATCGTACATAAGACCTCGGTAGAATAACCGCTTACATCGTACATAAGACCTCGGTAGAATAACCGCTTACATCGTACATAAGACCTCGGTAGAATAACCGCTTACATCGTACATAAGACCTCGGTAGAAGAACCGCTTACATCGTACATAAGACCTCGGTAGAAGAACCGCTTACATCGTACATAAGACCTCGGTAAAGAAGCTGACGGATTTCGCTGCCTAAACATTCAGTATGTTCGTGTATCTGTTTATATATCTGTTATTATACTACATCTGAAATTATAATAGTGTTTATCCCACGTATTATAATAACATAAAATATATGTAAAAATAATGCTTGGTTTGAGGATTTAATTACGTTTTGAAAACACTTCATAATTAACCGTATTTGGAATTGACTGACCCAGCCAGGTATGTACTACCAGATTTCTGTCTATTATTCTTATTTACTATCACCGTATGGACTATGACCCGTGCTCGTATTTTATAGAATCTCGCTTCAGTCTCTATTTTTGGTATTTATGTCCGTTTATTAACGGCAAACGAGAATTATACAGAATTTCAAACTAAACTCTGTATCTAATGAACGAGCGTGCATTGTTCTCTTTCTATCAGTCATGATCGGGTAGAAGTGGTAATTAATTATCATGTTAATCTAATTTATGATGGACTGTAGTCAGCATTTAAACTTCAAGCTCCAAAAAGTGTCATTAAAAACATAGTGTTAAGCAAAGCATGATTCCTTTACCTGGTGTAAGTGATACATGCTTTGCTTAACAATATGTTTTAAATGACACTCTCATGGGCAATTCTAGTATACATTTCGGTAGTATTTAACTAATCTTGTTTTAAACAGTTTGTTGAAGGATGACGGTTCAAACTTACTGCAGGCGATAATAACTAAGAATAACATAAATGATTATTTTACCTTTATATTCAGTCATGGCTCACGGAACGAAACAGGATATATTGATGCATTTAGTAATAGGTTCAGTCCAAAATTCCGCATAAACATTCCAAAGTTCAAAAATAAGCACATGAAGAAGATCGAAGAGTACTTCGGTCGAAATGTTGTTAAAATAACCAAGATTAAGATAGTAGTCCGAAAAATACAATTTATCAATCATGATATAAAAAATGTCTTAAATAAAACGAGTAAGTTGTAGTAAAACGCTGTTTAGAAAAAAAATGCGAAATTAATGAACTTTTCTTATTTTTTAACTCAATGACCTGGCGTTGTCTTGGATGCAGTAAGGTCACGTTAGTTTTTTAATTTTTATTTGTAGAGAAATTGTTGTTTTAATTATACAAAAAAATGATTGTAAGGTATACAACTCTTGTTTTATTTAAATAAACATATGCATTTTATTTGAAAGTGACCAATTGTTTTTATAGGTGTTTATTTAAAATAATCATACATCGTCTCGTTTAAAAAATGTAGCCAAATTCGTTATTTCATTTCCAATAAGATAGTACAAAACTAACAAATGTAAAATAGTTAATCAGAACCAAACATTGATTTATCAGCTGAAATGCTATTTTGGTCTGACTGAAAATCTGACTTTAAAAATGTCCTCCGAATAAGATTAAATTCTCTTCAGTTTTAGATATTCTTTTTTTCCCCGTGAATTCGGCTCATTTACGTGCTTTCGCAATTTTTCAAAAATATTTCATTAACTGGTCAGGGGATTCGTTTTCTTGCTCGTATGTTTTATTTTTAATGCCCAACTGAATTCATCCAAGTTCCTCCTGACGTTAAGTCTTGAACTTAATGTTGCTTTTACAGAGATCAAAAGAGAGAAACGCGAAGCGTAAAATAAAATAAAAATAGAACATAGTAAAATACGAACGCTTTGAAAATTAGATTATCAAAACGAGGCTGTTGATCTTCCTCGTCGCCATTTTTTTTTGTTGCTTGTTCATTTCTAGTTTGTGATTTCGCTTTATTTTGACGAATGGGACTCCCTGATTTGTTTCTGAGTTATTATTGCTACAGCTGTACGAAATATGATTCGTAAAAATGAAACGCCAATACAATAAACCGTAAAATAAAAAAAATAATAATAAACGAGAAGAAAACACGTCTAATATTTAAAACAAATAATTCAATAATTGGCGGGGGTGTCTCTTCGACAGTGTCAGTAATTACGAAGCAGATAAACAGATTAGTTCAGAGCGTTCCAAATTGCAATCGCGCCGCTTCTTAATAACCGAGAGAAATAAAAATAAAAAAACTAGAATAATTATAATAATGCAGTGCTTTCATTGTTTTTTTCATTCATATTTCTTTCGTTTGTTTATTATTAAACTTGACGTTTCGTTTATTATATTTTATTATTTATTTGTTATTCATTAGTAGATGTGTCCTCATATCCTTATTAGAAGACTTGTCTGTAAGTCAGTAAGTTCGTCAATAACACTTTAATATAAATAGAATTGTTCAGATTGAATAGCCGCATCTTATTTCAGATTGCGTCTAAAAATATCTTCTGTTACATAACGTGTTCTAATGAAAAAGTTTGAGTTCAACGTAAAAGCGTTAAACGCAACTCCAGGCGGAAGTCGCGAAACCACGTGATTTCCGCGGGGCGAATTTCTGTCTCTTTGTCTGGCGATAATTACGACAATAACACGCATAACGGCGTGTATCACTGAAAGACAGATGGTAAAATATTTATAGCAAATTTACAGCATTTTATTTAACTTAAAAATGTAAGTCATGAGGTTAGAGTGATTCTAACGTTGTTTACCCACGTGGAGGAGGTGATAATTTATCGCTTAAAAAGTTATTCGTGTAAAAGCGAATTTGTTTTTAATGTAATTAATTTCTTCTTTAGTATCGGAAAAAAGAAGTGTCTAGGTTGCTGCTCCCAATTGGGGAGTGGACTCGCATAATGCCGCTATCCGTCTAGCTGTCTGTCTATCTTTCTCTCTCTTTCACTCACTCACTTACTCACACCCACTCACACACTCACTCACTCACTCACTCACTCACACACACACACACACACACACACACACACACACACACACACACACTCACTCACTCACTCACTCCTACTCTCACTTTCTAACTCTCTCTCACTCTCACTCTCACTCACTCTTACTCACTCTCACTCTCACTCACTCTTACTCACTCTCACTCTCACTCTCACTCTCACTCACTCACTCTCACTTACTCACTCACTCACTCACTCTCACTCTCACTCTCTCTCACTCTCACTCTCACTCTCGCTCTCACTCTCACTCTCACTCTCACTCACTCACTCACTCTCACTCTCACTTACTCTCACTCTCACTCTCACTCTCACTCTCACTCTCACTCTCACTCACTCTCACTCTCACTCACACACACTCTCTCTCTCACACACACTCTCTCTCTCACACACACTCTCACACAACAATCTCACTCATTCTCTCTTTTACGACAGATACCTGTCTCTCTGAGGTTTTCTGTGGATGTCTCTCTTTTAAAATAAACGTTGTTTTAATAAATCAACATCGGTGTCCGAGTGGTGTTGTATCTGCCGACAAGCAAGGGCGTAGTTCACAACGACGACACCAGTATATAATTGTTTATACACCTATCAGTAAGTGAAAACATATCACGATAATATAATCTATCCCTATGTTAGTATGTTAGGCTTGTTGGAATTAGCTTTGGCATCACTTTATCACGCTTTGCAACACCACACATAATTTATAAACAGACTTGGTCTATGAATGACTCGACACACCGGAGATCATAGTGAAGTGACTTGAACGTCTCTGCATTCGACATGTTTTGAAGCAACGCCTTTAGTCAGCTCTCGGTCTGTTAAGCCGGCAGAACACCCAGTGAATCTTCCTAAAGTTCCGAATATAGATCTTTTTTTTCATTTGATGGTTGTAAAAAATTGTTGTGTACATTTAAATGTAGATCAAATATTCATATTTTGTCAAATGTTGAACTATGTATTTATGGAATAAATATATTTACTGTCGTTTTATAGTTGAACAAATATTATATATATATATATAACTAATGAATTGATGATTACACATTTAGTATAACAATAGATGTATAAGAATATTATCTTTGAGAGATTTGACTACGTCACTCACACGCATTCAATCTCCATTATAAAATGTCGAGTTTTAGATATAAGCAAATTGGCTTACACAGTTTAGTAAATATAAAGACAAAAGAAATAAAACATGAATCTTTCTCAAATTCAGATTACTTTGTGCGCTGTATCGATTCCCTTCTGAAGTTTCCTTCCGTGAAAGCACTTATTGTAAGCAGTGATTAATTGTATTGTTAGTCAAAATCGAACTGCCAACACTTAATTCTTCGTAAATCAGGAATATTTTAGTCGATAAAATAAAGAAAACAATTCGTAGCATTGTATTACAAAGGCGGACACTACGCGATTGACCTAAAATTAGCGCGAGAGGGACGTAAAATCCAATACTATTTTAAGCCCTGTGGCAACACCTTGAGTCGATGAGGCTCCGTTTGGCAAGCTTGACGCCATTATGATTCGTTATTGGAAACGCATGGGTGGAATATATTTCTAAAGACAATCTAGACTTTGATGCTTCTATGGGATTAGATGTTCAAACCTAATCGGATATAATGTGGTCACTTACACATATGTATGCTCAATAACGGCAAAAAAGTGCGAACAATTGTGATGTGTTTAAAAAATGTAATATTTTCTATATTTTTTGAAAAAACATTTATTAAAGAACAATTATCAAAATCATGTTTAAAATGAAAAATCTGATTCATGTCAAACAAAGTAAATTTTATCTTGTTTTAATATTTTTTCAAGCTGTGTTTATGTTATCTTGCTGTCTTAGGCCGATTTTCTTAAATTAAGTATGGTAGGAAAATAACGTAACAAAATACATACTATCAACTACAGTCGTCAAAAGACAAACAAACAAAACTAGCGGAGTATAACCGCTCGTTGCTTTCGTTAACATGTTTATAATTTCGATAGAATTAAGTAGTTTTAGCTTAATTTTCTTAATAAAATCACCTATGCATTTCGTTACATTGATTTACATAAATGTAATTTATAATTATTGATTTAATAACATCTGTAAAAGAAAACAAGAAAATAAATAACTTTCTACAAATAAATAACTTTTTAATATCGCATTCTCCTCCAAAACTAGTCGATGAATAGAAAGAAATACATGAAATAAGACATATTAAAGTTTTAAAAAACTATCAATTTTATTATGTAATTGGGTTTAATATGTTCGTTCATTTAAGTTTTTTATCCTAGAATATATCATTTATTTTAATACATAAAAATGAGCAGAAAACGTAGTTTTAAACTATAAGGAGAAAGTGGGAGGTCAATGCGCGAAACAAAAACTAAGCGAAATCTCATTTTGCCTTTTACATTCACAGTAATCAAACGTTTCTTTACTTACATCATATACCGAATACTTCATAAACATCTGGCCTGTAGTCCATTAAGGCTGATATTTTGAAAATAAAAATTTCCTACGATCACCGACTATTTGGCATATACAACATTTAGAGAGTAATAATATTCGGAAAAGTATTAAGTTCCTACTCAGCTATTTTTTAATAAGTGGGTGACATCCGAAAATGCCATATACGATAATGTTAATAAAATACACACTCCTTTTTGGAATCAAACCATATTTTGTAAAAATAAACCAGTCTATGTATATACATTTGTTATTATGAATTGTAGATCTCTTGTGGGGTAATATAGATTCACCGGATCTTTATTTTGTGTGCACAAACTTAACTTTAATTACTTATATATATATATATATATATATATATATATATATATATATATATATATATATATGAATTTACATAGAACTAGTAATAAAGGCTGTGTCCATGTAGTAAACCACTTTAAAGAAAACACCTGTGGAAAATTGTCTTTTTCAATACAGATTATTGAAAAATTTAAAGATAATGGATATGATAGTTCTGGTAAGGTAGATGATAATACACTTGAAATGCGTCTAAATAAAGAAGATGAAATAATTAAGACGAATCAGAAAATGTAGGGCGATTGTATCTAGCTTTGCCTCGCTACGGTACTAGAGATAGAACACATGTAAATAGGAACGATAGAGAATCTGTCGTTTCACGCGAAGAATTAAAAAAAAAACTAAAGAGATTATCATGACTAATATTTCCGAGTCTTTTA
>OY744541.1:40178125-40180625 GCA_963556195.1 Sepiola atlantica | reverse complement strand
TATATATGAGAGAGAAATATGTATTAATAGAAGAAAAGATACACCAACTACTAAATACTTAACATTGAAGTGATAACGGTTATTAGAAAATATACGTGTACATAGCCCCTGAATAGAAATTGGAAAAGAACAAGAACTGAAAATGCACGTAAGCAATGCGATCATTTTCATTCACAGTTCTGCGTGTTGTTCATTTTTTTATCTTCTTATAATCTATTGGCAGACTTGTGCGACATTCTGCCTAAATGTCTGTGACATTCTAAAAATCAATTTTTGTAGAATTTCTACCCCCCCCCCCATTTTTATTTTAAACGCATAGCAGCTTACATTTGAGTGCATATATTGTCAGGCTATCACTGAAAAACACATGGCAAGATTTATTTAGCAGATTTGCAACATTATACTTAAGTTAAAAAAGACATAAGTTTAGAGTGGTTCTAACCTTTTTGTACTGACGTGTGAGGAGGGTGATAATTCATGACGGTAAAACCTATCTATGTTAAAGAAAACTTTGTTCGCAATATAACTTATTCCTTTTTAAATATCGCTAAAGGTATTAGTCATATACGATAATCTTACCTACCCTATCTTAAAAGTCAGATAGTTAAAGTTGGGTTTTCTAACTGTTGATTAATAGCTTCAATAAGTACTTTAACTTCATTTTAAGCCGCTAACGTAGTCGTGTACTCCACCACGATACTAAACTAGATATTTGCCGGAAGTATTTCCTTTTTGTCTTCCAACGCTGGAAAAGTTGAGACCAGTGTTTAATGCGATGAAAATCCGGTTCCTCAAAAACGGGCATTTGATTCAGTCTATAATTTCCTCTTCATTGATTGATGATAGAACAGATTATGTGTAGATTAAAAACATATACTACACTTTTTTCTCACCCAAAAGGTAGACAACAATCGTTACTAATATAAAAATTAGAAAGATTAAAACGTGTTAATTCATATTGTGCGGCCAGCTAGCAAATGATTGAATTCCTTTTTTTCTGATGCACGGACCCGTAATTGTGTACCGACACGTACTTCCGGTTGTGTTTAATGTTGCTGTCATACGTAAATTATCACTCATGCGCTGATGAACAGTTTGAATGCATTTAACATTTTATCAGTTACTTTAACGCGCTTTACTACGCTTTAATTAACCATAACCTTATTTGATCAACAGCAAGGATTTTGAAATAGGCAGGTAAACAGTAGACGATACAAATATCTAGCATACATGTAGCTACACGAGACGTTTTTTTCAAGGTAAGTAAACGATAATGAACGTTCATACGAACGTATGATCCAACGAATGACTCAAATATATTTCGTTGAATCAATAAAATAATATTTAAAATAGCATGTGCTTTTTATAGTCACACATTCGTTTGCTGATTACAACTGTAAAGAATACACCAATATGGCATTCAAAGCCACAGTCCACACGTGTGAATTCAATTAAAACCCTTTAGGTTATTATATAGGAAATATTCAAGACCTAAACCCCGAATGAATTAGTCATTTAGATAAGACACAGAGCCATGCTCGGGCAAATGGTCGCTACAGAAAAAAAGTAGTTGTGTACAATATACTCACATACTTGACATATGAAGAGACATACGTTGGTCAAGTGTATTCATAATGCACACAATATATAAAAGTACTACATGTGTGTTCAATCTACTATTTATTGTTCCATCATCCTAATTACAGTACAATAATACCT
Organism: Sepiola atlantica; assembly: GCA_963556195.1. Classification (NCBI taxonomy): domain Eukaryota; kingdom Metazoa; phylum Mollusca; class Cephalopoda; order Sepiida; family Sepiolidae; genus Sepiola; species Sepiola atlantica. Next base: position 40,178,906 of record OY744541.1, on the reverse strand, counting down.
TGTTAAATACTTGTATCGTACGATGGATCGAATCTGTAGTAGTGCATAGACGTACAGTTTCCCTGAATCACGACTATTCAGTGTGGCTAGATGATCAAGTAGTTTAAGCTGATATAAAAGCCAGACCGTTTATTTTTTAAATCAGAACTTATCAAGTAGGTCATTAGAATTAGCTACGAAATAAGGTACATATGAATGGTTTTATACATATTATCAAGGTCCTAGAGTGCCCTCTTCTTCTTAAGAGCAATGCCTTATTGCTAATAGTAGCTCGCGAGTTTACTTATCGAAGTGCTCAATTATAATATGCAGGTATATGGAGTTATACACAAACATCAAATCTATAAAAATATACGTATGCACACACACCAATATATATATATATATATATATATATATATATATATATATATATATATATATATATATATATATATGTATGTATATATATATGTATATGCGATTGGAAGAAATACTCACATGCAACAAAAAAACAAAGAGGAAGAAAGAAAGTGCTAAATGTTAAAAAAAGGAAAGAAGAAGAAGAAAGAGTGAAATCAACAATTGACTGCTGAACGCTGATTGAGAACGTCACGCGTATGCCAGAATTAGTAGTAATTTCAAACTGCTAACGAAGGGATTAAAACAAAGGAGGAGGAGGAGGAGGCAGAGGAGGAGGAGGAAGAGGAAGAAGAACAAGGGTTAAAAGTTAACCGTTATCGTAACAACTTAAGTCCATTTCATATAGAATCGATTTAGCAGAAGTGTTAGAAATGTTATA
>OY744541.1:40165625-40173125 GCA_963556195.1 Sepiola atlantica | reverse complement strand
CGAAAATACGTAAAAGTGGAAATATTTAAAACACCAATAAAGTTACAACTCGACTCCGGCTCCGATATTTCTATTATAAACCTGAATACATGGAAAAAGTTGGGTAAAAAACCAACCATGATGAAAACGAGTAAATCAGCCCTGACGGTAACTGGTGGTGGTATAAAATTTGAAGGAGAAGTTGTCCTTCCGCTAAAATTAAACGGGATTACGAAGAAATTAAAAATATTCGTACTGAAAAATAGTGAAAATCTGTTTGGAATAGATTTAATTGAGAAATTTGGACTATGGGATAAGCCAATCAATACATTCTGTAAAAAAAATAGAATGTTCTTCTCCAACAACAGTAAATATAAAAGACGATTTAAAAGAATTATTTCCTGAAGCATTCACGACTAACTTAGGTCGCTGTAATAAATTCAAGGCCTCGTTTGAACTTAAAGTAAACGCCAGCCCAATTTTTAGAAAAAGGCGAAACGTTCCGTTCGCTGGGTTGGAAAAGATTAATAAAGAATTAGATAGATTGGAACAGACAGGAATTCTATCAAAAATAGAACACAGCAAGTGGGCAGCCCCCACCGTATACGTAAAGGAAAAGAATGACGAGATTAGAGTGTGCGCACATTTTTCGACCGGGGTCAACTCCCTATTAAAAGATCACCATTACCCTCTATCAAGCCCAGAGGAAATATTCACGAAGTTAAATGGTGGTAATATCTTCTCTAAGATAGACTTGAGCGACGCATATTTGCAAATACCGGTCGAGGAAAATTGCTCAAAAATACTATGCATCAATACGCATAAGGGATTATACAAATACAACCGATTGCCCTTTGGCATCAAAGTAGCGCCTGCCATTTTTCAGCAAGCGATCGACACCATGCTAAGTGGTATTGAGTGCGCATGTGCATACCTGAACGACATTGTTGTCAGGAGCAAATCCCTACAAGAACATAAGGAACATTTGAAACAAGTATTTACTCGAATACAAGAATTCGGCTTTAAAGTAAAAGTAAGTAAATGTGACTTTTGTATGAGCGAGATTAAGTATCTTGGACACATAATAAACAAACATGGACGACGTCCAGACCCAGACAGATCTGCGGCAATAAAAAATATGCCAGCACCTGATAACGTAACAACATTGCAGAGTTTCTTAGGACTCGCAAATTATTATCAATCTTTTATTGAAGGAATGCATAGCTTGCGAGCCCCCTTAAATCATCTGCTTAAAAAGGATACACCTTGGAACTGGACGCAAGAATGTCAAACCGCTTTTGACAAAATAAAGAGCGCACTAACATCCGAATTATTCTTAACGCACTTTGACACAAAATTAAAAATAGTCGTCGCTAGTGACGCTAGTTCCTACGGCTTAGGAGCATGCATTCAACATATTATGCCGGATGGGTCTAGAAAACCAATAGCGCACGCTTCAAGAACGCTGATACCAGCCGAGAGGACATATTCACAAATCGAAAAAGAAGCATTGAGCATAATCTTTTCCGTGACTAAATTTCACCGATATTTATATGGTAGACAATTCTTACTTGAAACCGACCATAAACCGTTAGTCACGATCTATGGATCAAAAAAAGGATTGCCGGTATACACCGCAAATAGATTGCTGCGCTGGGGTACAATCTTACTTAATTACGATTTCCAGCTACAACATCTAGCATCAAAAAAGATTTGCCATGCGGATGGACTGTCAAGACTGATACCACAGAAACACAATCTGGAAGAATCAGTCATTGCAGCAATTCGGACAAATGTTGAAGTAAAAAATATGGTAGCAAACATCATTAAAAAACTACCCGTAACTTTGTCGGACATTAAAAGGGAAGCCGAGAAAGACGAATGCATAAAGGGCATAAAAGAGAAAATTATAACGGACACAAAGGTGCAGGAAGTTTTCTCCATATGTAACGATGTGTTACTGTACAGTGAGAGAGTGGTAATACCCAAAACATTGCAGAATAGGATGTTAAGAGATTTCCATACGGGACATCCGGGGATAAATCGAATGAAGTCGTTAATGAGAAGCTACGTGTACTGGCGTAACATGGACACTGACATAGCAGCAACAATAAATAAATGTAAAGGATGCCAGTTAGCAGCAAAATCCCCACCTATAGTACACAAACCTTGGCCGAAAACCGACCAACCATGGTCGAGAATCCACATGGACTTCGCTGGTCCGGTAAGAGAAAACTATTATTTAATTGTTGTGGATAGTTACACAAAATGGCCGGAGGTAATGCGTTGCAGGAATCAAACAACGAACAACTCAATAGGGTTCCTAAACGAGTTGTTTGCAAGATTCGGTGTACCAGACACACTGGTCACTGACAACGGAACGCAGTTCACATCCGCAGAGTTTAAGGATTTTTGCGACACGTTCCGGGTGAAGCACATCACGACTCCGCCGTATCATCCAAGGTCGAACCGCCTTGCGGAAAGGTTCGTGGACACGCTAAAACGAGCGTTAAAGAAATCCATTGGAACACCAACAGAAAAAGCTTTGCAACAATTCTTGCAAGTTTATAGGATCACACCACATCCTAGTACGCATCAAACATATCACCAGCTGATCTAATGTTTGGCAGAAAAGTAAAATCAGCGTTTGATAAACTGTTGCCAAGACAGGCAATTATCCGAAACACCACACACACGAGAAGAAAGAAATATAACTCGGGAGATCGAGTATATTTTAAGTGCTACAAGAATAACCCATCTTACTGGGAATGTGGAGTAGTGGATAAACGCATTGGTGATTGTACATATATGATTAAAGGTCCACAGAGTATACATAAAATACACCTAAATCAGATAAAAAACGTCATATCCAAGATGATGATTATACGACAACAGTCGAAGAGGAAGAAACCATAGATATCATATACGAATCCTTTAATTTGGAACCGCCTCAATATACACCTGACCCCCGAAGATCAGGAAGGAAAAGAAAATTTAATGAACCATTGATGGTAAACCCAAAAAGAAAAAGATATTGAAATCTGTGTGATTTCAAATCTTGGGAGGGGGGTGTTGTGGTGGAAACCACTCATTTGCATATACGAATAACGTTACACTATGAATGGAAAGCCTAGGTTGGCCTTATTGTGTGTTACCTAAATGCCACCAGAAGTGACGCCGAAGAGCGTACATGTCCTCCCACCAAGATTCTCTGACTCGACACTTTCATTTGTACATACTGTAACTATACCTTTTCTTTAATACACTTATTATTGCATTCTCCTTGTTGTTTGCGTCTTCATTGTATTCCTCCCTAATTATTGTTCAACTTGCAACCACAACATATATATATATAGATGTATATATATAGATGTATATGTATATATATATAGATGTGTATATATATAGATGTATATGTATATATATAGATGTATATATATATAGATGTATATATATATAGATGTATATATATATAGATGTATATATACAGACGTATATATATAGATGTATATATATATATATAGATGTATATATATAGATGTATATATATATAGAGAGGTATATATATAAGTGTAAATATAGCGATGTATATAGATATATAGATGTATATATATAGATGTATAGATGTATATAGATGTATATATATATATAGACGTGTGTATATATAGATGTATATACATATATGTGTATATATATAGATGTATATATATAGATGTGTATGTATATATAGATGTGGGTATATATATAGATGTGTATGTATATATAGATGTATATATATATAGATGTATATATATATATAGATGTATATATATATAGATGTATATATATATAGATGTATATATATATACAGATGTATATATAGATCTATATATAGATGTATATCTTTATATAGATGTATATATAAATCTATATATATAGATGTATATATATAGATGTATATATAGATGTATATATATAGATGTATATATAGATCTATATATATAGATGTATATATAGATGTATATATAGATCTATATATATAGATGTATATATAGATGTATATATATAGATCTATATATATAGATGTATATATAGATCTATATATATAGATGTATATATAGATGTATATATAGATAGATGTATATATATAGATGTATATATATAGATGTATATATAGATAGATGTATATATATAGATGTATATATAGATGTATATATATAGATGTATATATAGATGTATATATATAGATGTATATATATAGATATATATATAGATGTGTATATATATAGATATATATATAGATGTGTATATATATAGATATATATATAGATGTATATATATATAGATAGATGTATATATATAGATGTATATATATATATAGATAGATGTATATATATAGATGTATATATATATATAGATAGATGTATATATATATATGTATATATATATATAGATAGATGTATATATATATATGTATATATATATATAGATAGATGTATATATATAGATGTATATATATATAAGATAGATGTATATATATATATATATGTATATATATATATAGATAGATGTATATATATATATATATGTATATATATATATAGATAGATGTGTATATATATATGTATATATATATAGATAGATGTGTATATATATATATAGATAGATGTATATATATTTAGATAGATGTATATATATATAGATGTATATATATATATATATAGATGTATACATATAGATGTATATACATATAGATGTCTATATATATAGATGTCTATATATATAGATGCATACATATAGATGTATATATATAGATGTATATATATATAGATGCATATATATAGATGTATATATATAGATGTATATATATAGATGTGTATATATATAGATGTATATATATGTATATATATAGATGTAGATGTATATATTTATATAGATGTGTATATATTTATACAGATGTATATATATGTATATATATAGATGTAGATGTATATATTTATATAGATGTATATGTATATATTTATATAGATGTATATATATATATTTATATAGATGTATATATATATTTATATAGATGTATATATATATATTTATATAGATGTATATATATATATATTTATATAGATGTATATATATATATATTTATATAGATGTATATATATATATTTATATAGATGTATATATATATATTTATATAGATGTATATATATATATTTAATATAGATGTATATATATATATATTTATATAGATGTATATATATATATATTTATATAGATGTATATATATATATGTTTATATAGAGGTATATATATATATTTATATAGATGTATATATATAGATGTATATATATATATTTATATAGATGTATATATATATATGTTTATATAGAGGTATATATATGTTTATATAGAGGTATATATATATTTATATAGATGTATATATATAGATGTACATGTATATATATATATAGATGTACATGTATATATATATATAGATGTAGATGTATATATATTTATATAGATGTATATATATTTATATATATATATACAGATGTATATATATACAGATGTGTATATATAGATGTGTATATATATACAGATGTGTATATATATAGATGTATATATATACAGGTATATATATAGATGTATATATATACAGGTATGTATATATATACAGGTATATATATATATATATAGATGTATATATATATATATATATAGATGTATATATATATAGATGTATATATATAGATGTATATAGATGTATATATATATATATAGATGTATATATATATAGATGTATATATATAGATGTATATATAGATAGATGTATATATATAGATAGATGTATATATATAGATGGATGTATATATAGATGGATGTATATATATATGGATGTATATATATATAGATGTATATATATATAGATGTATATATATATAAATGTATATATATATAAATGTATATATATATAGATGTATATATATAGATGTGTATATATACATAGATGTATATATATATATAGATGTATATATATAGATGTATATATATACATAGATGTATATATATATAGATGTATATATAGATGTATATATATATAGATGTATATATAGATGTATATATGTATAGATGTATATATGTATAGATATATATATATATATATAGATGTATATATGTATAGATATATATATATATAGATGTATATATGTATAGATATATATATATATAGATGTATATATGTATAGATATATATATATATAGATGTATATATGTATAGATATATATATATATAGATGTATATATGTATAGATATATATATATATAGATGTATATATGTATAGATATATATATATAGATGTATATATGTATAGATATATATATATATATAGATTTATATATGTATAGATATATATATATATATAGATGTATATATGTATAGATATATATATATATATATATATAGATGTATATATGTATAGATATATATATATATATATAGATGTATATATGTATAGATATATATATATAGATGTATATATGTATAGATATATATATATAGATGTATATATGTATAGATATATATATATAGATGTATAGATATATATATATAGATGTATATATGTATAGATATATATATATAGATGTATATATGTATAGATATATATATATAGATGTATATATGTATAGATATATATATATAGATGTATATATATATAGATGTATATATATAGATGTATATATATATAGTTGTATATATATATAGTTGTATATATATAAAGTTGTATATATATATAGTTGTATATATATATAGTTGTATATATATATAGATGTATATATATATAGATGTATATATAGATGTATATATATATAGATGTATATATATATAGATGTATATATATATAGATGTATATATATATAGATGTATATATATAGAAGTATATATATATAGATGTATATATATAGATGTATATATATAGATGTATATATATATAGATGTATATATATATAGATGTATATATATATATAGATGTATAATATATATATAGATGTATATATATAGATGTATATATATATAGATGTATATATATATAGATGTATATATATATAGATGTATATATATATAGATGTATATATATATAGATGTATATATATATAGATGTATATATATATAGATATATAGATGTATATATATATAGATGTATATATATATATAGATGTATATATATATATATATAGATGTATATATATATATATATAGATGTATATATATATAGATGTATATATAATATATAGATGTATATATATATATATATAGATGTATATATATATAGATGTATATATATATATATATATGTATATATATATATATAGATGTATATATATATAGATGTATATATATATATATATATATATATAGATGTATATATATATAGATGTATATATATATATATAGATGTATATATATATATATAGATGTATATATATATATATAGATGTATATATATATAGATGTATATATATATATATAGATGTATATATATA
>OY744541.1:40158744-40161244 GCA_963556195.1 Sepiola atlantica | reverse complement strand
GTACATGTAGATGGATATAACACATATATATTTTATGACAATATAGATAGACATTGATTATGATCAAAATAAATGGTTGCCTACCATTCCTCTTGTTCAACTTGAAACCATTCTTGTCGGCGCCCTCTAATTAATACTGTTGATTGCTGTACATTTGATGAGTCACTTTGATTATATAATCCTTTCGCCCGACTTAAATCGATCGTTTTTCACGCGAAACGGCTGAGATTGATCGTAGTCACAGGCTCATGATATATGCGGTCTCATTTAAGTTGACACACTAGCCGTTCGCACCGCGCATCATGTCGAGGCTTGTTGGTCGCTTTGCGGAGAGCCGTTGATTAAAATAACCAGTCGCTAATCGCATTAACGATTGGCGACGTGTAAAGTGCTGAACTTTCATCTGCTATATTTAAAACAGCCAGAATGGCAATGCCCATAATTATTTGACCACGTTCTTGATGCTATCTACAATAATGTTAATATCGCCTATCTCTACAAACGTATATATGTATAAATAACCTCACAATGACTCCGGAGCCAACATCAAAGAAATATTGTGTATCAACTCAAGTAACACATACTACCAATAGTTATATAAATGTGAGTATGTATCTGTGTATAGACCTCTTCAAAATTGAGCTTTTTCTTCAAACATATGGAAACTGATATTATTCCCATTCTCCAAGGTCTAAATTAGCTAAATATACCAGTTATTGTGATCTTGGATCTTGACTATGCCTGCCTCAAGCGCCATGTAATTTTATTGTTGACGTTTTTCAAAAACGCTGCAAAATTTAGGATATTATGTCCTTATTTTCATTGTGGCTTTCCAGAGGTTGATGCTATAGCATTGAAAGTGGTACCAAATGAAAGCTAATACAATGTTCTTGCATATGGTAGTAAACACATGAACACCTGTGTTTATTTTAATTAATTTTAATGCACAAACATATATATTTTTTATGCTTGGAAAGGATGCCATCATATAATACATAACTTCATCTCAAAAATGTTACTCTTAATGCATGTATATAATTTATTATCACTAAGTATGTTTTATCTCTTCATTTCAGATTGTAAGTTAAAGCTGATTTGTTAAGATTTGTGAACTGCTGACAACATGACATCTGGAAGACAACTATGCTGTGGGAAAGTGGTCAGCGATACAAGTGAACGGGATAGAACCAACTGAAAAGAGAAGAAAGGTGGCACACCTGCCACAAGGTCATTCAGTGATGTGTATCTCATTGTGCAACCCAGCTCCAGCATCAGGGGCTCACAACTACCTACTAATCGCCAGGTGTTCCAGTATTTCCTGCATTTGAGGAATGATAATCCCAACAGTGACAATAGGTCTTTAGCCCATGATACAGTGGATGTCGTTTTGCCATTCTGGAATATGGCAAGGATTAAAACACTAACTAGACCAAATGCAGTCAACCGTTTCATGATCCTCCATGAAAAGTACAGGAAAATTGTTAAAAACAAGGGGAAAAATAACAAACCAGAGGAAGAGAAACGGGCTAACTTTCTGAAGGACTTAGACAAGTTATTTGATATTGGAGCTAAGGATGTTGTGGCGAAGATAAGAAGGAACAGGCTGCTCACAAAGGAGACCAAGGAAGAGGACGTCAATTTCTACTTGGGCCAACAGACAACTCGCCTGGCACACATGTCAGGTCATGATAAGGTGTTTGAGAAGAAGTCTAGAGAGAAAAGCTTCCGAGAAGAAAGAGAAGAGAGAATGTTATCATCAGTGACTGCTGCAGCAGCAGAAGTTGGGAAAATTTCAAGTGATGAAGACCCAGAGAACAGTCAAGGCTCTGGTACTAGTGAGGGTTCAGAATACACTGAGACAACACCAAGCTGTTCATCAAAACCAAGTACGATAACCTTACACTTTCCACACTCAGTTATGACCAGTGAAGAGATTTGTAGCACTTCAGATCGGTTGTCACTCTCTGACAACCAGACTACAGCCATTGTGTCTACAGTGTTGAAGGCAGGAGGCGCAGAACTTTGATGACTTTGTTATATCAGCCTCTACTACAAGACGAAATAGGATAAACACTCGTCATAACTTGTGCCAAAGTTACATGAATAACTTCAAGGAAAGTCCGCCAGATTACTGCACACTACACTGGGATGGAAAACTTCTACGGGATGTTCTTGGTGAAAGATACCCAGTGGAAAGTCTTGCAGTGCTCGTTTCTGGTACTCCACAGTATGAAGATGGGAAGCTGCTTGGTGTGCCCTTCATAGAAAGTTCCACAGGAATCCAACAGTGTAATGCTACATTGGAACTGATAGAAGCATGGGGTCTCACAGACAACATTGTAGGCTTGGTATTTGATACCACAGCAAGCAACAGTGGCATCAACAAGGGTGCAGCGAAGCTTATTGAAGAAAAACTAGGCAAAAAGGTATTCTACTTCGCTTGTCGCCATCACATATCAGAGGTAATAATTGGAAGTGTATGGGAGGCTGTGTTCAGCAA
>OY744541.1:40148744-40153744 GCA_963556195.1 Sepiola atlantica | reverse complement strand
GTGTTAAAAACACAGAACGATTGCTATTTACATGTACTTATGTTACTCCATCTTGTAAAGAGTTAACGTATTTCACATTCACAATATGAATTTTCTGGTGATACCAGATCAGGCTGCCCTGTGGCTCCCTGAGACGAAATTCACCTACATTGACGTTTTTTTTTTTTTTTTTGTTTTTTTTTTGTAAAACTTAATTATGTTCTACAAAACCAAAAACAAAAACAACAGCCCCTCTCCCTTTCTCCTTCCCCTTTTTTATTTTATTTTTAGAACTTGAAGCATAAATCTTTTACTATAATGACCGGATTCGGCATTAAATGACCCAAAAAGGGTTGATATGCCGTAAAACAAAACTACCAAACCAAAAACGATGATTAAACATTTGAAGATATAAAGAACTTGAAGCATAAACACTTTTACTATAATGACCAGATTCGGCATTAAATATTCCAAAAAGGGTTGATATGCCGTAAAACAAAACTACCAAACCAAAAACGATGATTAAACATTTGAAGATATAAAGAACTTGAAGCATGAAAACTTTAATGACCAGATTCGGCATTAAATAATCCAAAAAGGGTTGATATGCCGTAAACAAAACTACCAAACCAAAAAGGATGATTAAACATTTGAAGATATAAAGAACTTGAAGCATAAAAACTTTTACTATAATGACCAGATTCGGCATTAAATAACCCAAAAAGGGTTGATATGCCGTAAAACAAAACTACCAAACCAAAAAGGATGATTAAACATTTGAAGATATAAAGAACTTGAAGCATAAAAACTTTTACTATAATGACCAGATTCGGCATTAAATAACCCAAAAAGGGTTGATATGCCGTAAAACAAAACTACCAAACCATACCAATATGAATTTTCATTTAGTTTCAAAATTTGGTAACTGAACACTAGTGTTTACGTAAACGTATACAATACATTGTGTATAGCATGTATTGTTTCAGCGTCGAATAACTCGCAATTGCTTCATTTGTTACAGAATAGAGAACCAGAGCGATTCTCTGTGTCACCATTATTATCCAATGTGAGTCAGCAAAATTCATTCTGCGTTATCGTCATTTATTTTCGTCCCTTTTCACCTTGGCACCGTTTCCGGCTGTTGGCAGTCGGTCTTAATCACTATCTCCCCAGATGATTGATTGACAAATTGTCTGTATTATTTGTTATTGTTGCAGTCTAGTTCGAGCGAGATGGAAATCAGATAACGTGACATAGGAATCACTTTTGAGTAGGGGAACTACAGTGACTCTACGACAATAGACGTTTACAAGAGAAAACAATTTTTACAATGTACATTTTCGCTATCGAAAATACTGTCTTCGTCATAAAAAGTAGCTGGTTGCACTCTAAATAAGCTGTTCTCAGACTTGTTTTTCTGTAAAACGAAGTTTAAATAGAAAAAAAATAAAATAAAAATAACTTACAAATCGAGTACATTTTTTGTATGAAATCAGATTTCAAGATTAGGCTTAATATACTGGTATATATTAAATCTATTTCATCAAGTATTTATTAAAAAAAAATGTTTTTATGCTTGACCTACTACGCATACATCATTCAAAAATATCTCAAGAAGCATATTACTCCCTCTCTCTCTCTCTCTCTCATATATATATATATATATATATATATATATATATATATATATATATATATATAAGACGTATTTAAAGAATTCTAAAAAGAAAATACTTTGCCTATTATGTCCATTTATTCCTTTTCGGTTAAATGCCATTATTCAATCTCCCTTTTTTTTTTTTTGGTTTTTTCTCCCCACGTTACTCTTTTCCCGTTTTTAAGCGATATTCGTCGACGATTCTCTTGACAATGTTCCAGCCGAAAGGTACCTCGGGAATTAGTTTTTATTCTGTTAATTTTAGTCAATCTTTTTATTCTTTTTAAAAGTTTTTAATCGACGATTAAATATATTATTTAATATGTCCTCTCTTTTTTTTTCTTGTGATAGTGCCGCGACTCGCTATGACTTCGTTCATCATATTTAAAACCAATATATATATATATATATATATATATATATATATATATATATATATATATATATAACATTTTTATTTCAAATTCCAACGACCAAATCTTTATTCATATTTTTACTTGCCGAATTAAAAAAAATAATTCAACGTACCTTTTGACGATTATTTCGCACAGAACAACCAAGAATACGTAAATAGTTACCAGGAACCCTCGCTACAACGGCCTTTAAGAAGATCGCTCTATAATTTCCGGAAAAAATACTCAATAAACAAAGGTATTGCAGATACTAAATGGCTGGCCGTCTATTAATGGCTCTGATTGCCCTTTTGGGGAACAGTTTTCGGTTGGAAAGGCATAACATGTTGGTTTTGTTTTTAGTTCTGATGATTAGCAGTAACAAAATATCGTGGTATGTTTATTCCTGGTTGTTAATTTCCTTGCAAAAAAATTGTCAAGAGTTACATTCTATTATTTTTTTCAAATTCAGCAAGTAAAAATATGAATAAAAACTTCATCATTTGAATTTTAAATGCCATTGTTTATTTATATGTGCTCTGTTGTTAAGTGTTATCGAGTTTTTACATTGAACAGTTCTGGTATTTTGTTCTTATAATATACAGGGTGTTTCAAAAGTCTTGGGAACATTACAAATGCGTATATCTCATGAACTATTCCAGTTAGAAAAATGAAACTGATGCCATTTTAAAGCTTGCTTAATCAAGTTTTTGGTCATACTAATGATTTTCGTGTTATCTTTCCAGGTGCAGTAATGGCGTTCTCTAAACAAGACAAGGCATTTTGCGTCCTCCAATTTGCAAAGACTGAATCGTGGACATGTGTTCAGCGTGCATTTCGCAGGAAATTTAAAAAAAGAAGCCCCTGAAAGGAAATCCATTGTCAGATGGCATGCTACATTTGTGAAAGATGGGTGTTTGTGCCCAAGTAAGCGAACAGGTCGCCCTTCAACTTCAGAAGATGCAGTTGAGCAAGTTCGGACAGCCTTTCAGCGGAGCCCCCGTAAATCAGTGAAAAGAGCCAGCAGGGAACTTCAGCTTGCTCCAGCAACTGTCTGGCGTGTCTTAAGGAAACGACTGCAAATGGTACCTTACAAGCTCAAGTTGGTCCAAAAGTTGAAGGACACTGATAAGCCACTTCGCCGTGACTTTTGCATTGCAATGCAAGAGAAGTTGGAAGATAACGGCTTTGATGACCGGCTTGTTTTTAGCGATGAGGCGACCTTCCATCTGAATGGCAAAGTTAACAAGCATAACACTCGCATATGGGGTACTGAGAATCCTCATGAACTTCTTGAGCACGAGCGAGATTCACCAAAAGTGAACGTGTTTTGTGCAATTTCCAAGAAAGGTGTCTATGAACCGTTCTTCTTTGAAGAGGCAACTATCACTGGTGAATCCTATCTCAACATGCTGGAAGACTGGTTAATGGCTCAGTTGGAACAAGCAGAATCTGATGACTTCATTTTTCAACAAGATGGTGCACCACCACACTGGAGTCTTGAGTAAGGCAGTTTCTTAACACAAGGCTGCCTGGTAGATGGATTGGGAGATCTGGGCGAGGTGATGACGTTCTCATGCCCTGGCCTCCTAGGTCTCCAGATCTTACCCCGTGTGACTTTTTCCTTTGGGGCTTTGTCAAGCAACAAGTCTATGTGCCGCCCCTTCCAAGAGATATTGACGAACTAAAGGCTCGAGTAACGGCAGTTGTGGGAACCATTGACGTCAAGATGCTGGAACGCGTTTGGCAGGAAATGGACTATCGACTAGATGTCTGCCGTGTGACGAATGGTGCTCATATTGAGCAACTTTGAAGATTCCCCACAAAACTTGAAACTTTAACCTTTCCAACGGTACCAATTTCATTTTTCAACTCCTAATAGTTTTTGAGTTATTAAAAATCGTTATGTTCCCAAGACTTTTGAAACACCCTGTATATAAAAACATACATATATATACACATCCTGATTATATCTAAAAAGGACACATATCGGTTCCCTTGTGCTATATATATATATACAAGAAACGTATTATTAAACTAGGCTCGTGTTGAGAAGAACTGGCGCGAAGGTAACGATTATAGATTTTATTTCAAGAAAAAAACATATATGTATAGAAAGAGATTAACTGTTTGAGATTGTATGCACTAAACTGTTATCCACGGAAAACGAATTAGACTGAATTTAAATTATACATACAATTAGAGAGCTCCGTGATCAAATTGAATTCAGATTAACATTAATGAAAGACTTTGTTGCAGTAAAACTTCATTCATTACTAAATAAAATAGAATAAATCATTTCGATTGGAGTTCAAAGCCCTTTTTAATATAGTCTCAAAAGATGTAATTTTGTCTAAAAATATTCCGACGTAATTTCTACTTGCTTTAAAGAGCTTAACTCCTTAGTTTGTTCACGATTCCTGTTGAAGAATAACAATTCCAATTCCGTATTCCCAGATTGTGTCTCGGGTTTTCTTATGTAAACCAACCTATCACTTTACGGTAAGTTCTTCCTAAAACGTAATCGCTTCGCCACCGCGACCGACCTGGCCAAAAGTTTAAGGGGCGTCCGGAAATAGAAGACAAATCTCTGTTAAGTCCTGTGCCGGATTTATTGTGATCCCTTCCCGAATGTTCGCTTGCTTATGGAAATCTCCAATATCACGAATACCCCGGCCATTGTACTTAATATCTTGCTGCAGTGCCAGTTCACACTGATTGATCCCGCGGTACCTAGAACTGTCTGAGACATTGTTGAAATAAGCAAATCCGACTTATATACATGAAAGATGACTTGTAATTTAACGAGTGTAAGGGATTTCTTCGAAGTTTCTATTTGAGATTCCGTTTCCTATAACGGTTTTACATATGTTTTGGTTTCTATATATTTCATCAAAGTGGCAAAGCCTGAAACAAAACAATTACTTTTATATTTGTTCTGTTGTCATGAGATCATTCTCCCAGGAATTACC
>OY744541.1:40123744-40138744 GCA_963556195.1 Sepiola atlantica | reverse complement strand
CACTTAAATTTTGTATTTATTTTAGCCTTTACGCATTAAACATATTGGTTTACGTGAATTTTAAATCAATTCAAGTGACAAGCTCGGTGGGCCGATCTCGAACCATATCGGTTCCATATACTACTGCTTTTATGATGCTGACAATTTTTATGTGGTCTTTCCTTTTTTTCAACTTTTATCTATTCAAAACAAAGTGTGCCACTGATACCTACGGGGCTACTGTTATTAGGTGGGCATTCTAAGTTGAGAGTTATACAGCAATATGTTGGTTCACATTACATTTAAATTTCTGTATGTTGGTACAGTGGGGGAAACGGAGAACATGGACGGAATTACACGGAAAGGAGCTATTTGCTTAGAAATTTTCCTGAGATCTGGGGGACTTTTTTAGTGAAAGGGTCTGAATGCACTGTTTGTCGGGGTTATTTACATTTGTTATTTTATTGCATTAAGTTCGGAGGAGCACCTTTCATGGCAGTACTTGTAATACAACACTGCGGTATGGGGCAGGTGCTGGAAGTACCTAATCCTAGAATGAATTCATGGAACTAATGCCACAACAGAATCGAGCTGGTCAAAAGTCGTTCTAAACTAACTCATATGAATTTATGATATGAGAAATATGGTGTATATCTATCATTATACTAAGGATGAATCAATCAACGTTTTTTTTCCGAAGGCTTTTTTATTTGAATCGCATAAAATATTCTTTGGTTTAGTTATGTTTTCGAAAGATTAGTTGTAATTGTTCTAATTAGCGGTGATATCAATTAATTCAAAAAATCTATATTTTACGAAGTTTCTGTATATTACTCTCTCCCCCACACACTTGCTCTTATTTTATACGGTATCTATCACTTTCGCTTACGTCACACTCACTCTTTCTTCTTAAAAGAAAGGTGATAAAAGTAACTACAAAACAGAAGATTGAAATAGTCCATTATGAACAGTTAATCATTTCACACAAAAGTGTAATTCTATTTAACCCATAGCTGGAGAGTAAAACAGACAAAAAGAGATGACTATTGAACAGTAAGACTATGTTTGAAATTTGTCTTGTTTTTTTTTAATGAACTGCCTTAGTAAAATCAGTTATATTTCTTATTCAAATAACCTTAACAAAATATTGAAATAGTATGTTACAAAAAATAGGCAATGTTATCACATTGCGTGATACTAGCAAAGCAAAGCGATGAAGTGAGATAGAAAAAGTTTCCCGTTTGTCTTCTTTTTCAATTAAACTGGTATTGCAAACTCACCTTTTTCTTGATTATAACAATCTCACTCGAGCCAAATAGAGGAACCCAACGAGTCACAAATTGTCTAGTTCTTTTAGAATATTGTCCTCATAACGAGGGAAGATCTTCCTTCGTTCGTTCACTGATGAGTCGTATACTCGCAATGTTTTCTATATTTTAAAATGGATTTGATTCACTTAAAACTGAAGCTACACTTTACAAACAAGAATTGTATTAATAACTATCACCATAAGAGGGAAGAAGAGATACCATTGTTCTCCGTTACTCATGTTTTAACACGATCTTTGGCAAGGCAACTTTGGCAGCAACACAATCTTATTTCAATATACAAACTTGCATTATGTCTAATCAAATATCTACGTTCTCACTGACTATGGCAAACCGTCTGTCAGTCATATTGTAGAGGAAGTAACGCACATTAAATAAATTACTACGCAATTTGTACAAATTAAATTATAAATATTCTGTTTACAACCACGAGAACGTATAGAGCATTCAAATGTTCGTAAAATAAACTGAGCCAGCGTCAGGCTGATTGTGTGAGTATGAACAGTTCAGTGTGTGTAGTTTTTTCTCTCGTGAATCGTTTAAAATAATGCTTGGTTGACGCGGGAGCTTGTACGTTGTTTAGCCTGTTACACGTCGTTAGATGTTGTTCCTATATACTTGCCGCCCCACAACGGCAGTTAGACGCAAGGTACGTTTTTAATGTGGGAAATATCCAGGTACCCCAAAAAGTACACTCTGGCTTATTAATAGAACAAAAATAACAAACAAATATTTTGTCTAGAAAGATTTCTCCTTCACTGGCCGAGAACAAAAATGATGAGGTGTAGTATCAGAACAGATACTACACTTTGTTCGTCGCATAGTGTTACAGTGACGAGTTGGAGATACTTGACTGTATAATCTGTGTCTCTTTGTTTAACTGTGTGCAAATCGTAACTCAGCAGTTTAGCGCCAAATTTTTAATTTATTTTTTCGTACTTTTGGTGGCATTGCATTTGGCTCTTCTGATTGGCTAAAATATATATATAGTCGACTATATCATTTTATTTAAATTTCAGGCTAATTGTGTACCGAACATGAACCATTTTTTAAATGTCTTGTTAGTGTTCGGACGCGCCTCGTCAGTCATATACATAGGAGAAATAGTTGCACCATGTGTCCTTAAAACATCTATTCGTCTTTGAATTAATGATCGTTACATTGCTATGTTCTTGAAGGAAAACTAAGAGTGATCAACCGGAGCAGACTATGTATTCGGGCTTGGATCAATGTATATATCAGGTTATCATTCCTGTATTTGTCTTCTTCACTCAAAAGCGGGTTTATTTCTCGGAAACAAAAGCAGCATAACTCTAGAATGAGTGGCGGCAAAATTATACAGTTATTTTTGTTCTCATTAAGTACTCCTTATTAAAGAGTGTACATTTATGCAGATTAATAACTGCTCTTGTGTCTAACTTTACTGTCATTGGGAGGCCAGCATGACTCTACTCTGAAGTAAAACTCTTTAGCTACTCACGTACTGCTCTTAAATTGATACTAGTAGTAAAGTGTGAACGTCACAAAGAAAACACACAACATGACAAATGTAAAAAAAAATAATGAAACAAGGGGGGTAACTCTGGTGAATGAAATCGAGTTTTTATCACAAAGGTTCGTATACCAATTTAAAAAAAAAATGTATTTAAAAGACGTACGATGTGTACTTTTTTATTTTTATTTCTTGCACCTTCAGATAATTAGTCTTAATGCATTTATTCTAACCTACTTTCATTTGTGACGCAATCTTTTCATTTACTGTAAAAGTTTGGGTTTCTTTACTTTCTGTTACATGACTTGCGATTTTTAATTAACGTTATCCGTTTTTATTTAATTTGTTTATTTTTCTCAATTTTAGAAACTTTGTTCATTTTTGTTCAACTTAAGAAACATTTGTGTTTTTTCGTTTTGAGAATCTTTCTCTCTGAATTATTTTCATTTATCATTCGAGTTTTAGTATATTTCTTAAACTTATTATTACTAGAAAATATTATGCTTCCTCTGGTCACATAATTTTGCTACCCTGAGACGATGGTATTATGACAAACGAATATATACACTACCCCAAAGAAGAAGTTAATACCTTGGAGGATGGTATAATGACGAACGAAAATATACTACACTATGTCCCTCAACGGAAGAGATGATACCTGCTAGGATGTTATTATGACAATAGAGCAGATAATACACTAAGCATCCACCCACCCAAAATGGAGGACGTAATGTCTGGGAGGTGAGTATTATTGAAACATAACAAATATTACACACTCCTCCAAAACAGCAGAACGAAATCCTCAGGAGAATGTTATCTTAAAGACGGATCAGATACTAAACTACTCCCTCTAAAAGGTAATACCTGGGAGGATTGTATTACGACGAACGAACATATACTACACGAACTCATCAGAACTGAGCATTAAAAGGTGATACATTAGTTTGATGAAATAGTATAGCAAACTGAATTGAGCATTATAATGGTCGACACAATTTTTTAACGAGCATCAAAACTATATTAGCTGATTTTTGAATGCCGATTCATGAAGTGCCTTCTATTTTTCCTAACATGTCAGGTTTTGTCTGTAAAAATATCATCAAATTTACGATTTTTTTTACGTAGGATGACACATATTCATGAGGTGTTTATGTATACTGATATCATAGAGAGTAGAAAGTAGAGTTTGGCTTTACTTTTAATATTCTCGTAACATTCGCGACTTTTAGCTTGCCCTTTAGTGCTCACATTCCATGATTGCTGTTTCTGACAAATGGGGAAGAATTGCTGTTTTTTTGCTCGAAATCTATCCATCTAATACTTATCGTTAGCTGGTTTTTGACCTTGAGATATTATTTTTTCAGTCATTTTCAATGTTACAAAACATAGTATAATTTCGAAATGTGAACATTTTAGGAGGTAGTGCATTTCTCAACCCCCCCCCCGCGTTGCCAAAAATTTCAATCACTTCCGATCCTCAGCTGGAGAAACGGAATCTGCCGGGTATCCACCTGAAAATCATTTCTAGTACCCCAACAATCGACTAGGGCTGAAAATCTCCCTACTAGGAGGGATACTCCATCACCTGATTTTTAAAAACTTTTTTGAGTATTGTTTGTAAAAGAAAATCAAATTTGGTTCGTGTCATCTTTGCAGCATTCGACAATTTTCAAGAAATCAGACCCACAGAAAAATCTGACACCCTATTTATTACATTAAATGAACATTGAAAGACGAGTCTTAAATCATAAATTACTTTGCTCGTAATGTCATAAAAAGAAATCCTTAAGATTCATTCATTTTCGCATGAGGAGAATTTGATCTGGTTCCCTGTCTTCTACCACCTGCATATCAGGAAATTTAAGTTGTAAACGACGGAAAGATATGGTGCCATATTAATGAAATGTCTTTCTTTTATGTTGGATTTGTTAAATCCAAAAATGGTTAATAGATAGATGAAATATAATGTAAACCCCACACGCGTATGTGCACGCTGGTTTCGTCAACCTCACACGTGCACACGATAGTCGTAGTGGCAATAAAAAAAACATATCGATCGAAATTCCTCTCGGCCGGGATGGCGACGACGATGATGATGACGTCGCCGATCTTTTCGTCTCGTCCAGCTACAAATACACGCCCACGTTGAAACTGTTTATTTTAGCGAGCGATCACTGGGCGAACACCAATCACTTGGCTCTGTGAGGGCGAAATATTATTCAAGCAGAACAAAAGGAAAAGAACAATATTCAACAAATCGGTCGGGTTTTTTGTATGAAGAAGTAATTATTAATAAAATAAAAGAATTGATTTTACATTAGATTAAAGTCTACCGTACTCGTAAAAGTTGTTTTCTCTAAGTTATCTCGTTGGTTTTCTGTGTGTGTGTAAATTCGTTCACAAGCGGTTGTTCGTCACAAATTAACTGGCGAAAGCGACGGTGGGGATTTCGTCCGGTTTTCTTGTCTTCGGCGCACGCCATCTTTGCGCGCACCGAGCGAACGTCCGACTCACTCGACGATTCAACTCTGACTGACTGCCTTGTTCTGAACTTCTATATTCCTCTTATTGAAAGGGTCTATTGTCATACACCCCTTTCTCCGCCATATTTCTCTCTACGTCTCTTCTTCTCTCAGGGGGGGCACGGGTCTCGCTTCCCCTTCCCTAGAATAAATGGAATTTCCTTTCTGGCCTGGCGTTATCTCATTCTCGCCGTGTGGGCCGGAGGGGCTTTGCTGTAATTAACGATGACAGGCCTTAATAATTATCTGCCAAGTTAAAGCAGACCTACAGAATCGTAAACCCAAAGCGTATCGCCTACTCAAACAAGTATATCTCTTTGTTGACATTATTAGAATAAAAGCTAAGTTCATGGATTTTCCTAATCTTCAACTTCCCATCTGGCAACTGTCTCCTTACCTTGGAAAGTAATGGATTGTGACTGAAAAACACGACCTAACCAGACTGGCTGACGCCTCGTTCTTGTTGTCTTAATAAGTTCGTTTCTACGTCAAATGTATACTAGTTTTATATCTCCACTTCGTCTCTACACAGGGCCTAGCATCTCCACCACCAAGATGTATACTAGCGCTTAACCAGGGTACCCGATCCCCATGGGGCTTCGGATACTTTGTCACAATAATATGTAGTGAAGCTATGTATGCTTATCAAAATGGTTGTATGAAATGAGTCTTTTTTTTTTCAAACAGAAAAAAAGCATATTATACTGATTTTATGAATAGTTTTTAAATATTGTAAAATATCAAAATCTCAAGAAAGTACAAAACAAACGAGGGATCTTCCTGCCACTTTAAAGATAACAAAGACAATTGACGAGTTTTACAAGAAAGTCTACTGCACTTACTTGAAAATCGAACTAAGTCACCAAGATAAGACATGGGTACCTCACGCTGTCTGAAACTCATGCGAAGAAAGTCTAAGACTCTGAGCAATAGCAACCGAACAGCTGTTTACTTCAGAATTCCCATGAACTTTCATAGACCAGACAATTATTGAATGACGGACTTAGTTGAATTTACCAACACGAACGTAAAGAACATCAACATTTTCATCATTTCTTTCGGCTCCACAGTTAATTTCTTCATTAAGGCCAATAAAATAAGGTCAATTTTGAAAGAGTTACATGATATACATATTTCAGCTGAATCTCTTGCATAAAATCCTGCACCAGATCAGTTATTTCATAGAATAAAATTGGTGCCGTGATTAAACTAAAAAAAAAACAACATTGTAGTTTTATTGTTTTTTTAAATTATTTTCATCGGTTTAAAAAGGAAAATATAGTTGCGTTCGCTAATTTTGAGTTGTATGTATAAAATTGCCAAAAAGGGTGATTTTGTCCAGAAAGAACATCATTTCAAATTCCCTCCCTCCCTCTCTCTCTCTCTCTCTCTTTCTTATATATATATATATATATATATATATATATGAGAGACAGAGGCATTGAATGGCCGAGAAAAAAACACAATTCAGTCATCAACAGGAAGTGCATTGAAAGTACTGAAATGCGGAAAAGGCCTATATTCACTCAAATTAAAGTGAAGCAAGCCGCCTTTATCAGCATGATATAAGGTTGGTACGAAATGACGAATTGAGTTACCTTGGCGATCATAAAACGCCGAGTATAATGAAAATCTTGAGACCTGCGAACATATATATGTATATATATATATATGTATATATATATGTATATATATATGTATATATATATGTATATATACATATATGTATATATATATATATATATTTAAACACAATTAAACAATTATTTACTTATATTTTTTTAATTAATACGTACATATTTCATATCAGACTCCTCAGTGTGGAGGTAACTGTCCTACTAGTCACGTTATTCAGACTCAAAATCTAGTCACTTTTTACTCAAAGCCAAGCATTCTAATCGATGCAGCTGTCGTAATAGCTATACAGATTGCGCCAAATGATGTCTCTTATGTTTTAACAAGCAAACATTTAGCTGTTGTATCGTGTTCAACAAAACGTGTGTTTAAGAACTCGAGTTTAGAATGAATTAAGAGGCGTATAACTTCTTCTGAAGTGCCTAGAGCAAGACTATTAAAACATTATTTAATAATAAAGAGTTGTTAATCATATATATATATATATATATATATATATATATATATATATATATATCATTAAATGAACACTATACATAAATGTTATCATCCATCGATATCTTATGTTCAGGGAAAACACTGGATACTCAAACGTCTTGTTACGGTGAAACCGAATGTATGATCAATAGTTGCAATTGAAATAAAACATATATATGCTATTGTACAAGTAATTCGACACTTTTGTTATTTCTCTTAAAAAACTAAATTATACTCTATATATGCATCATATATATATATATATATATATATATATATATATATATATATATATATATATATATATATATGTCATTACGGGTTTACACATCATAGAACACATTATTTTTAAAAAGTTATCTAAAGAATTTGGAATGCCAAATAATAATGTTATGTTATTTTTATTTAAAAAATGATACAGCATTATTATTTAGTATTCTAAATTCTTCATATATATATATATATATATATATATATATATATATTCATCCTTCAAAAACTAAATGAAAACACATCAATAGTTAAGGAACAAAATTGGATTCAATGAAAAGAATGGATAAGCATTCATGAAATCTGTTGAAACTGAGCAAGAAACTGAAACACAACAGATGTGCGTTTTAATTTCAGCCTTGAACGCAACAAAGATCAAACATTATGATTCGATCACTTGTACAAAAAAAATGCATCTTTTTAAATCGTCGATTTCCGGAGGCGAGGCCAAGCGGGAGCGTTTAGTTTTCAATCGATGTTAAATGGCGGGGAAAGGGAGACAACTTCAACACGATTTCATAAGAAGCGCGTATAATTTTCTTTTAAACAAACCGTGAGCAAGTTTCTTCGCTGAGAAAAGGGAATATTTATTAATCTATATATGAAACCCCAAACGGGCTTCTCGGTAAAAAAAAACAAAAAACATCATGCCAAAGACAAAGAAAATAAATATCTATCCATTTAATGAGAATCGTTTGAAAATATATTAACAAATTATAAAAATTAGAAGTAAAAAAAAAATGTTATTAATGTTTATATCAATCAAATTGCATGGATTTTTATTCAAGTTTTTTTCAAGTTTTATTCGTATATTTTTAATTTTTATTTTCCTCAAGAGGTTTCTGCTCTGTTTTTTTTTTCACTGAAAATATAATGAATTGAATCTACCTGCTTCTTTTCTAATAGGAAAAACACAGTGAAGAGTCATTAATATGCATGTACCTTCTTTGTGAACATATTTCCCTATGTATTACCTATGTATTTATAAATCCGTATTTACAAAAAATGTTTTTTTTTAATCTGTTTATTAGAGAATCAGAATGTGCTGCCGGCGCTCACATAAGAACTGCTATGACATCACACATCTTCGAATGAACAATACTTAAAGTATTAGTCAAGCATCATCTACGAATGTTGGTTGGTTTATTGTTGGCTTTTCCAGCGCGCCAACCCCCTTTGCATCTTTTTATGACCTATAGCAGAAACTAATTACACAAAGGTAAAATCGTGAGGAACAAAAATATTATACATGACAGCCAGTTGCATGTGTGTCCTGTCCGCATCAAAACCTGTAAAAGTAAATCTGTAGATAGGCGCTAGAAAACCACGCTGATCAATTCAACGTTGAATTCAAAGAAGAATGGACACTTTCGCTTTTCTCCCGTGTACTTCATATTACGTAATGCCCTGCCGCAAGATCCAAATTCTAAAATCGTATCTCTTAAGTGAAACTGTGTTCATTTTAATTTAAAATTCACTTCGAAAATTTCAGATTAATTAAAATGCTATTCGATGTCTTAAAGTTTCACTCATGCAACTATATAACTTTATTTGTTTCCTTTTAATAGTCATTTTCATAACCTGAATCGATAATACTATAATATGTAATATTACCTTTATAATAGTGAAATACCTATACCATTCAAAGTAAATATACTAATAGTGAAGATACGTGTATCAAGTATGCTTCACTAATTACGTATACAGATTTATTTTTTAGAAAAAAAAGAAGTATTAATCTTAATCTTAATAATAACTGATAATAATAAAGAAAAGAAAGAATAATCCCGTATGGTAATTTGATTTTATGAGCATAGAAGAGGAGGCTTAATCTAAATAACTGATGATAAAACAATAAAGGACGCAATTCCTGTCATTTTTAAAAGGCACACACCATTCCCTCTTTCTTAATGTATGTAACTAAAATAATATATCATTCTGTTTCTGTTCTAAAAGTATTTTTACTTGGCTTTCTATGTGGATGTTGTGGAGTTTTAATCTGTGAATCCTCTGTAAATACAGGGTATGTTCATATGATAACTTGGAGTTTTTCAAAGTATGTTGCCAATTTCCTCAAAAACATGTTTAATATTTATTTTAACCCAAAAAATTGACATTGACTCACAGTATGATGCAACTCCGATCTGTACTTTTATTAATAGCTCTATTCAGATTTTTGAAATAACTATTTAATGGTTTAAATATTAGATATTGAGTTTCATAAGGTTTGGAATTGATTCTCATGAGAAGCGATCTTAACTAGATGAAATAATTGTTTTATATCATATATATATATATATATATATATATATATATATATATATATGCGTGTATATTTGCTTAAGTAGTATGTAATAACTATGCACATGTTTTGCATAATGCGTATTTCTCACTTCTGGCGCGAAGGAAACTGAATATAAATCACGTTCATCAACTTATGAATAATACATTCTAATGCACTTGCAAATAAAATGTTATTCATATATTTAACTACGCACCGTAAGGCAAACACAGGCCCAGGTATATGTTTAGAATTAAAATTCATAAATATATATTCATCTATTTAACAACGATTTTAACTATCCACCAAAGTTTAAACGAAAAATGTACATATATATATATATATATATATATATATATATATATATATATATATATATATATTACCCTGGTGACTATGCGAAACTACCAAGTTATATGATCTAAATTTATTCAAGGCGCCTGTATTTTGGCAAACTAAAGTGAAAGAAAACTCCTGAGATTTCATTTACATTATTTTTGTATATTTGTTTAGTTTGAAGCGATGAACAATTAAAGTTTTTCGAAGTAGCAGCGACAGTGAGTGTTTTTTTTTATAAATATTGACTCGCAATTGCACAAATGCTTAGATCGACAGTTGATTTCAAGCAATAAAACCTCAAGTAGTGTTCAGTACTTAAATATTGTCCGTACTATAAAAGCCCAAAGAAAAAACATCCCTTCTCTGTTTTCTTCTAGAGACAACAGGCGTGCACACGACATACTCCTGTCCAGCTCCTTTGGGGCAAATGTCCCATTGGAAAGCAGCACCAACATAACAAGAGACTTTGACGACTTCAAATAAAAACGCCACTCACTGAACGTTAAATTCATTGCAATCAATTTGAACATATATAGAATAGAATTGAGTTAATTTGATACAATGTAGATGTGACCTTTGCTTTCTTAGAATGTACACGTTACAACGGCGACATCCACATCTTTTAACGACTTTCTTAAAATGAAATGTAAAATTATGAATACTGATATTAATATATTGAAGAATAGGTGATCAATCATATGAAATAGAAGTCTAATCGATCATTTGATGGAAATGTACCTTTTGAAATCGACAACGTGCAGCGGCTAGAATGACTTGAGGACGGCCGATCTTAAAAACATGTATAAGTAATTCCCCCAACAAAATAGTTTGGAACCATTATATGCCTCGGTATACGAAGATTAACATCAATATATAATATCTTAAACCTTATGCTATGAAATGTTAGTCTAATTTTGAACGAAATCTATTACATAACTATGATTCCAGAAAACGTATGATAATAAACGCTAAGACTTCAGAGTCTTAAGAGGCAATTGGCAATTTTAGAATTCTTGCTAAAGTCGTGTCTAATATTATCATTTATAAATTGCAATGTGTCTATAAAATGCCCCCAAAATCTCTTGAAGTCCCCGAAAAATTAAATCTGACAAATATTTATGAACTGACATCTAATAGCTATTCAGATATTTCTGGTATCTGATTTTTCAGACAAGCTTCTACAAACTTTTTACTATTTTTTATAGAGATAAATTAATCTAAATATAGCCCAAAGTACGATCCCTTACGCGTAGCAGCTTTGTCCAAATTTCATAATTATCGATTAATTAGTTTAGGAGTTGATCATGTGCATACAAATATATAAACATATACAAATACCTTACCTGTATAGTAATTTAAATTTAATAATAGGTTGTTTTTTCTTGTTTTGTTTTTTGTGTGTGACACATTTCACGAGTTTATTAGTACATATTGTTTTCTTGAGTAAAAACGGTAAAATCGAGTTAATCAACTTTTTATTCTGAAAAAAATTACAAAAAGTCACGAAAAATATAGAAGTGATTAAAACTGATTTGATTATCTCTCAATTATTAGCGAGCTTTAAAATAATTAGGGCGACGAAATGTGAGAGTTTTCAGCAACAAATATCGAGTGATTACGACACCTTCAAAATGAAGGAATATTTCGCGTGTGCATACCTAGTGAGTGAGTGATTGAGAAAAGAAACCACACAAGCTAAAAAAAACGAGGGGAGGTACGGTTAGAGTGTAAACGTAAGGATCAAAACGAAATATGAAAATTTAAATGTTTGCACACTACACAAAAATATATACATCACAAATAAGAAGAAAATAGAACGAAAGTGATGAAGAATTTAATCCAAAAATAATACAAACTTCGTACTTTTTCAGATGAGGACTCGACATAACTTTAATCCTTAACCTAACGCTAAATCTAACGCTAACACTAACCATAACGATGAGGTCAAAGTAAGCTTGAAGAAAAACGAACATTTATATGTAATTACAAATGGTTTAAATACTATGCGTGGGGCATTAAAATGTTTCACATAGGCTATTGAACCCCTTCACACAGGCTATTAAAGTTTGTAGATATTTGTTAATGAGCCATGTCCCCAAAATACCCCTACAACCTAAAAACAGACAAAATGAAGGTTACAATAAAGAGATTGTATTACTTTCTAAATATGATGGAATACATTCATGCCATTGAGTATTTACATAAAAATCTCGTTTACTTCATGTTTCTTTCACGACAAACCTACATATAGTTATCCACCATTTCGGGATGCGTTCAACAGTAGCATTTATTTTTAATTTTGTACAATCTAACACTTGCAATCACTCGCAACATGTCTAGATACTACCTGTAAAAGCTGGTCAAGATGGTATCCGCTACGTGCGCATGTCTGGCGGGGGCTATTTTTTACAAAAAATAATTTGTACATGCTTGATGTTTATATACTGCAAAAGAACCGACTCTCTTACATAATACAATATAGTTTAAGTTAGTAAAAAAAAAACTAAAGTATGTGTTGCCTCACTGTGTTCACTTTCTTATGTTTGGTTCCCGCTTCTAAGAAATTCTTAGCAAGAACTCGTCTCTTTACGACAACGGAAACATGCTTTCGGTCCGAAAAAATAGCTACCAGAGTAAAATAAATTGGGACCTCTACAGTAAAGGAGTAGAAATTTGCAGCTTGTCAAGTAAGTCGGGGGTATTTTTGTTTAGGGTGTAGAGACTGCTCTAGTTACCACTGCATTTTAATCTTGAATGGTTCGCAAAGAGGCATCAAGTATTATTTTTTGATCGTTCGTATAATTTGACGGAGGATTGAACCGCGATCCCAAATCCATTACCGCCGCGCTAACCATTAGAGCAAATGAGTATCTCGATCGACGAAAATAACCTCTTATTACAATGATTGGACGTATCTACAAATACAAACTTCATGTAGCAGAAACGCGGAAGAGTAAAAAGGGTTTCAAAAGGAGATACGTCTAAAAAACAAAGAAAAAAGAAAACAAATTTCTGTCAGTCTCTTGAGGGCTGCCTATTTTTCAAAGTGGTCGTAAGGATAATTCATGAACGTGTTACTCCAGCTAATGATTGCTTGCTGCAGAAACGTTCAAAAATAATATATGAATATATAGACTACGACCGTTATTCAATTCGATTTCTCATTCTGACAAGCCATCTTCGACCTTTCTATATTTTTAACATTTTTGTTGATATTTTTGACTGCTCCTAACTACTCATGGTTGGGGGAATGCTCTTTTGCAGTCGGTTACTTCCTTTCTGTGATAAAATGGCAGATTCACGTACCTCGTTGAGTTTGAGTCGAAAAGGTCATGAAGATGGCGTCGGTTCGCCGCGACGATTGCTGGTTGAAGAAATAATCGACTTCGTTGAGGGAGGAAAAAAACTCATAAATTCTAAATAAATCAATAAAAATATAGAGGCATACACTAAATAGAAAATATGTTTTGACTGGAGATTTAAAAATATGCGTTCGTTTGGTCCGCGTCGATAAAGTTGTTAAACACAAAAAAAATAACGGATCCGGTCTCGTATGTTGTTAACAATCCTTAAAGATTTTCGACGACGCTTGTATTTTCTGGCATCACCTTTGCTATGTAGGAGTCAATTATTAGATGTAGCCAGGCAATGAATGTGTACAATATTTACAGCTTATGCGTTGAACAACTCCATATTTCATCCACAAACATATCGAACAAATTCTCATTTTTTTCGAAACAATCTGCATATATACATATGTACTATAGGTTTAATGTATTGAATAGAAAGTATGATTGACGGAGAAACGGTCAACTGATTGACATTAACGGTAAACGGAAATTGGCGAAATCATGTGATTTGGGAGAGAGTGTGGGTTCTTATTTTTTCTGGCTAGACACTAAAGCAGAACAGACACGAAAATGTCGCTGAACTCTCCAAAAATTAGTGTCATTAAATTGAGCGCGGCACAATCCGTCTATGCCTCTTTCTCTCCCTTCTCTTTATCTGCTGCAATAGTGTATAGTATCTTTGTTTGGATGTTTGTGATTGGTCACCTTTATCTGAGCTAAACATATTTCCATTTCTGGGAAAACTGGGGGCAAGATAAACTGTGGTATTGATAGGGTGTATGATGTTATACAAACCACCCGACGAGACGAGATCATGATAGAAACCCCTATATATATTAAACATGTTTCCCCGCGTAAATTTTTACGAGAGATCAAATAGACAGCTTAATATTGAATACGTACATACACAGTCTCAAATTCCCCTATTGTCCACTTTATAAAATTCAAAATCTTTTTCTGCAATCCAACAATATTTGGTAAAAAAAATAAGTACGGTTTATGCTGGGCGTTGCAACAAATGTTCGATGATACGTCACGAGATTACCCCGGTGTGATCTGTAAAAGCCGGATAGTTAATAAGACTTATAACCAAGATGGTAACGATATGTTGCTGATGCTTTTGTTGTTAAGCGAGTCGGACTTCTACATAGAGCTCGCGACAATCATGCCTCGGGATTGTCTTCTGTGAATGACGTCTTCATCGTGAGTTCCAGCTATTCGTTGACTTGTGCGGTTGTATAGTTTACCCCGGACATCGAAAGTAACGAGGCTCAGCAGTTACGAGCAAAAGGTGGGAAGGTTTGACCAGAAACACACAAATGAATGC